>CM035623.1:39886470-40281470 GCA_020496765.1 Gossypium stocksii
TATGCAAAATTTGACTACACCATGTTAAGCTGAAAGCTCCTAGTGTCCATACAAGTCCATATATTTCATTTATTTCACATTTTAGTCCCTCAAATTATTATTTTTGCAATTTAGTCCTAATTACTCAAAATCATCCAAAAATTCCAATGCAAAATATGTTAACCCAAACATATCTTTCATAATTCATCATCAAACAACAAAAAACACAAGTTCTCATCAATGGCATAATTCAAAATATTCATCAAAGTCAAAAATTCAAGCTTGGGTCTTGAAGATAACTTAGCAACGATCTCAAAAACGTAAAAATCATCAAAAACCGAGCTAAACACATACCTTGATTGAGCTTAAGAGATGACCTTCTCTTATTTCTTTTCTTTTGTTTTTTAGTTTCAGCAAGAAGAAAAACGATGAACATATAAAATGGCTTTGATTTTTTTATGATATGTTTTATTATTCATATATATTTCATAGTTTACTATTTTACCCTTCTAAAATTAATAACCAAAACATATATAATAAGGGTACATTCAGCCACCACTAAGTCCAAAAGGTTATTTGCAACATAAATGTTCCAATTTAGAAAGCCACTAACAATTTGACCCTTATACTTTAAACTATCAAATTTTTACTTTACACAATTAAGTCCTTCTATTTAATCGGGTACCTAAACGACAAAATGAAATCACGAAAATTTCACAAATATAAATTCACACATAATAAACATAGAAAATAATTTTTAAATATTTTTCAGACATGGATTCATGGTCCCAAAACCACCGTTCCGATTAGGGTCTAAATCAGGCTGTTACAAGCAAGCCGTGTGATGGAGCCTAGGCCGTGTGGCTAAACCGTGTAAAATTCAAAAATAGGGTCACATGGTTGTGTTGTGAGGTCGTGTAACAACCTGTGACCATGTGGGAAAAACCTGTGCCAAAATTGTGACACCCTAAACTCGTCTGGGACGGACCGACCTGAATTAGAAGCATTACATTAGCCACCTAAGTGACTCTCCAATTAACAACCACCCAAGACACACCTTGACCTTATAACACCTTAATCTTATCTGAATAATAGTTATTTATTAACACAAAAGAAAACTATAAGCCAACTTTACACATTTTCTATATAATTTAACATAAGGGTATTTTTGCCATTTTACCACCTATGGTAAAACTAACCAAATTTTATAAATGATTACCGACCTTTTTTTAGTTAAAATTATGCAATCATAAAAATTTCAGCTTAAATTGAGTTCGTTTGCTATGTCAAATTCAAGTTTTACTATTATGGACTAAATTGTAACAAATACAAAACTATCAGGACCTATTTTGAGTTACAAATTTAGTGTGTTTCTATCGAGTTTTACCCATTTCAAGACTAATCCTAAGATTTTACCAAGTTTCCTTATCATTTAAGGCTATAATTAGACTAATCAATTTTCAAGACTAAATCGTAACTTAAACAAATTAGAATACAAATTTAAGAAGACAAAAATTCAAACCCCAAAAACCCACAAAGCCGTGCCCCCCAGACCGTCTATCAGTAAATGCCCATGTTCGTATTGTGAAAATCTTTTTCGCAAATCGTGCATGCTCGTGTACAAATCCTACACGCCCATGTGTGATAGCTCCAATTTCCACACACCCGTGTGCACAGGCACATGCCCGTGTGAAAACCACTATACTTATTTTTGCGAAAAACTTGATTTAAAACCTGATTTTGCATATTTAAATGGCCAATTTAACCCGATTTAACTACAATTAACTCACATGCATATACACACAACTTCAATTGAATTTATCGACATCGATTAAGCCTCAATTAAATAGAATTAGGCAATTAATTTCATGCACATTAAACACCGATTAAATTAAACAAGTGGCATACCTTAGTCGCTAGTAAACCACTCTATGGAAGCTTCATTTAAATAATCGTTAGTATTAATTCATGCTTCACACACCGTGTTATCAATCACCGTATTATCAAGCAATAATACATCATAAATCATTCAATAATTAAACTCAAACATGCCTCAAAGTTTTTATAAAACCATCCAAAATAAATGTCCAAAGTCCAAAGTCCAATTACAACCAAAATCAACTAATACCCGGGAGTTCCACAATGCCTGACTATAGTCTCTAAAATGCATAATAAAGTCTCTACCAAGCCTAAATCTCTCGAAACTCTCTTACTCGGCTCCTCAGCTCCTCAATCCCGACGATTATCTGCACAAAAGTGAGGGTGAGCTTTAAAAAGCTCAGTGAATGTTAATAAAAATGACAAGTAAATTAACATCCAATTCATGCTTAATTCACAACCAATCATTCACCAATTATCAGCCAAAATTAATTAAACATGTCAATTTAATTTCTATATGCATTTTCAATACCAAAAATCAATTAATCATGGCTTTCAATCATCAATTGACATAGCAACAATCACACATAAATATATTGGCATTCATTTCTCATGGCTTAATCAGGTGATCATACATCAGATAAACGGATCTTTGAACTCCCACAAATATCAAATACAGTCCACCGAGTTGTGTAAAAGCCCAAATTAGGGGCTAAATAGAATAGTGGTTTTGAGACCATGAGTCCGGAGTCTAAAACATTTTTTTGATTGAGTTTTGGTGTTTATTACGTGATTGAATAATTATGTGAAATTTTGGAGCATGAATTTTATTATTTGCATGTCCAATTTGATAGGTTGGACTAAATTGCAATAGGTGAAAAATATGGGTTTTAATCCATAGAGGTACTTGATTGAATTGGAATTTTAAATCAGAGGTCTTTATATGGTAATTACACCATTTTAACTTAGTTTGGACAAAAATGCCCAAGGAAGGAAGGAATATTAAAGGTTTTTAATGAAGGGTATTTTGGTTATTAGTTAATAAAAGAAATAAAAAAGGAAAATAAGCCAAATTTTGTCCATTTTTCAAGCTTGATTGTAAGTACCTCCTAGCCCCATTTTTAATGTTCTTCATATTTTTGAATTCCTCATAACTTGCTCTAGCTATTTTTACCACTATTTCAAGCTAGGGTTGATGTTTAAAAATTTTACCCATGAATGACATGCATGTATTTGGATGGCTAGTGGTAGAATATGAAAGTTTAAAGTGTGATGAATAACTTTTACTAGGTGATTTTTGGTGAAAATTGTAAAAAGGACCTAATTGAAGAAGGTGAAATATTATGTGCATAAATTGTGAAATGATAGAAATTATGGGCTGTTAAAAGAGGAAAAGTGGTTTGGCTAGGCTTGAAATGCATGAAAATTGAATGAGAATCATAAACTGAGCCTTGGTACTAAAGTGTAAAATTGAGAAAGTTAGGGGTCAAATTGTAAATTTTTTTATAGGAAAAATTTAGGCTGTTTTGAATAATATGAGTATTAAATGAGCTAAATGTGTCGTTATAGATTGAGAAGATCGAGGAGTTGACCTTGACCGAGGCAAAGGCAAGGTTTCAAACTAAATTGCAAATCATCACATTTTGTTATCGAGGTAAGTTTATATGTAAATAATGTATCATTTTATTTATGTTGTGATATTTTATTATAACATGTGAAATAAGATTTAATATCGTATGATTACTTGATAAAAACTATGAATCGTGGTTGATGAATTGGAATTAAGCGAGGAAATCTCGGATGAACCTTCAGAATGGACAAACGTGGTGCTAAGTGCGTATACCACGAATGTGTACATTGATACAAATGTGGCGCTAAATGCGTATGCCATGAATATATATAGTGACACAAATGTGGCGCTAAGTGTGTATAACACGAAAACCTGTGTTGACCCGAAAGTATGGCGCTAAGTGCGTATGCCACGAATATATATAGTGACACAAATATGGTGCTAAGTGCGTATACCACGAAAACCTATGTTGAGCCAAAAGTGTGGTGCTATGTGCGTACACGAAAAATTCGAACATTTATTAAACAGGGTGGAGCTATGTGCGGAATTCACCAAGTTTTGGTTACTATTACGAAGAGTTTATCGGGAAGGCTTTCTAAGTGACATTTTTTTATGTGACTGTGTGATGTTAAGTGCAGGAATTTAAATGTATGTTATGTGATCAATGTCTATGTTATGTATGTGGATTGTGGTAAGGTCAAATTGAGTAAGTGCAACCATACGACTCATGTCCAATCTTCTTGATATGTTATGCTCTTGGGTGCTAAGTTGTTGTTGTGATTATTATTGTTTACATATAGACTTACTAAGCTTTTCAAAAGCTTACTCCTTTCTCTTTTTCCTTGTTTTATAGAGTAGTCAAGCTAGCTCAGAGATCGGGAAGCGTCGAAGGATCACCCACACTATCCACAACAATCTTTTGGTATTGTAAATGCACTCTTTTGGACTATGGCATGTCTAGGAACTTAGTGGGGTTGTAAGTGTCATGTTACTTTGGCTATACTGTGGCAATTGTCTTTGATAAGTCATTTTGTAATTAAGGCCATGTGACTTGGCCAATATTGATATTGGTTTATTTATGGATCCTTTGAGGTAATTCATGTAATGCTTGGTATGTTTGTGTGTGGATAAGTTGAAACGGATGCTTGATGGTTAAATGAGGTTATTTAGATGCCTAAAAATGTGTATGATATGTGGTTTCAAGAATGGTATAGTTTGCATGTGTTTTGCGGCAAAGGATGGCTTGGAAAATAGCCGAACCTAGGGCCACACGGCTAGCCACCAAGGCCATGTATGTAGAGCGTGTGAACTTTGCATGAAATTTTTGGAGATAAGGACGTCACATGGCCTGGTCACACGGGCATGTCCCGTGGCCGTGTGACCAAAATTGCATGCTAACATCATAAATAGAATGTCTCATTTTTTCACACGGAGAGGCTACATGGGTGTGTCGAGGCCGTGTGAAGGACACGGGCCAAGGACACAAGCATGTGCTCGGCCATGTGAAAACCCTTGTAGGTACTAAATGAAAAATAATTTTGCAATAATTCAACACAGGTAGGGACACGGGCGTGTGTGACCACATGGCCTGCCTGCACAGGCGTGTCCCGGTCTCACACGGGCGTGTGCCCTATTTTTGACCTAAATATTCAAAATTTTTGTAAGCTCTCGGTTTGGTCCCAGACCGCTCCCAAATTATGTTTTGGGCCTCGTAGGCCCATTTTAAGGATTATATGATATATTAAAAAAAAGTTTTATGGCTTGACTTTGTATGTTTTGTTATAGTATCGTCCAGTAATGCCTCGTACTTGGTTTCGACATCGAACACAGATAAGGGGTGTTACAAGTCGAGTGAGTTGAAGCACGCGCTCTCTTATAGTGCCTCAAATATCCCACTGAGTGGAGACTCATGCTTAACACTGCTTTATCTACTCCAAACAAATCAATCCACCTAGAGTCATATGCTCACAATGTCACAAATAATGGTGAGTACCGACAAATCCTATGGCATGCCAACTATATCCGATGGATCCACCATGCATGTTGCCAATATATTTAGTCAAACATAACATATAAATCATTCATTATTGTGCTCAATTTAATGTGACAAAATAATTATGTATAACTTGTAACATAGCCATTTAGCATCCAAATAAATAAAGCAATTCATTCATCAATTTCTCATATTCAGTTACCAATTGTAACACCAACATATCATGACCAAAAATTCAGTACACATGCTTAAAATCATCCTTGAAATTAATCTAATTAAATAGCACAACACCACCCAAAAATTCACTTACCATTTTTTTCAATACAAATTCAATTTTTGCACATTTAATACCAATCTTGCAAAATCAAGCATTCATCCATAATTAATTAATTTTAATCATTAATTAAGGTACTAATTAAACATAATTTAGGGTCAATTTACCAATTCGCCTCTAGAAACACTCACCACACAATTTTATTCTATCACAACAAGTGATCAACTAGGCAATTTCAAGCTTCAATTTTGGTTGTCTTAGTCTTCTTCAAGATTCAAAGCTTTAACAGAGGTACAGTAGACATTACCACCTTTCCAAAGCAATAATAAACTCAAATTTTAATTAATTATACTAATAGAAATCCTCTCACAAAGATATCTTACCAGATTTGTAACATCAAGTCAAAATTTCAATTCCTTACAAAATCGATCTCTCCAACCCTTTTAATCACTTCCAAACATCAATACTAAACCAAATACACATAAACTAAGCATCAATTTCACAATTAAATCAATTTCACAAAAATCCAGAAAATCGATTCATGAAGACAATGAAATTTGGATTTCTTCAAATTACCTCACAAATCATGTTTAATCTTGATAAATAAAACCAAAAACCTTTTAATAGATCCATTTTGAGTTGGAACATCCATTTATTTGTGGATTTCTTCTCAAAATTCATGACCCGCCATTAAAGCACCTTAACTTTTTGAAGAATATAACATTGATAAAAAAAATCCTTTAATTGACTATCAAAACATGTAAAAATGTTTCTAATCTTCATAAAAACAAGTTTAGGATTGAAGATCACCTTTGATTTGCTCTAAATTTGTTGATTGAAAATCTTGATTTAAGACGCTTGAGAAATTTCAGAATATTTTTAGCAACTTTTAAGAATAATTTTGTAACACCCCTAACCCGTATCCGTTGTCGAAACAAGGTTACGGAGCATTACCAAAGTTTTCAAAACAAACGAACATAAATTTCAAACATTTCGAATCATATCAATAATCATATTAAAATCAACCAAATCAAAACATTTATATTGTCCCTTATACGAGCCATCGAGGCCCTAAAAATATGTTTAGAACAAGTCGGAACTAAATCGAAAACTCAGAGAATTTTTTGGGAAACAAGGAACACTTTCAAAACTATAGCGGTCACACGACCAAGAGACACGCCGGTGTCTCAGGTCGTGTGGACATTCGAAGTATGGACACACGGTCGTGTCCCAACCAATGTCCATGCCCGTGTAACTCACTGTCTTGGGTTACACGGCCAAGCCAAACGCCCGTGTATCAAGCTGTGTACCCTTCGAAGTAACCCCACACGTCTATGTGCCAAGCCATGTGCTAGGCCATGTAATAGCTTGACTTGCAACCCTTTGAAAGCTATAAGGGACACACGGCCGTGTCGCCTGGCCATGTGTCACACATAGCTGAGACACACGCCTGTATCTCTGCTTGTGTGGATGAAAATAGGCCATTTTACAAGCCATTTTTCTCAACCATATTAGCATGTACCTACACCCAAAATTGCACATATATGCAAGCCATAACAAAAATCATGCAAAATCCAGCTATGAACACAAGGTATAATAACATGCAACCAATATGCCCATAGGAACCTCAAATGACAACATGTAAATATGTACAACCATGTACTCAATTTGGCCAAAATGATTAACTAACTTCCAACTATATTTACATCAATACATACCATAAATTTATTTACCAAAACACAAACCATTTGGTACCAAAATGCCAATCGATAACTAGTATCAAATAACCATATAAATCATACATAATAAGGTACCAATTCACCACATATTCAACCTATTGCAAGGCACATATACCATATGCATATTCAAATTATCATTTCATCACCAAAAATACCATAACACAAGCCAAACCAAATGGCCATTTCAACAACCAAAACCATGGGCCAACATTAGCCAAAATACCTATACATGCCATTATAACAAAAATTAAACAATCGAAAGTACCAAAAGAGTCAATGGATAGTGTGATATAGCTCCGACAAGCTTTCAACCCAAACGAGCTTCTGATGCACTATAAACATAGAAAATAACAAAAAGTAAGCATTTAAGCTTAGCAAGTTCGTATAACTTAAAACATAACTTACAATTTAATCACAAAATAGGTAAGATAAACATAGCATATCCCAACATAATTTGGCCAAATGCCTAAACACATATACACCAACCATGTTAGCCATGTAAATACATATACAAACCAATAATCATGGATCAGCACAACAATTGATTAAGTTTCATATACATGTACCATCCGATTTAATTTTCCATATACCATGTAACAACAGTTCCATTTAATTCATATGTATCCCTGTAATAGTTCGTAATGAACCCTTACCATTTCATATTAGAATAATGCCCATTGAACCATTAGAATACTGTTGGATACCCAGGATAGCTCAGACATTGTGTGTTAACTCATATAACTGTAATCCATCAAATCCCCTACATGTATGCTCACATGAGCTGTGAATCAGTATGCTCACACGAGCTGTGAAAATAGGCTTGCTCAGATGAGCTGTGGGTCGGAACATAGCTATACGATCTACTCACACAATTGTGGAGTATCCGCAACACATGCTAGATCTCAACCATCAATGGGACGTTCAGGACCCACCCGAATCATGTAAAACCTAATGACTTGTCATTTGTGTCCTATGAATTCTTAAGGTTCAAATGGGGCTCGATAGTTGTCATACGTCAATCGGTATGTAGGTATAGCAATTTATAGTACATGTATCATATATGAACCAATAATCATGGATGAGCTTAACAATTAATCAAATTCCATATACATGTATCATCCATTTCATATATCTATATATCATGTAACATTATTTCCATGTATTTCATGTGTATACCTGTAATAGTTCATATCGAACTCATACCATTTTGTATCAGAACATTGCCCGTTGAACCGTTTAGAATACCATTGGATACTCAGGATAGCTTACACATAGTGTGCTAGTTCATATAATTGTAATCCATCAAAATTCATGTACATGTATGCTCATACGAGCTATGAATTGGTATGCTCTCACGAGCTATAAATCAGTAACCTTAATGACATGTTTTAACAGTTTTACCAAAAATCATTTAAAAAAAGTTGTTTATCTATCAACAACAATCCATTTTCTACCATCAAGCAACAAAAGAAATCAATATTCATTCATGGCAAGATTCAAATCCTTAAACAATTTTACAAATTAGTCCTCGTGCTAGCTAGGTTAAGCTACAACAATCCCAGAAACATAGAAATCATTAAAAACAGATTAAAAATACATCCAAATAGGCAAGAATGAGATTGCCAAAAGTTGAACACCAAAAATGGCTTCCAAACCCTAAATTTTTTGTTAAAAGAGATGAAACCAAGTTGATACTTAATTTTTTATTTAATATTAACTTTAATTACCTAATTGATAATTAACCTTTAAAACTTTTAAAAATTACACAAAGCGCCAAGCCATCATATTCCACTATCTTATTTATGGTCTAATTTTCATATAAGGACTTCCACTTTAAAGTTCTATAGCTAATTTATACCTTTAGCTATTATAACTCAACTTTTGCACTTTACTCGATTTAATCCTTTTTTATCAAATTAAGCATTTAAATGGTAAAATTTCTTAACGAAACTTTTATACGGTATTTCTATCATGTTGTAGGAAACAAAATCATAATAATAAAATAAATTTTCTGACTTCAGATTTGTGGTCTCGAAACAACTGTTTTTGTTTCGCTAAAAACAGATTGTTACAAATTCTACCTCTGAATAATAAATAATCACTAGGTCCTATCTGAAATCCTGAATCAGAAGCCGACTCATTCTATGCCCATTTAGATAGCAACTCATCATCACACTTTTGAGCTTTGCAAATCTGCTGTAAAAACATCGGTCTAGCTTTCAACTCAACTAAGATCAAACCATCATTAGATACTGTCAGTTGCGTATTTATCATTTGCAGAGCAAATAAAGACTTTCTACTCAGAATATTAGCAACTACATTCACTTTTTCTGGATGATAATCTATAACACCCCAAACCCAGCCTAGACATTATGGCCGAATCTGGCGGTGTCACATTGAAGTGTTTTCCTAAAACATGATCTCATTGAGAATAAATCCGTTTGAAAATTAACGTCTCTTTGTGATCTTATCTACACTTTAGGTCATCATGTTCTTTGTTAAATCTGAAATCACCTTGACAAATTTTTAGCCATATTAGATCGCCATCATTATGTTAAAACTAGGTTTGTTGCGGAAGCTTTTCAAAGCTTGTTGCGCAAATGTGGTGTATTTGAAAAACAATTATCTTTTTAAAACTAGTCTTTTTCCTACACTAGCAGTTTATACAAAGCAAGTAAAAGCCCAATTTAAAATTTAAAACCATAGAAAGGCCTTATTACAAAAAATAAATACCCAAATTGAAATTTAATAGTAAATAAAATCAAGTATAAAATAGATGTAACCGTGTAGCCACCTCCGAGTCCTTCACAGCACCAATCCATCTATGGCGGGGGATTACTTGGACAGATAAATAGAATGGTGAGTTTACGAAAACTCAGTGTGTAATTCCTTATCAAACAGTCAATCATACAGTATGCAGTAACAGTCTGGGCCTGAGCCCATTACAGTAACAGTATCAATGTGGGCCTTAGCCCATTATAGTAACAATAGTAGTGCAATAATGCAATTAGAAATCCCACCCAATCCAGCCAGACACACCACTCTGCCCCGCCAATCACACCATGTGGGGATAAAATCTCCCACCCAACCAGACACAACAAGATTAGCACCAGTTCCGGCACTAAACAGTATTGCAATAAAGCTGCCAGTAATATGAGCGGCTTAAAGCCATTAGTAGGTTCACAGTCGTCTTGGGCAACCCGTGCGACCTTATCAATATAGTACACTTCCTCCAAATACAATAACTCGTCCTCATGTAAAGTGTCGTGTCATAATATCATACTTGAATGCAAAATGTCATGCTCAATTACAGTTATACATATCATTGGGCAAATAAGTCCTTTTCACCTTACAGGGGTAAAACATTCATTTTTATCAACTGAGGTCTAGGTACACTTACCGACCCATCAGAAGGTCCATAGTCATCTTGAGCGACCCGTTTAACCTTAATAGTCAAAACATTTTAAATGGGCCCAAGGCCCATTATGCGGCCCATGTGAGCCCACCCGCCTGTGTGGCCCACTAAGCCCAAAAATGACCTAGGCCATGTGAATGACATAGCCGGGTCCAATATCCTACACACATCCGTGCGATTCATTAACGTGGGGCCCACAAGCTTATTGGGCCCACACGACCCATTTTCGGCCCAACATGGCCCAAAACGGCCTAAGCACATGAAGTCGCTCATGGTGGCCTTTATTGCCAAACGCCCATGTTTTGTGGGCTCAGATTACCACACGAGCGATCTCACGCCCATGTGCCATAAAAAGTCATATTTTTCGGCTTTTCAGCTTTTGCCGATTTACAGTTAAGACAATGTGAATACACACCTGTTTGAGAAAACATGCTATGATCCACAAGCATCCAACCTACATTCATCAAAGGCATACAATTAGTCTTATAACCAATAGGGTTAGCACCTACACTTAGTACCGAACCTAAAATATCGATAACACTTGCCTTGATCAATAGATGTGGTTTTGCCCCACTTAAACCGTTGCCTAAGGCTGCTCACACACCCCTTGTTGAAAATCTGCACTATCAGCAAAATCCATTAACTAAGATCGCTTACACACATAACTTGAATCAACATATACTAACTTATACGAACAAAAACCTAAAAGTGGGGGAAAGAAGCATTTGGCCAACGCCAAGGAATGCAAGTCAAAGAACCCCTAATACCAGTAGGCTCTTTGTGACATAAAATACCCATATTTATTTAAAAAGCCTACTGACTAAAGTCAGGGTTTATCCTTAAAAAAACAAAATTTTTGCCCAAGCTACAACTTGAACCCAAGACTTCTCAAACACTTCCCAGAACACTTAACTACTAAAGCAGATAGATATTTATGTTACTTTCTTGCACAACTAAATATTTATGTGCAGTCTCGTAACTGTTCCCATACTCAAGGCCCAATACTTCTAAGCCCAAAAATTCAGGGCGTTACAATTCACCACTCCTTATAGAAATTTCGTCCCCGAAATTTTCAACTATCAGATCAGTCGCATAGCACAGACTACACCATTACGCTCCCACTACGTACTTTAGTTCCAAAATTCTACCACTTTTACCTTGTGTAGCCTCTTGTACGCCTTCAACGAGTACCTCTGGTGCTCATTATCAAACTGTGTTTTATCTTGAATTAACAGTTTTATGCGGCTCAATTTACAAGTCTAGTTGTTTACCAACAGATATTTTATGGAGACATTATCAAAAGTATAGAGTTTTATTTTTGCACAACGCAATGTCTATTGTTGTCTACCAGTTTCTCTACAGTTTTAGTATACACTACAAAAAAGTTTGCAGTATGGTGTACTACCTACACTAGTCTTAGTAATCCTACCTATGGAAGTTTCAATCAAAATCAAAATACAGTTTTCAGAGAGAACTTACAGGATCGGCACAGAGACTCGGTGTGCCACACATTCATTAAAATATTTCAAAATACATCAAGTCATTTAAAATAGTTCTTTTAAAAATTCCAAGTTTTGGAAGAAACCCAAATCTACAGCTGAGTTTTGCAACTTGACTCTGATACCACTAAATGTAGCACCCCAAACCTGACCTAGACATTATAGCCGAATCTGGCAGTGCCACATTGAAGTGTTTTTTGAAAACATGATCTCTTTGAAAACAAATTCGTTTGAAAATTAACGTCTCTTTGTGATCTTATCCACACTTTAGGTCATCATGTTCTTTGTTAAATCTCAAATCATCTTGACAAATTGTTAGCCATATTACATTGCCATTATAATGTTAAAACTAGGTTTGTTGCAGAAGCTTTTCAAAACTTGTTGCACAAACGTGGTGTCTTTGAAAAAAGTTACTTTTAAAAACTCGTCTTTTTCCTACACAAGCAGTTTATACCAAGCAAGTAAAAACCCAATTTAAAATTTAAAACCATAAAAAGGCCTTATTACAAAAATAAATACCCAAATCGAAATTTAATAGTAAATAAAATAAAGTATAAAATAAATACAACCGTGTAGCCACCTCTGAGTCCTTCACGGCATCAATCCGTCTATGGCTTGGGTTTACCTATACAGATAAACAGAAGGGTGAGTTTACGAAAACTCAATGTGTAATCCCTTATCAAACAGTCAATCATACAGTATGCAGCAACAGTTTGGGCCTGAGCCTATTATAGTCACAGTATCAATGTGGGCCTTAGCTCATTACACTAACAGTAGTAGTGTAATAATGCAATTAAAAATCCCACCCAATTTAGCCAGACTCACCACTCCGTCCCGCCAATCACACTATGTGGGGATAAAATCGACCCACCCAGCCAGACACACCAAGATTAGCATCGGTTGCGGCACTAAATAGTATTGCAGCAAAGCTACCAGTAATATGAACTGCTTAAAGCCATCTATAGGGCCACAGTCGTCTTGGGTGACCTGTGCAACCATATCAGTACAGTACACTTCCTCCAAATACAATAACCACTCCCCATGCAATGTGTCGTGTCATAATATCATACGTGAATGCAAAATGTCATACTCAATTACAGTCATACATATCATAGGGCAAATCAGTCATTTTCACCTTACAGGGGTAAAACATTCATTTTTATCAACCTGAGGTATAGGTACACTTACCGACCCATCAGAAGGTCCACAATCGTCTCGGGTGACCCGTGTAACCTTAACAGTCAAAATAGTGTAAATGGGCCCAAGGCCCATTATGCAGCCCATGTAGCCCACCTGCCTGTGTGGCCCACTAAGCCCAGGAATGACCTTGGCCGTGTGAACGACACAGACGAGTCCAATATCCTACACTCATCTGTACGATTCATCCGTGTGGGGCCCACAAGCCAGTTGGGCACACATGACCCATTTTTGGCCCAACATGGCCCAAAACGGCCTAAGCCCATGAGGTCGCTCATGGTACCCTTTCGGTCAAACGCCCATGTTTCGTGGGCTCATATTACCACACGAGCGATCATACGCCCATGTGACATCAAACGTCATATTTTCTGGCTTTTTCGCTTTTACCGATTTATAGTTAAGACAATGTGAATGCACACCTATTTGTGAATACGTGGTAAGATCTACGAGCATCCAACCTATATTCATCCAAGTCATAAGTCAGTCTTATAACTAATAGGGTTAACACCCATAATTAGTACCGAACCTAAAATATCAATAACACTTACCTTGATCAACAGATGTGGTTTAGCCCCACTTAGACTGCTGCCTAAGGCTGCTTACACACCCCGTGTTGCAAATCTGCACTACCAGCAAAATTCATTAACTAAGATCGCTTACACACATAACTTGAATTAACATATACTAACTTACGCGAACAAAAACCCAAAAGTAGGGGAAAGAAGCATTCGACTAACCCCAAGGAATGTAAGCCAAAGAACTCCCAATACTAGTAAGCTCTTTGTGACATGAAATACCCATATTTATTTAAAAAGCCTACTGACTAGAGTCAGGGTTTATCCTTAAAAAAATAAAATTTTTGCCCAAGCTACAGCTTGAACCCAAGACTTCTCAAACACTTCCTGAAACACTTAACCACTGAAGTAGATAAATATTTATGTTACTTTCTTGCACAACTAAATATTTATGTGTAGTCTCCTACCTATTCCCATGCTTAAGACCCAATACTTCTAGGCCCAAAAATTCAGGGTGTTACATAATCAATGATCAACTCATAATCATTTAACAGTTCAAGCCATCTGCGCTATCTCAGATTCAAATATTTTTGCAACATTACATACTTCAATCTCCTATGATCGGTAAATATATGACATTTTTCACTGAAGAAATGGTGTCGCTAAATTTTCAATGCAAACACAAAAGCTGCCAAATCTAGGTCATGTGTTGGATAATTCTTTTCATGCGGCTTTAACTGTCTAGAAGCATAAGCTATTACTTTACCTTCCTGCATTAAAACACAGCCTAAACCATTCAAAGATGCATCACTGAAAATTAAAAACTCATTACCTAATTTAGGCTAAACCAGAACTGGTGACACGATCAACAGTACTTTCGACTAATTAAAACTTTGCTAACACTTCTCGGACCATTCAAATTTCACATCTTTTTATAAAAGTCATGTCATCGGTGTTGCTATCATCGAGAACCCATTAACAAATCTTCAGTAATAACTAGTTAATCCCAAAAAAATTCTAACTTTAGATATGCTTTTCGGTGGTTTCCAGTCAACAACTGCTAAAATTTTACTCGAATCAACTCTGATGGCTTTAGCCGATAATATATATCCCAGAAAACCAACTTCTCGGAGCCCAAACTCACATTTGCTAAATTTAGCAAATAATTGTTTATCTCGCAGAGTTTGTAACACAATCCTCAAGTTTTCAGCATGTTCAGACTTATCTCAAGAATGTATCAAAATATCAACAATAAATACTATAAAAAATCTGTCTAAATATGGTCTGACGATTCTATTCATCAAATCCATAAATACTGTAGGTGCATTAGTTAAACCAAACGGCACCACAACAAATTCATAGTGTCCATACCTGTTTCTGAATGCAATTTTTGGTACATCTGAATCTTTAACTCGTAGCTGATAGTAACCAAAATGAAGATCAATCTTCGAGAATACCATTGCACCTTTCAACTGGTCAAACATATCATCAATTCAAGGCAGTGGATATTTATTCTGGATTGTAATCTTGTTGAGTTGATGGTAATCAATAAATAATCTCATCAATTCGTCCTATTTCTTAGCAAACAGAACCGGTGCACTCCAAGGTGAAAAACTGGGTCGAGCAAAACCTCTATTTGTCAATTCTTACAGTTGTGCTTTCAACTTGTTCAATTCAGTACGAGCAATTCTATAAGGTGTTATAAATATCAGTGATGTCCCCGGTATAAGTCCAATAGCAAATTCAACCTCTCTAATCGGTGGTAATCCAGGTAACTCCTCTGGAAATACATCAGGATACTCACAAACTACAGACACTGATTCAAGCTTCAATTCAAATACTTTAGAATCCAATACATATGCAAGGTAAGCATTTCAACCTTTGCTCACATATTTCTGCGATGACATAGCTAATATAACCATATGCAACCCACTCAAACTATCTAATTCAATACGAAGCATCCTACCATTTTGACATTTCAATACAATAAGCTTTCGTCGACAATTTTCAACAGCGTCATGTAGAGTTAGCCAATCCATGCCCAAAATAATGTCAAATTCATTACATGGTAACAGCATCAAATCAGTTAGAAAATTGTAACCCCGAGTCATGAAAGGACAATTCTTGTAGACTTTATCAACTAACACATACTAACCTAAGGGGTTCGATACTTTAACCATGAATTTAGTGGGCTCAATAGGTAAGTAACACCCCTAACCCGTATCCGTCGCCAGATTAGGGTTCTGAGGCATTACCAAACAAAAACACAGTTTAGAATAGACATTCTTTACAATTCATGCACCCGGTAATGTATTCTCCTTTATAAAGTTTTTTCCGAAATAAATAACTTAATAAACCAACGTCTTATTCATACAAGACAAATTCATAATTTTAAATAACATAGCCAACCATACAAAACATGCTTTATTGAACATTCTCTTATATGAATTATGTTTCAATATTAAACCATTTCAATTCCGTTTGCCTATTCAAAAAAATTTCGAACTAAGATATCAAATATCAAAACCAAATTGTACATGTTTCATAATTAAAAAAATTGAAACCATATGGCCATCATTTCCATAACAATCGAATACCCAAGTCATAATCAAACATATTGCATTTCATATACTGAGCATATATCAAAACATCTCTTTTAAAACAAAATTCATAATTCAAACCATACTCTGAAAATCAACCAAGTCATTATCATTTATTTATTCAAATAGTCAAACCAACTAACATATATCCATATCATATTTCACATGCATCATAAATCCACTATTCAAAACATATGTACATCTCATTCTCTTAAATTCCATTCAATCATAGGAAACACATGCTGAACAAAATACAATCATACTTATTTAACTCTTTCTTGTACATATACAGAACATATTTAATAATTTACCTTATCAATGTCATTTATCAATTCACATTCCAAGCCAAACTAGTATACCACAAAACGATATTTTACATATCATAAATTCCATATTCTAATCAACTAATATATATATATATCAAATCATATTACAAATGCTTAATAAATCCAACAGCCAAAACATTTAACCTACAACTATGACATGTGAATATTCAAATCATAAATAAGCTTATCACATTACACTAATTAAATATCAAACATATCTTTTATAAACCCAAGTACAAATGCATATTAAGCCATTTCAACCCATATCATTAACTAAATAACTAACATAACATTTAATAAAGATTATACATACGCATATTAAACCAATCCGACCATATCTCACAGCTTAATACACAACTAAACATATTAGAGACATGAATATATATGACCAAACGAACCAGTATTTTTGCAACTTTTACTTAATTCATACTCATTTTACCATATCATTATGGACTATAATCGATCACAAATAAACAAATCATATTATGCTTAATCCACAAACTCAAAACCTGTAACACCCCAAACCCGGCCTAAATGTTATGGTCGCATCTGGCGATGTCGCATTGAAGTGTTTTTCAAAAACATGTTCCCACTGTAAACCTGTTCATTATTAGACCTCTTCATGACATTATAAAAAAAAAACTTGTTGATCATATATAAACTTTAAAAACTCTCTTTGTTCATTAACCTACTTTTTATTTATCTTTCACCAAATTAAAGTGGTACGTTTATTTTAAAACGAAGTTTATTATCCGAAACCATTTACATTTAAAATCGTTCACATTGTCAAAAACTCATTTAATAGTGGAAGCTTTTGAAACATTTTACGTAAGTATGGTGTTTTGAGAAAACCTTTATCTTTTGAAAACCCATCTTTTTCCTACATCTAGCAATTTATGTCAAAGCTAGTAAAAAAATCCCAAAATTAAAATAAAAACCAGAGAGGCCTTATTATATAAAAATTACACAAATTGAAACTAATAGTAAATAAGAATCAAATATAAAACAAATGCAGTAGTGTGGCCACCTCCAACTCCTTCACGGCACCAATCCATCTACGGCTGGGGATTACCTATACGAATAAACAGAACGGTGAGTTTACGAAAACTCAGTGTGTAATCCCTTATCAAAACAATATGCAGTAACAGTCTAGGCCTGAGCCCATTAAAGTAACAGCACAATGTGGGCCTAAGCCCAGTATAGTATCAGTAGCAAAGCAGTAATGCAAACAAAAATCCCACCTAATCCAACTAGACATACCACTTCATCTAGCCAGTCACACTATTTGGGGATAAAATCGACCCACCCAGCCAAACACACCAAGATTAGTACCGGTTGCGGCACTAATCAATATCACAGCAGAACTGCCAGTAATAGTATCGCAATAAAGCTGCTAGTAGATAGTGTCGCAGCAAAGTTGCCAGTAATATGAGTGCCTTAAAGCCATTAGTACACTACACTTCCTTCGACATTAACAACCCAACCCCATGCAGTATGTCATGTCATAAAATCATACATGTGTATGCAACATGTCATGCTCAACTACAGTCAAACATATTATAGAACAAATCAGTCATTTTACCTCTAGGTGTATAACGGTCATTTTTACCCTATAGAGGTAAAACAGTCATTTCTATCGAAATGGGGTCTAAACACACTTACTGACCCATCAGAAGGCCCATAGTAGTCTCAGGTAACTCGTGTAACCTTAGCAATCATAACAGTATAAATGGGCCCAAGGCCTATTATGCGGCCCATGTGGGCCCACACACCCGTGTAGCCCACTCAGCCTTGAAATGACCTTAGCCATGTGTGCGACATAACCAGGTCCAGTAATTTCCACATTTCCGTGAGACTTTCCTGTGTATGGCCCACAAGTCCATTGGGCCCACACGAACCATTTCGGCCCAACGTGGCCCAAAATGGCCAGATCACTCATAGTGGCCTCTACAGTCATGCGCCCATGATTCATGGGCTCAAATCACCACACGCGCGTTCGCACGCTCGTCTGGCATCATATGCCATATTTTTAGCTTTTTGACTTTTGCTGTCTTACGGTTAAAATAGTGTGAGTACACACACACCTGATTGCGAAAAGCATAGAAGCCAACAAACACTAACCTATATGGTATCAAACTACTTCATCAGTTATTTAATCAATAGGGTTAATCACCCTCATTTAACACTTAATCCTGAAATGATATGGATACTTGCCTTGATTCAACGAGAGAGTATCCCACGCTTAATTCGATTCGCAAAACTGAATACGAACTACTATAGAGACAACATGTATTCCAAGCGCACTTAATTATCCAACATGGCATTCACACATAGATTGAACCAAACATGCAACCACTTATCGAAAATATAACTTGAGAGTAGAGAAGAGAACAATCGGCCTCTGAAAACCACGTGTCCACCCACTCCCCTATTAATATCGATAACGAATGGGAAAGTCTTAGAAAGAAGAGCAATTATTCATGACAGAAAGAAATAGCATGAGAGAGGAACCGAGTCTCAGTTATTATCACCAAAATCAACACAGCAGAAGGAAGACACAAAAATCAACGCAACAAGAGAAAGAAATAATCGGCTGAATCCATCTGCTTCCAAGAGCCTGACAGCAGATGTCAGGATCGACACCAAGAATGAAGAATGAAGAAGAAAGTTTCAGCCAAAGACTAAAACCAAAAGAAGTGTATGTTTGGCCCAAAATTGAGAAAAATAGGAACATAGTAAAGAAAAAATAGAGGGGAAAAGAAAGATGCTTTGACTAATATTGAAAGAGGGAAAGAAGAGCAGTCGATCAACAAAATGTAGGGAAGATTGAGGGGGAGAAAGTCGACTATGATGAGAGTAAAGGAAAAAAAAGAGTCGACCAAGGGTACAGAAGAACAAAAATGAAGAAACTCGAATGGTAACTAGAAATGTTCACTTACCTCAAAGTAGAGAATGAAAAAAACTCGAATAGTGACAGAAATTGCAAAAAAAAAAAGTGAAGAGAGCAAAATTGCACAGAATTTCCGTAAAATCGAAAACCAAAGAGTGCAAAAATGAAAGAACACTAGTTAGCAACTGAAATTGAGCACCTAAAGTCCCTATACGGCACAAACACATCCTCCCAATCAAAATTCCTATTTTTCCTCCCATAATCTCTCCTCAGCAACACAAACCAACCCCTATCTAAATCCCCCTTTCTTCTCTCAAATTCACTCCACCATCCAATTCAAATTCCACCACAACTCCCTCAATTAATATCTCCTAAAGACCAATTTAACACCATGCAACCACATCAAATTTGGCCAATCCAAGATACTCTCACGGTGACTTGTAGCAAAATAAAACATTCTTTTACAATGCCAAGTCTCAAACCTCAGACCCTCTACTCACTATACACGCCATTTACCAACAGACCATCAACCTCTTTTGTGTCATATTTTAACCAAAGTTATTTAAGAAACTTACAACCTAGAGTCAGGGTTCCTTTAAGTGAGAAAAAAATTGGGCACAAGCCCAAACTTGAACCCAGGGCTTCTCAGAAACTCTCAAACACTCCTAAATCACTTAACCATCAAAGTAAACATACATTTTGTACCACAATGTACAGAAATTAAAAACTTAAATTTTAGGGCGAAACAAAACCGATTCAAATTTCATATACTTAGCTATTCATCTTATCATCTAATCGAACAACAATTTAACCGATAAAATGTATACCCATTTCATCACATTATACATGCTTAAAAAGGCCGACCAACCATCCTTATAAAAATATCATCTTTAATCAATAACAACTGTAAAAAATAACTTAGCTTATCAAAACATTTGCATTATAGCAAAAACATATTCATCTATCAAACCAAAACATATAACCAGAACACCTTATATTTGTACCATGTTTATAGTCATCGCTACCTTTATAACCAATAACCGAATTAACCAAATGCATCATCTATGATACATTCATTATTTTACCTATTCAACCAAGCCGAATCATATTATCATCCAGCAATACCTCAAACCATACTTCCAACATAAGCTTAAATCATGGTTCCTTCAAGTAAATTTTGTACAAGCCCAGACTTGAACCCAGGGCTTCTTAGAGACTCTCAAACACTCCTAAATCACTTTATCATCAAAGTAAACATACATTTTGTGCCACAAGGTACAGAAATTAAAAACTTAAATTTTTGGGTGTTACAACTCTACCCTCTAAAAGAATTTCAGCCTAAAAATTTACCTGATCAAAACAAATAAGGGCATTATTGTCGCATCGATCCTCAGGTTCCCATGTGGCCTCCTCTGAACCGTGATTGTGCTATAGTACCTTAACCAGTGGGACAGACTTTCTTTTCAGAACCTTAACATCACGATCCAGTATCTACACTGGTTCCTTCTCAAAGATCAGGTCTGGCCTAACCTCTATCTCCTCAGTTGAGTCAGCATGCATGGGATTAGAGCGGTAACGCCTTAGCATGGAGATGTGAAACATGTCATGAATCCGGTCCAACTCTAGGAGTAACTCGAGCTGATAGGCAACTGGCCTCACACGCATAGTTCAGTATATGATAAGGTCCAATGAATCTTAGGCTTAGTTTGCCCCTCCATCCAAACCTCACAATCTTCTTCCATGGGGAGACCTTGAGAAACACAGAGTCACCCATAGAATACTCAATCTCTTTGCGCTTCAAGTCTGCATACAACTTCTGTCTATCTAAAGCCACCTTCAACTGATCCTGAATTAACCTAACCTTGTCCTTGGTATCAGAAACTAACTCTAGGCCTAGAACACGCTGCTCACCCAGTTCAATCCAACACGAAGGAGTACGACACCTACAGTCATATAATGCCTTGTACGGTGCCATCTGTATGCTAGACTGGTAACTATTGTTATACGCAAACTCTGCTAACAGCAAGTAGTCTTCCCAACTACCTTAGAACTCTGTTACACAACCCCTTAACATATCCTCCAGTATCTAAATCACCCTCTCTGACTGACCATCTGTGACAGCCCTATTTTGGGCCTAATCGAAAAAGTGGTTTCGGAACCATAAAATCGTGTTAGAAATTTTTTTAAAATATTAATTTCTGTGTTTATATTATGTGAATTGACATATGTGAAAGTTTGGTGTTTTAATTTTGTCAATTGGATGTTGAATTATTAGTTAATGACTTAATTGCATAAAAGAAAAATTAGATGGCTGTAATATGAGTGCTGAATTGTGGTTTATCCCTAATGTTGGACGGTTTAAGAAACAAATTGACCAAGGAAATTATGCATGGACAAAATCGGTCATCATTTAGTGGGAAGGAAATGTTATTAAAAGGGTTAGTTTGGTAAAATAATGATTAAAGCTCATGCATGTAATAGTAAAATAGGAGATAGTGCTCATTCTCTCTTGTTTTGTCGAAACCATCAAAGGAAAAAGAAATAGAAAAGCCTAAGGATATTCGGCCATTGAAGAAGCTTGATTAAAGGTATGTTGGTGTGATTTTTGTTAATTGGTTATGCAATTGAGTTAATAAGTACATTGTTTAGTTAACCCATGGTTTAAGTCCATGAATTGTTGAGCATAGTTGCATTCGGCAACTTGTTCTAAATTGTGAAATAGTGCTAAAAATTAGTAGTTTATGCTTAAGTGTTAAATTCAGCTTTGAATTAATGAAATTAAGTGATAAATGAAAGCATTGAATTGTGAATGTATGAATTCTTGAGTTTGTGGCAAAGTATATATCCGGCCATGCTTATATTGTGCCAGGTTTTGAACGTTTGATGTTTTGATTCTTAAATGGTTATTAGATGAGTCTTAAGCTTGTTACATTTTGATAAATTGGGGTTTTAAGGACAATCGGTATTCGGTCAATGTGGTATAATGTGAGGTTTTGATAGATTTGAGAAATGAATGTGTAAATGTCTAAAGTGATATTCGGGTATGGTTATTAACTTGTGAAATTTCATGTTAGATGATGGAAGCTAAGGTTTGATTGTTAAATTTGTTGTTTCTATAATGGCCGAATGAGCTTAATATTGATGCATGGATGGGTTCAAGCTATTTAAGATAGAAATGTTATTACCTTGTGCTGAATGTGATTTATTGTGAGAAATGGTATAATTTGATGGTAATAGAAAGGTCAAAGTTGATCTATAATGTGTATAATTTTTACCATGATAATGTATATTAGTCGAATGTGACTTAAAATATAGTGAGTGGTATTTGCTATTATTTAATGGTAATTGCCGAATGTGACCTAAAAATAGTGAGTAGTATTTGTTGTGATTTGAATGTAATTGCAAAATGTGATTAATGGTGAGTAAGATTTTATTAAAATTTAGCAAAGTGTGGCTAGTAAGGACTAATTAGTTTTCTTGCTACATTCGGCCAAAAGTGTGAATAATTTAGTCGTAACAAGTTAAAATTTATTTAAATTAGCTCAAGAGCAATGAGAGCCAAATTCGGATAGGGGAAAGGCAAAAATAGTTGAATAGCCAATCCATAGTTGTTCGACGACATTCAAGGTAAGTTTTAAGTATTTAAACATAAGTTACTTGTGAATAGGTCATGATATGTCATGAAAATTTGGCATCTTTTTTTTATATATACATATATACATGCATATTGTCGAATGGTATGCGTGAAAGTGAAATAAGGTAATTTTCATGATTATATTGCCGAAAGTTATATACATGAAATGGAAGATATGCAGTGGATATAGAAATATTGTCAAATGGTAAGTTAAGAAACGAAAATGTGATAGATATTATGTGTTCATATTCGAATGAAGTCAAAGTCGACTAATGTGGTCGCCTTGTGCGAAATGCATAAGTATATGATGTGAATATGGTTATGAATTTGCAAAATTTATCTTCGAATTATTATTCGGGCCTTTAGCTCAGCAAGCTTTTAGCTGGTGAATATGTTTCGGGCCACGAGCCTAGCAGGCGTAATGCCGGTGAATGAGTTTCGGACCCAATGTCTAGCAGGCCTCGTGCCAGTGATAAGTTCGGGTTTATACCCAGCAGGCTTTTGTCAGTGAAATAATAAAAGTCTAAGACTCTGAGACTGTGCTATACGACATCTGAATTCATTCAATAGATTTAAATTGTCAAGGTACGTATATATTATTCATGCATATGAAGATTGTGTGGATTGAATTACGGAGGTGAAATGAAAAGTATATGAGATGTGGTTGTGTATATATATGTTTGGTCATTGTGGAATTAAATACATGAAAGTATATGTTATATATGTGATTATGATCATTGAAATTATATGTGAATATGGTGCCTTAAATTCATTCTATTAAGTTGAATCAAAGAATGACATTGAGATTTTTGGATGATGTGATTATGTGACTTCGAGTTTTAAAGAAATGAAATGTCAATAAAAACGTGTACAATGTGGCTATGCATATTCGGCCAAGTGGTGATACATTTAGATTATGTTATTTGTGAATAATGTGCATAAATAAGTTTAGTTGTTTAAATTACTTAAGACTTACTAAGCTTAATTGTTTACTGTGAATATTTGTGTTCTATTCTATTTTATAGACCTTGGTTGAAAGCTACGAGTTTGGGGATTCAAGTTCTAAGTCATCCACACTATCGTCACTGTTTTGGTACTTTTAAAAGTTTATATTTTGAAAGACAGCATGTATAGGCTTAAATCTCTCTTTTGAAAACAAGTTTAATTTTGAATATGTATATATATATTGAAGCCATGCGAAAATGGCTTGTTCATTTTGTTAAGAAAGGTTCCATGGTTGAATTAAGGTTATATGTGATGTTTTGGTTATGAATGGCATATTCGGTGGTTGATGTGACTATTGAATTATCAAGTAGTATGTGTATTTCTAGCTGAAAGTGATTCGTATCGGATCAAGTCTCGTTTATTTCGTGAATGTTTAATATGCATGGTAATTTTGAGTGTACCAATTCTAAGCTTACATTCGGCCATTTGAAAATGATCTGTAGTACAATTACATATTTGTGGTTTCGTGTAATTCATGATATCTTGAATTTGTTTGATACATGTTCATTCCCAGTAATTTAAAGAATTTATTTTTATATGAGCTTTATTAAATGTATGGATATCGTATTCTGTTAGATAACATTTCATAACCCTATTCCGACGACAGATACGGGTTAGGGGTGTTACACCATCTAACTGAGGATGGAACGCAATACTGAAGTCTAGTCTTGTACGCAGTGCCTCTTGTAATTTCTTCCAGAACCGAGACATGAAACGAGGATCTCTATTAAATATAATAGAAACTAATACCCATGCAGTCTTAGAATCTCAATTATATACAACTTAGCCAGCTTCTACAATGTGTAATCAGTATGGACCGGTATAAAATGAGTAGAATTGGTTAACTGATCTACGATGACCCATACTGAATCTTTCTTAGTAGGCGTTAGGGGCAGCCCATTAACAAAGTCCATGGTTACCCTCTCCCACTTCCAAAGTGGAATCTTAATTGGCTGTAACAACCCTGAAGGTAGCTGATGCTCAGCATTAACTTGCTGGCACGTCGAGCACTTACTTACAAATTTAGTCACCTTGCCCTTAAGTCCTGGCCACCAGTATAGTTCACGAAGGTCTTGGTACATCTTGTTCCCGCCAGGATGCTTAGCATAAAGACTACTATGCGCCTCCTGCAGTCTAGACTACCTCAAATTGGTGTCCCTCGATACACATACTCTCCCACAGAAACACAGTACCCCTTCTCTATTCAATCCAAGATCTGAAATTTCTCCATTCTCAATCTATCGATATCGGGGACTCAAAGTCTCATCTACCAACTATTTACCCTTTATCTGTTCAATCCATATCGGTTTAACTTGAAGTTTAGCCAACAAACTTCTATCATCGAACA
Source organism: Gossypium stocksii (assembly GCA_020496765.1). Classification (NCBI taxonomy): domain Eukaryota; kingdom Viridiplantae; phylum Streptophyta; class Magnoliopsida; order Malvales; family Malvaceae; genus Gossypium; species Gossypium stocksii. The sequence continues at coordinate 39,912,333 of CM035623.1, forward strand.
AGCTGAGACGAGCAAACACCACTCTTAAATCAAACACAGCCCTACGGCTCAGTGCATCAGCTACTACATTAGCCTTACCAAGATGGTATTCAATCGAGCAATCATAATCCTTAAGCAACTCAATCCATCTACGCTGCCTAAGATTTAACTCCTTCTGACTGGGGAGGTACTTGAGGCTTTTCTGATCCGTGTAAATAATACACTTCTCACCGTACAGGTAATGCCTCTAGATTTTTAGTGCAAATACCACTGCGGCCAATTCTAAATCATGAGTTGGGTAATTTGCCTCGTCAGCCTTAAGCTGATGGGACGCGTACGCAACTACCTTACCCTCTTGCATCAACACTATCCCAAACTAACATGTGATGCATCACTGTAGACAGTAAACTCTTTCCCAGGCTTTGGCTGAATCAAGATAGGGGACTCTATCAAAACCTTTTTAAGTTTTTCAAAACTCTCTTGTTGCTTACCAGTCCAGTTAAACGGTATCCTTTTATGCAGTAACTTAGTTAGGGGTGTAGCAATCAATGAAAATCTCGACAAACCGTCTATAATACCTTGCCAGACTTAGAAAACTTCAGATCTTAGATACAATCTTAGGTGGTTTCCAATCTAGAATAGCCTCGATTTTCTCAGGATGAACCCTAATTCCTTCGATAGATACTACATGGCCTAGAAATGTCACCTTTCATAACTAGAACTCGCGCTTGCTAGTCTTAGCATACAGTTGCTTCTCCCTCAGAATCTGTAGAACAACTTAGAGATATGCATCATGATCATCCTCAATTTTTGAATACACCAGAATATCATCTATAAACACCACTACGAACCGGTCCAAATAGGGCTGGAACACTCAGTTCATCAGATCCATGAAGGTTGCTGGAGCATTCGTTAGCCCAAACGGCATCACAAGGAACTCGTAATGTCCATAACGAGTCCTAAACGCGGTTTTGTAGACATCGGCCTTTTTAACTCTAAGTTGATGGTACCCAGAACAGAGATCAATTTTGGAGAATACCGAAGTTCCTCATAGCTGATCAAAAAGATCGTCAATCCTCAGCAAAGTGTACTTATTTTTTATGGTCAATTTGTGCCGATAGTCAATGCACATTCACATGGATCCATCCTTCTTTTTCACAAACAACACTGGTGCTCTCCATGGAGACATACTAGGTTGAATGAATCCTCGGTCCAGTTATTCTTGAATTTGAGCCTTAAGTTCCACCAGCTCCGTCAGTGCCATTCTATAAGGGGCAATGGACACCGGAGCTATACCAGGTAGAAGCTCGATTCCAAATTCAACTTCACGGTTCAAAGGTAATCCAGGTAGCTCATCGAGAAAAACATCAGGAAAATCTTTAATTATTCTCAAATCCTTGATAGAAGGACCCTCAGAATCTGAATTACTGATGTAGGCTAAATACGCCTTAGAACCTTTACAAACCAATTTCTCAGCCCTTAACGTAGAAATCACATTTGACAAATAATCTCGACGCTCCCTAATAACTACTACCTCCTTACCTTCCGTAGTTTTCAACACCACCTGCTTCGTAGCGCAATCAAAATTCACTCGGTGTTTTACCAGCCAATCCATTCCCAATATTAGATTGAACTCGGCCAAAGGTAGTTCCATCAAGTTCGCTACAAAGGTAGCCCCTTGGACCACTAAACGCACATCCCTAAATAGCTTGTTCACTTTCACAGACTGCCCTAAAGGACTCAACACAGTAACCTCACTTACAGTAGTTTCAAAAATTACACCCAAAGTCTCAGTCACAGTGCATGCAATGTATGAATGTGTAGACCCAATGTCAATTAGTGCAGTATAAGGTACATCATGGATAAAGAACGTACCATCTCCATCCTCTCGACGACGAGCAGCATAAACCAGAGCTGGCTGCCTCACCTCAACATGTCCAGCACCTCTGCTTACTGCCCCACAACCATGACCCAAGCTTTTCCACCCCTGGCCTGACCACGACCTCTCGGTGACTGCTGACCACCCCTCGGTAGCTGTACATTACCCTAACCTATAGCTTGCATCTATATAGGCCTCTACAGATGATTCCTCGCATGGTGATCTATAGACCCGCACCTGAAACATGCCCTAATCCACTTCCAACACTGGCCCTGATGTTGTCTCCCACAATCCACACAAGGTTGTGATCTAGCAACAGCAACAAGGGCCCCAACCAGAATTGGCCCAACAACTCTTTCCCTTTTCTTAGGCCTTCCAAATACACCTGCGGACTCTGATTCTCTCTTATTTTTACCGCTTTTCGATTCCCTGTTCTAGCACTCAGCGCACTTCACTTCTTTGGCGATCTTCGCCTTTTCCACCAAAGCAGCAAAATCCTGCTCTCTCTGAGGAGCTATCAGTATCTGCAAACTATCTCTGATGCTGTCCTCAAAACAAACACAGCGCTCGTATTCAGTTGCCACCATCCCTCGAGCATAGCGGCTAAGTCATAGGAATTCAGCCTCATATTTAGCCATAGTTTTATCCCGCTAAGTTAAGTTCAGAAATTCCCTTCCCTGAGCATCCACATAGCTAGTGCCCACGTACTTCCCTTGAAATGTAGAATTAAAGAAATCCCAGTTTAACCGGTCAGGTTGTGTGCCCTCTTTCATAATAAGCCACCACTGATAGGCTTCATTTTGTAGCAATGACACTGCACCTTTCAGTTTCTGCTCGGAGGTGTAGTCGAGGTCATCCATTACTCTCTTCGTGGCCTCACTTTCATATTCTGGCACATTAGGGGCTACTCCAGCAATACCCTTAAAGATCTTAGCTCCATTCGACCGGAGTCATTTTGTAACCGACCCACTGCCCCAGTACCAGTATTGGGCCCAACGACCCTTTCCAAAATCCTCAACATCACTTGGGACAATGCGTCGTCCCTAGCTGCTCAACCATATGACCCCATCTCAAATACCAGTGAAGTTCAGGCCTCTGTAGCCTCAACATTAGGCATGTGACCTGATAACAAAGACTCAGCCTTAGCACTTCCACAGCCTCTGCCGCGGCCTCTGGTACCCCTTCCACGAGTACCTCTAGTGCTCATTATCACTTTGTATGTTATCTGAATTAGAAATTTAATGCAAATTAGTTTACAATTTCAGTAATTAAGCAGATGTTTTATGAGAAGCGGTAGTTTAGAGTTTCTTTTTCTAATCAAAGACTCACTACAGTTTTAGTTTCCTACAGTTTTCAGTTTACTCTAACTAGAGTATCTCAGTACAGTTTACAACCTACAATAGTCTCAGTACTTCTATCCACTACATTTCAGTGTACATAAATAACAGTTTCAAGATAACTTATAGAATTGGCATCAGAGACTTGATGTGCCACACTTTTCATAAAAATTACCTCAAAAACACTTCACATCATTTGAAAATTGCTTGTTAAAACTCAAAATCTAAAACCTATTCCACAGTTGAGTTTTACAACCTGGATCTAATACCACTAAATGTAACACCCCAAACCTAGCCTAAACATTATGGAACATTTGGCGATGTCATATTGAAGTGTTTTTCGAAAGCATGTTCCCACTGTAAACCAGTTCATTATTACACCTCTTCGTGACATTATCGAAAAAAACTTGTTGATCATATATAAACTTTAAAAACTCTCTTTGTTCATTAATCTACTTTTTATTTATCTTTCACCAAATTAAAGCGGTACATAAAGTTTATTATCCGAAACCATTTAATTTTAAAATCATTCACATTGTCAAAAACTCATTTAATAGCGGAAGCTTTTGAAACATTTTACGTGAGGTGGTGTTTTGAAAAAACCTTTATCTTTTGACAACCCATCTTTTTCCTACATCTAGCAATTTATGTCAAAGCTAGTAAAAAATCCAAAAATTAAAATAAAAATCAGAGAGGCATTATTACATAAAAATTACCCAAATCGAAACTAATAGTAAATAAAAATCAAATATAAAACAAATGCAGCAGTGTGGCCACCTCCAAGTCCCTCACGGCACCAATCCATCTATGGTTGGGGATTACCCACACGGATAAACAGAATGGTGAGTTTATGAAAACTCAGTGTGTAATCCCTTATCAAAATAGTATGCAGTAACAGTTCGGGCCTGAGCCTATTACAGTAACAGTAAAATGTGGGCCTAAGCCCAGTACAGTATCAGTAGCAGAGCAGTAATGCAAACAGAAATCCCACCCAATCCAACCAGACACACCACTCCGTCCCGCCAGTCACACTATGTGGGGATAAAATTGACCCACCCAACCAAACACACCAAGATTAGCACCAGTTGCGACACTAATCAATATCACAGTAGAGCTACTAGTAATCAGTATCGTAGCAAAGCAGCCAATAATATGAGTGGTTTAAAGACATCAGTACAGTACACTTACTCCGACATTAACAACCCAACCCCATGCAGTATGTTGTGTCATAAAATCATACGTGTGTATGCAACATGTCATGCTCAACTACAGTCAAACATATTATAGAACAAATCAGTCATTTTACCTTTAGGGGTATAACGGTCATTTTTACCCTAAAGGGGTAAAACGGTCATTTCTATCGAAATAGGGTCTAAACACACTTACCGACCCATCAAAAGGTCACAGTCGTTTTGGGTGACTCGTGTAACCTTAGCAATCATAATAATGTTAATGGGCCCAAGGCCCATTATGTGGCCCATGTGGGCCTACACGCCCATGTGGCCCACTAAGCCCAGAAATGACCTTAGACATGTGTGGGGCCCATGAGTCCATTGGGCCCATATGGCCCATTTCGGCCCAACATGGCCATAAACGGCCCAAACCCATGAGATCGCTCATGGTGGCCTCTACAGTAATGTGCCTATGTTTCATCGGCTCAAATCACCACACGCACATTCGCACGCTCGTATGGCATCATATGCCATATTTTCGGCTTTTCGGCTTTTGTCGTCCTATGGTTAAAATAGTGTGAGTACACACACACTTGATTGCGAAAAACACAGAAGCCAATGAACACCATTTAATCAATATGTTTAATCACCCTCATTTCACACTTAATCCTAAAATGATATGGATACTTGCCTTGATTGAACGAGAGAGTATCCCACGCTTACTTCGATTTGCAAAACCAATTACAAACTACTATAGAGACAACCTGCATTCCAAATGCACTTAATTATCCAACATGGCAGATGCACATAGATTGAACCAAACGTGAAAACACTTACTGAAAATATAACCTGAGAGTAGAGAAGAGAACAATTGGCCTCCTAACACCACGTGTCCACCCACTACCCTATTAATATCGATAACGAATGGGAAAGTGTTAGAAAGAAGAGAAAGAAGAGCAGTTGCTCATGATAGAAAGAAATAGTATGAGAGAGGAACTGAGTCTCAGTTATTACCACCAAAATCGACACAGAAGAAGGAAGACACAAAAATCGGCACAACAAGAGAAGGAAATAATCGACTGAATACAATTGCTTCCAAGAGCCCGAGAGTAGATGTCAGGACCGACACTAAGAATGAAAAATGAAGAAGAAAGTTTCAGCCAAAGACTAAAACCAAAAGAAGTGTATATTTGGCCCAAAATTGAGAAAGAATGGGAAAATAGAAAAGAAAAGGGAGAGGGGAAGAGAAAGATGCTTTGACTAATATTAAAAGAGGGAGAGAAGAGTAGTCGATCAACAAAATGTAGGGAGATTGAGGGGAAGAAAGTTGACTATGATGAGAGTAAAGGAAAAAAAAGAGTCGGCTGAGGGTACAGAAGAACCAAAACGAAGAAACTCAAACGGTAACCAGAAATGTTCAGTTGCCTCAAAGTAGAGAATGAAAAGAACTCGAACAGTGATAGAAATTGCAAAAAAAAAAAGCGAAGAAAGCAAAATTGCATAGAATTTCCCAAAACCGAAAACCAAAGAGTGCAAAAACGAAAGAACACTAGTTAGCAACAAAAATTGAGCACCTCAAGTCCCTATACGGCACAAACACATCCTCCCAATCAAAATTCCTATTTTTCCTCCCATAATCTCTCCTCAACAACACAAACCAACCCCTATCCAAATCCCCCTTTCTTCTCCCAAATTCACTCCACCATCCAATTCAAATTCCACCACAACTCCCTCCATTAATATCTCCCAAAGACCAATTCAACACCATGCAACCACATCAAATTCGGCCAATCCAAGATACTCCCACAGTGACTTGTAGCAAAATAAAACATTCTTTTACAATGCCAAGTCTCAAACCTCAGACCCCCTACTCACTCCACACACCACTTACCAACAGACCATCAATCTCTTTTGTGTCATATTTTAACCAAAGTTATTTAAGAAACTTACAATGTAGAGTCAGGGTTCCTTCAAGTGAGAAAAAAAATTGGGCACAAGCCCAAACTTGAACCCAAGTCTTCTCAGAGACTTCCAAACACTCCTAAATCAATTAACCATCAAAATAAACATACATTTTGCACCACAATGTACAGAAATTAAAAACTTAAATTTTAGGGCGATACAAAACCGATTCAAATTTCATATACTTAGCTATTCATCTTATCATCTAATCAAATAACAATTTAACCGATAAAATGTATACCCGTTTCATCACATTATACATGCTTAAAAAGGCCGAGAAAACATCCTTATAAAAATATCATCTTTAATCAATAACAACCGTAAAAAATAACTAATATGCATACAATCACATAAACATAACTTAGCTTATGAATACATTTGCATTATAGCAAAAACATATTCATCTATCAAACCATTACTCAACGAAAACATATAACCAGAACACCTTATATTTGTACCATGTTTATAATCATCGCCTACCTTTATAACCCATAACTGAATTAACCAAATGTATCATCTATGATACATTCATCATTTTACCTATTCAACCAAGTCCAATCATATTATCATCCAGCAATACCTCATACCATACTTCCAACATAAGCTTAAATCATGACCGAATATATATACAAACTTTAACAGCATGATTAAACGATTTTCGCATGTCTAAAAATACATAACTTCAAAACCAAACATATCAAAACTAGCCTATACATGCCACATAACATAGTCTCAAAGCATTTATTTACCAAAACAAATACTGGATAGTGTGATGAGGTCTCCTACGACTTCCAACCCAAGCAAGTCTCCGAAAATCTATAAACATAGGTAAAACACACAGAGTAGGCTTTGAAAGCTTTGTAAGCTCGTATTTTAATAAACTGAGCATAGTAAATAATTTCATTACAATGCTATAAGTATGTTATGCTATCACACACATCTTTTCTAAATTTTATAACATGTTCACATTTCGAATTATCATCATTCAATATTATACTTATATAACTAGCTAACTTTAGCTTTCACAAGCTTATTCACTTCAATTTTCATATATCAATTAATTCACATTTTCATATAACCAGATAAACACTTTATGGGAAATAACGCATTCGATCATATATCTTTCTTATATAAATCTCATATCATCACTTATACTCAAATTCACCTTTCATTCATATAGCATCTGACAATTTCACATATGCAATTTTATAAATCACATCTTATTCATTTGTTTAAATTACCTTTACACATATTCACATTTCATTTCCATATACATCACATAACATTCTTTGCACATATACTTACCTTTCATTTTCAACATTGTATACCTTTCAACGTACCTGAATCGGAATGACATTCACTTAGTCACTTATTTCTTGGAATGTCGGTTGAACCATTTAGAATCAATAAGGATACTCGGATAGCTCGAAAAGCTCGTACAATGCCAATGTCCTAGACGTGGTCTTACATGTAATCAAATATCGATGCCATTGTCCCAGACAGGGTCTTACATGAAATCACATACAATGCCAATGTCCTAAACATGGTCTTACACGTAAATCTCAAATCGATGCCAACATCCCAAACGTGGTCTTACACTACAACACATATAGGAATCCTATGTCATGACATACGTATCCTAACTATTCCTCAGGTTCATACGGGGCTTTTAGGACATCGTCACATTATCAGAACTTTCTCGTATTCATATACCCTTCTTCTCGAACAATTTAATATCATAATAACACATATATAACTTATTCAAAATACATATATTTGCATTCCATTCTGCATTAAATTTAATCACATAAATAACGTGCAATTATAACATGATTTCGTAACGTCTATTAAAATACGAACTTACGTCGTTCACAGTAATGACAAATTAAATCAACTAATCCGATATTTTGACTTTCCCTCGATCTAGATCCGAATTCCGCTTTCACCAATCTATTTAGTATCAAAATTAACTTACTTATTCATATAATCATTCAAAATCATCCACAAACACATAAATGGGCAAATTACACTTTAGTCCCTAACATTTCATATTTTTCTCAATTTAGTCCCTATTATTATCGTCCATCAATCATAATAGTGGCATAATTCCATTTTAAGGACTTAGCAATTAATAAACCATAGCAAATTAGTACTTTAACAAATAGTATGCCACTTTTTAATTTTACGCGATTAAGTCCTTTTATCAAATTAGCTAACCACTTGGTGAAATTAAATCACGAAATTCTTACACTTATCAAATAACATATTGTAGATACCAAAAATAATATTAAAATAATTTTATGACCTCGAATTTATGGTTTTGAAACCACTTTTTCGACTAAGGTCTAAACTGGGCTGTTATAAGATAAATTCTTACTAGTTACTAAAAGCAGTAACATCAGTATCAAAAATAGAGAAAGTACTAGTAATAACATCTGGCGTAGAAGCATCCTCTCGTGCGCAAATAGCATAAGCCCTGGCTGGTGCTCGTGCCTCAGATCTCACAGGAGAGTCTTTTATTACACCACAGCTACCACTCACATTTCTAGGATTACGAGGAGGTCTACCTCTCACAGTTGTGTTACTCGGTCTCATAGTTTGAGCTTTTTCTTTCTCAAATTTCTTTAGGCAATCTATGAGATAGTGGTCGAAGGAACCACACCTGAAACATGCTCTGTTCTTTAGTCAACGATCACCATAATGTAGTCTTTTATAGTGCTTGCGCTTAGGTCTAACATTTCTGACACTACCCACACTTGCTACAGATGTAGCTGAGGTTTTGGACTAAAGCGTGACTTACCTCTGTCTCTACTAGAATATACCATAAAAGTCATGGAACGGTTCTAATATTCTTTTGATCTCTTTAATGCTGATTGATATGACTTTCTAGTCGATCTCTTTCTCGAGTCTTTAGCTTCAAAATTAGCATGTCTTTTCTCTTTACTCAGCTTTTCATCTTTATGTACTCGATCAACCAAAACAACAAATTCTTTCAGTTCAAGAATTCCAACTTAAAGCTTTTTGTCTTCATTCAACCCTTTTTCAAACCTCTTACACATGGCAGTCTCGGTTGGAATAAATTCTCGAGCATATTTACTTAGTCTGACAAATCCCTGCTCGTACTCTAACATAGACATATGGCCCTATTTGGGCTTAAGAAATTCTTTACATTTCTGATCCAGAAATCTTTGACTAATATATTTCTTTTAGAACTTGATTTCGAAGAATTCTCAAGTGACCTGCTCCCTCGGTACTACAAAAATCAATGTATTCCACACTAATAACCCGGATCTTTTAATAACGATACCACATACTTAATTCACTTGGCCAATGAACAAGATAATTCGTAAAAAACCCTAATTGTATTCTTTAACCAGAATTTTGCTCTTTCGGGATCGACTTCAGCAGTAGCTCTAAATTCCTCAGTCCCATACTTACGAATCTTATTAACAAGTGGCTTACTAATTCGTAATGGTTCCATACCTTGAGGAATAATGGGAATCAATTGGGGAACAAGAGGGAGTAGAGGTTGTTGAGTAGCCAGGTTCGTCCGTACGAACTCGATAAACCAATCACTCATCATTTGGAAGAAGCATTCCTTAGCCTCTCCCCTTGCCCCTCAGATACGAGCCTTGTACCACTCGATGCTACTTCCTAAACAGAGGCTTGAGTGTTACTTTGTATTTCATTGGGGTAAGCTTGGTTGGATGTCATTGCTATTTAAATACATGTTTTAAAGAAGTCAGGAGATATCACACTATCACAGGTTATATAATGGCATATACAGCTAGACTCGTATATGCTACGTTCAGTCCGAGAATCGACTAAACCATAGCTCTAATACCAATGAATGTAACACCCCTAACCCTTATTCTTTGCCAGAACAGGGTTATAGAGTATTACCAAAGTTTTCAAAACAAACGAACATAAATTTTAAACATTTCGATTCATATCAATAATTATATTAAAACAATCCAAATCAAAACATTTATGTTGTCCCTTATAGAAGCCCTCGAGGCCCTAAAAACATGTTTGGAATAAGTCAGGACTAAATCAAAAACTTAAAGAATTTTTCAGGAAACAAGGAAAAATTTCAAAACTGCAGGGGTCACACTGCCATGTGGCCATTTGAAGTAGGGACACATGGCTGTGTCCCAACTTGTGTCTATGCTCGTGTAACTTACTGACTTGGGTCACACGGCCAAACCATACGCCCGTCTGCCAATCTGTGTGCTAGGCCGTGTAACAGCCTAACTTGCAACCCTTTGATAGTTACAGAGGACCCACGGTCGTGTCCTCTAGCCGTATGTCACACACGGCTGAGACACAGGACCATGCCTCTACCCATGTGGATGAAAATAGGCCATTTTACAAGCCATTTTTCTTACCCATATTAACATGTACCTACACCCAAAATTGCACATATATGTAAGTCATAACAAGGCACAAAAATATGCAAATTTTGGTTATGAATACAAGGTATAATAACATACAACCAATATGCCCATAGGCACCTCAAATGATAACATGTAAATATGTATAACCATGTACTTAATTTAGTCAAAATGATCAACTAACTTCCAACTAGATTTACATCAATACATATCCTAAATTTATTTACCAAACATAAGCATTTGGTACCAAAATATCAATCTATAACTAGTATCAAATAACCATATAAATCATACATAATAAGGTACCAATTCACCAAATATTCAACCTATTGCAAGGCACATATACCATATGCATATTCAAACTATCATTTCATCTTCTATAATTTAAACATATCAAGCCAAACATCAACCTTATCAAGGCTAATATTTACATGCCAAAACTAAATTCATTTCATCACCAAAAATACAATAACACGAGCCAAACCAAATGACCATTTCAACAACCAAAATACATGGGCCAACATTGGCCAAAATACCTATACATGCCATTATAACCAAAATTAAATAGCTGAAAGTACCAAAAGAGCCGATGGATAGTGTGATATAGCCCGACAAGCTTCCAACCCCGAACGAGCTTCTGATACATTATAAAACACGAAAAATAACTTAGTAAGTTCGTATAACTTAAAACATAACTTACCATTTAATCACAAAATAGGTAAGATAAACATAGCATATCCCGACATAATTTGGCCAAATGCCTTAACACATATACACCAACCATGTTAGCCATGTAAATACATAAACCAATAATCATGGATAAGCACAACAATTGATTAAGTTACATATAAATGTATCATTCAATTCAATTTTCCATATACCATGTAACAATATTTCCATATAATTCATATGTATCCCTATAATATTTCGTAATGAACCCTTACTATTTCATATCAAAATAATGCCTCGTTGAACCATTAGAATACCGTTGAATACCTGAGATAGCTTACACATAGTGTGCTAACTCATTTAACTATAATCTGTTAAATCTTGTACATGTATGCTCACACGAGCTATGAATCGGTATGCTCACACGAGCTATAAATCAGCATGCCCACACGAGCTGTGAAAATGGGCTTGCTCATATGAGCCGTGGGTTAGAAGGTAGCTACATGATGCTACTCACACAGCTATGGAGTATCCACAACACATGCCAGACCTCAGCCATCGGTAGGACGTTTAGGACCAGCACCTCAATCATGTAAACCCTAATGACATGTCATTTATATACTACGAATTCTTAAGGTTCAAACCAGGCTCGATAGTTGTCGTACATCAACCGGCATGTACGTATTGCAATTTATAGTACAAGTATAATTCAATTAAAAACATATATACACAATTTAATTACACGAACTTACCTTACAAGTATACGTAGATACAGAGGCGATTAATCCGAGGCTCTCTTTGCCCCGATATAAAGTCGTACAAGGTCTGTCTTGATCTAAACAGATAAATTTAACTCAATTTAATATGTATTTAATCAATTTAACCCAAAATCATATTTTGGTAAAATTACCATTTTATCCATATACTTTTAATTTCTTTACAATTTAGTCCCTAGCTCATAAAAACGGAAATGCATGCAAGTTCACCACAACCCACTATAGCCAAATATCAATTAGGTCCCTAGCAAGCCCTATATTTTATTTATTTCACAGTTTCACCATGTAAAATTTTCTATTTTTCAATTTAATCCCTATTTCACATTTTCATCAAAAAATCACTTAACAAAAGTTATTTATCTAACAACAACTATCTATTTTCTTCCATAACTCATCAAAACTCATGCATATTCAATAATGGAAAAACCTTAATAGTTTAACAGTGTAACACCCCTAACCCATATCCGTCGCTGGATTAAGGTTACAGAGCATCAGACTTATAATATAATTTAACTTACATTTCACATACCAATATCAATTCTAAAGGAGTATCATTCAATCTCAATCACATTGTCCCTAAATTAAGCCTACGAGGCCCAAAACATGCATTGGAAGTGGTTCGAGACTAAACTGATAACATCTGAAAATTTTTGAAAACTTTGAAAAATTCTGAGTACAGGGAACACACGCCCGTATGGCCAAGCTGTGTGTCTCACACGGCCAAAAGACATGCCCCTGTCACAGGCCATGTGGACATTCGAAATGGGAGCACATGGCCGTGTCCCAGACTGTGTCTGACCCTGTGTAACTCTCTGATTTGTGTCACACGACCAACCACACGCCCGTGTGACTAGCCCGTGTAACTCATGACTTACTTTTATTAGAAACTACATGGGACACACGGTAGTGTCACCTGACTGTGTGTCACACACAGCTGAGACAAACGCCGTGTCTCTACCCATGTGGACAAAAATAGGCTATGATACAAGCCACATTTCTCACCCAAAGTTTCATTTACCTACACAAACCAAATAACACATAATCATAGCATTAATAAGCAATCAAACCAATCTCAATCAAGCCTAAATTATGTTATTTCAATACCAACATTCATAAGGTACATAATTACCATAATTAGTCATCCATGTTCATAACTATTTCACATTCATAAGTCTCCTAAACAATTCTCTTCATATATGCATTAATTTACCTAATAGTTAGCATGCTATCACATTCACATTTTCCACTCTTTACTACCTATAATACCAATCTATACAATCCACATCACAAAGCATTAACCCACCTCATATCAAAGCCATAAACACATATATATACACATGGCTAACTAAACCAAAATAAGCCAATTCACATGGCTATTTTACAAACCAAAACACTTATCATTTACAGCAGTTTCAAATGACTAAAACTCATTACAAACTATACATCAAAATGACCAAACTCCTATACATGCCATATAACCAAAAACATAGATTCAAAAGTACCAAAGTGATAGCTTGATAGTGTGATGAAGTCTCTAACGATTCTCAAATCCGAGCTAGCTTCGATATCACTATAAAATATAGAAAAAAATAATAGAGTAAGCTATATAGCTTAGTAAGCTTGTTGGTTAATAAGTTTAATTTACCAATTCAATCACAATCTAATAGATATAAGTAAATATAGATAGATTTCATTCAATCCAACAATTAACAAATTACCATAATGATATGAATTATGTATGTATTCATCAACTTTCACTCACTTTTCATATGAACTTATCAACTATCACTTACTTGTCGAACTTATCATCAGATCCTGTACTGATTCGTATCTTCGCTTATATCCTCGTGTCATTATCTTTTCTTGCTGAACCATTTGAAATAATATGAGATACTCAAGTATTGCACACTAAGTGCCATTTATATGGTTAAACCACCACTATCACGTGTCATATACATGGTCACTTTCAAGCTCTCACTGGGCCTGCTCGCACAAGTTTTCGGTTAATATGTAGCTACATGGTGCTGCTCGCACAAGCTGCTGCTCGCATAAGCTGCCAAGTACTGCAACACATGTCGGTAACTCAGCCACCAGTAGGACTTACAGGACCAGCACCTCTCATAATCACAGTAACCCTTAATCACATGTCATCTAGTATCCTATCTGTTCTTAAGGTTTAATCGGGACTTTCACATTGTCGATACTTTGTCGATCGATTACACCATATCAAAATATCACAAATACACATTTAAAGCATATAAACATATATTACTTTAAGCTTAATAATCATACAAACTTACCTCGATTGCGAAAATAACGAATTAGGTCAACTAATTTGATACTTTATTTTTCACTCGATCAAGATCTGAACCTTATTTTTCTTGATCTATATAATACTAAATTTAACATATTCAATATCATTCTATTCAATTTAATCCATATCTGGAAAAATTACACTTTTTCCCTTAATATTTCAATTTCTTTACAATTTAGTCCTTATATCATAAAATACAAATTCATACAATTCAAGCTTAACCCATGCTATTCGAATTTTAATTAAGTCCCTAGCAGCCCATATTTTTCATATATTTCACATTTCAACCACAAAATTACAATATTTCTCAATTAAGTCCCTAATTTGCAATTTTACTAAAAATCACTTAACAAAGCTTGTTTAACTATCATTAAACTTTCATAATCTATATATATTCAACATTAGTAACACTCAAACACTTTAAAAATTTAGCAAAATAGTCCCTAGGTTAGCTAGACCTAGTTCTAACAATCTAAAAACCATAGACATCATTAAAAATTGAGTCAATATAACGCCCCAAAAATCCCAAATTTTTATTTTTGTGTGCTGTGGCTTTGTTTGCATGTTAGCGTTATTGGGGTATTGATTTTGAAGTGTTAGAGGGTCTCTATGAAGCCTTGAGTTCGATTTTTGGTATAGGAAAAATCTTGGTTTTAGTATTAAGGGAACATTAACTTCGAGTAGTATGCCTTTTGAAATAGATGAGACTAAAATAAGACACAAAATGAGTTGTGTTCTAGTGGAAAGTGGCACCACATTAAAAGCAATAGGGAGGCGTCACATGCAGGGCAAGGAGGTCCAGGGTTTGAGGGGTGGCATGGTATTGCATTGAGAATTTATTTTGCACCGTTAGATAGCTAGTGGTTGGGTTGAAGTTGAACTCTAAAGGGGAGAGTTTGAATTGGTCATATGAGAAATTCAGGAGGGGATCATGGAGCAAATCTCAGAGAAAATTTAGCAGATTTGGTTACTGAAGAGTTGGTGTCGATTTGGAAATTAGGGGGAAGGAAAATTTGGTTTGGGCATTGTAGGGGTGCCGCGGTCACTCTTAAGGTAGTGCTGAATTCTCACTTACATTTCAGCATTTTCTTTTTTGTGATTTCAGTTTTCTTTGGTGCACCTTGAGATTGTTCCTTCCTTTTCTAAGCCATGTTTTCTTTCTTTCCCTTTTGTTATTCAAAAACCAAATATGATATTAGCTCAGTGGGTGGTGCGATTCATCACTTAGTGCTTTCTCCTAAAACTGAATTCTCTGTCCATTTTCCTTTTTGTGTCGATTTCTTCCTACTCAACCTGCCCACTTCTTCATCAGCATCTCCTTTTGCTTTTCTTTTGGGTGTCGAATATTTTTAGCCTCTCATTCAAAGTCAATTGTGTTTTCTTCCTCTCCATATAGTTTCTTTTCTTTTCTCTCCCTCTAAAGCTGAATCCAACCGCTTGTCCTCTCCTCTCAATTTTACTTTTCCCTATGCCAAATCTCTACTTCTTCTTCTTCTTCTTCTTCTCTAAACGTTTTCCTTCCATTTCTCCCCATCAACCGCTTATAGCCGAATCTTTCTTCTCCCTCAACACCATCTTTTTTTTGTTTAGTAAATGTGTAAAAGCTGAATTCCTCTTTTTCCCAACATTATTTTCTTTTGACCGTAAGGAATGAGTAAACCGATTACCAATATCTTCTTTTTCTTTCTTTTCTTTGTTCTCTAGCCTTTGAAGTGTCAGATCTGTGTTTCTCTTGAGGGTTGATAGAGTTCAATCTAAATGTTAGCCAATTATTGAGGGTAAGTTGGCTATATACTTTCTAATCTTGGCCGATTGCTAAATCTTTTGTTGACCATGTGCTTTCTTATAGTAGTATTTGTTTAATCTTAAGTTAGTAGGTGTTAATGGTTGATGATGGTTATGGTACAATAAATCACTAGGAGGAGTGACCGATTCTTAATCAAACAGCTTAGGTGGTAAAAGCTGACATAATCAAGGTAAGTTCTGTTTCGGTATTGGAAAGGCCTGTTGAACCTTGTTAAGCCTTATAAATAACTAACCGAGTGCCTCAATCAATTATAGGATCTGCGCTAGAAGCGCTACCATGTTTCTCTTCATCAAGGTGGGTACACACACCGCACACACTGTAGATCGGTAAATCCCAAAATACTAAAATGTCAAAATGCCAAAAGTTTGGCTACGGTTACTCCAAGAGTGCACGAACACTCATGTAGGGGGGATCGATACGATGACAGAAGCCCCATGAGCGATCTCATAGACTTAGGCCAACTGGGCTGAAATGGGCCATATGGGCCCGGTGGGTCGTGGGCTCATCACGAGCAAAATTGATGGATTGGTAAGAAATGATGAGCCAATCATGTTGACTACATGGCCAATGGTAGATTTGGGCTCAGCGAGCTTCATGAGAGTGTGGGCCCTCCTTGGGACACATAACGGGCTTTTGGGCCCTAGGGTATTAATAGTTGTTAAAAGTGACATTAGTCGTACTGGGTGGTTGTAGACTTAGTAATGGGCCGAATTGTGTACTTAAGCCCACGATGAGAAATGATCGATATGCCCCTTAAGGGCAAAATGACTAAAATGCCCCTACATGATTTGTGATTGATTTGTATGCCATGTATATGTTATGTTGCATTCATTCGATATTATGCTGCATGGGGATGGGATTATGGATCGGAGGAAGAAATTGATACGTGAGGATAGCATGGTCGCTTGACGATTGTGGATCCACCGGTGGCTTAAAGCCTAATATATGATTGACAGCTTTACTGTAACATTGAGTGGTGCTGCAACCGGTGCTACAACAGGAGTGCAGGGATGGGTGGGTCGATTAAATTCCCACAGGAGTGTAGGGTTGGATAGGAAATGGAGTGTAGTGTTGGATGGGGTATTTGATCATTACATATATGATATCATTTGTGATATGGTCTCAGGCCCTACTAAGGCCATTATGGGCTTCGGCCCAAATGCCACCGTTAATGAAATGAGCTTAGGCCCAAATTGATTGATGCTTGTTTTATTATCGTTGAGGGTTGTACATATTAAGTTTTCAAAAAACTCACCCCCTCTTTTTAATTTTACAGGTGATCCACAGAAGACGGTTCGACGTACGGGAGGACTTGGAGATGGCCACACCACAAGTATTTTTTTTAGATTTTCGTATTTCATCTTTTTCGCTAGTATTTGCTCTTTCTTGGGCTTTTGGTTGTAATAAGGCATGTCCTCTAATTTGATTTGGTTTTGGATTTTACTATCGTATTTTCTTAACTTTAAAGTTTGAACCGGTTTTTCTGAAAAAGGAACTAAAGTAATATTTTTGCAAACCATAACTAAAAACATGAACATTTTCAAAACAAGAGCTTCCGCTGTAAATAAACAATGGAATTTAACAAGGAATATAAACTAAAGTTTCCAAATAGCAATCTCAAGGTTTTATCTAAACTTGCAACTAAACAAGTTTCCACTGGTTTTCGTTTTAAATTAAAATACTTCATTGTTTAGGCTGGTTTTGAATAAAAAAGTTACAACATGAGAACATTATTTTATGTTGCAAACAACTTAACACTGTCAAAGTTCTTCAACAATTTCAATTTGAACGAACTACCCCTCAATGTGACATCGCCAGATTCGGCTAGAACGTTCAGGCTGAGTTTGGGGTGTTACATTTAGTAGTATCAGAGCCAGGTTGTAAAGCTCAGCTGTAAAATGGGCCTTAGCTTTTAGATCTTAAAACTATTTACAAATGAACCAAAGTATTTTGAAGGATTTTTATTGTGTGGCACACCTAGTCTCCGACATTGAACCAAGTAAGTTTCCTTACTACTGAATTGTGTTAAGCTGTTATACTGTTGGAAACTATTAGGAATACTGTGATTCTTTAGTTAATATAAGACTAGAACCTTAGAAAACTGAAACTATAGTGGACTTACGACTACGAAAATAACTCTTAAACTATTATTTCTAGAAAACACCTGCTTAAATTATGAACTAAATTTCAAAAAATTTCCAATTCAAATAATACATGAATCGACAATGAGCGCTAGAATATGTGCAAGAGGCCACGGCAAAGGCCGTGGAAACGTTAGGGCTAGGTCTTTGGCATCAGGTCATATGCCCAATGTTGGAGCGGAGGAGGCTCCAGCCTCACCAATAGTTGAGACGGGACCATATGATCAGGCCATTGGGGATGATGCATTCTCGAAAGCAATGCTGAGGATTTTGGAAAAGGTCGTTGGACCCAACAATGGTATGGGAAGTCATGGGTCGATTTTGGAGTGACTTCAATCTAACGGAGCTGAGATTTTTAAGGGTATCACTAGTATGGCTCCTAATGTGGCTGAATATTGGTTGGAGGCCACTGAAAAGATAATGGACGATTTGGACTACACATAGGTTGTATCGCTTCTAAGAGAGGAAGCCTACCAGTTGTGGCTGAAAGTGAAAGAGGGCACCCAACCTGAAAAAATCACTTGGGAATTCTTTAAATCTGTGTTCCAGGGGAAATACGAGGGCGCGAGCTATGTGGATGCCCGAAGGAAGGAGTTCTTGAATTTGACCCAGGGAGAAAATCTGTGGCAGAATATGAGGCTGAGTTCCTATGTCTCAATTGTTATGCAAGAGGGATGGTAGCAACGGACTATAAGCATTCCATACGGTTCGAGGACGGCCTCAAAAATAGTCTCCGGGTACTGATAGCTCTACAGAGAAAGCGAGATTTTGCAGCTCTAGTGGGGAAAGCGAAGATTGCTAAGGAGGTGAAATGCACTGAGCGTTTAAACCGAGAAAAAGAGAAGGACAAAAACAAAAGAGATGCAGAGTCTTCCGGAGCTGGACAGAGGCCTAAGAGGAGGGCCAGAGTGGATGGGCCAGTAGAGCTGGGCCCCCTACTGCTAATACTGGGGTGCCACCTTGTGCTATTTGCAAAAAAGATCATCTAGGTGAGTGTTGGAGGAGGACGGGAGCTTGTCTGAGTTGCGATTCAATGGAGCATAGGATTAAGAAATGTCTTAAAAGGCCAGATCAGGTGCAAGCCATGGGAAGAGATAATGTACAGCCATCGAGGGGTGGTCAGTAGCCGCTAAGGGGCCATGGTTAGGCCAAGGGCCGTAACGGTACAGGACGCAGTCGTGGAGCATCGAGCATAGGTGTAGGACATGCTGAGGCGAGGCATCCAGCCTTGGTTTATGCTGCTCGTCGCTAAAAGGACAAAAATGCCCCAGATGTGATAACGGGTATATTCTTTATTCATGATCTACCATATACTGCATTGATTGATATTGGGTCAATGCATTCATACATTGCATGCAATATGGCTGAAACCTTGGGTGATATGTTTGAAACTACTACGAATGAGATTGCTGTGTTGAATCCTTTAGGCCAGTCGGTGAAAGTGAATAAGTTGTTTAGGGATGTAACCCTTAATGGTCCAAGGGATTATCTTTCTAGTGGACTTGATGGAATTGCCTTTTGGCGAATTCACTTAATTTTGGGCATGGATTGGTTGATAAAACACCAGGCAACTCTGGATTGTGCTGCGAAGTGAATGATGCTAAAAACCATAGAGAATGAGGAAGTAGTGGTAATTGGGGAACGTCAGGATTATTTGTCGAATGTAATTTTGGCATTAAAGGATGAGAAGTTGGTACGTAAGGGCTGTGAAGCGTATTTGGCCTATTTAAGTGATACGAATTCTAAGAGTCTACTGTTAAGGATTTGAGAACGGTTAAGGAATTTCCAGATGTTTTTCCCGATGAACTATCAGGGCTACCTCCTAACAAAGAAGTGGAATTTGGAATCGAGTTACTACCTGGTACGGCTCCGGTGTCCATCGCCTTTTACAGAATGGCACCAAATGAGCTAGTGGAACTTAAAGCACAGATTCAGTAGTTATTGGATCGAGGGTTCATTAGACCGAGTGTGTCTCCGTGGGGAGCACCGGTGTTATTCGTGAAAAAGAAGCATGGGACCATGCGAATGTGCATTAACTATCGGCAGTTGAACAAGCTGACTATCAAAAATAAGCACCCTCTATCAAGAATAGATGATCTTTTCGATCAGCTCAGAGGAGCATCAGTTTTCTCAAAGATTGATCTGCATTCGGGGTATCATCAACTGAGGGTTAAGGAGGTAGATGTTTATAAGGCAGCTTTTAGAACTCATTATGGGCACTATGAGTTCCTTGTGATGCCGTTTGGATTAACGAATGCACCTGCCGCTTTCATGGATCTCATGAACTGTGTGTTCCAACCCTATCTAGGCCAGTTCGTGGTAGTCTTTGTAGACAATATCCTGATGTATTCAAGAATTGGGGATGAGCATGATGCACACCTAAGGATGGTATTACAGATTCTGAGGGAGAAGCAATTGTATGCAAAATTCATCAAGTGTGAATTCTGGCTGAGGGAAGTCACTTTTCTAGGTCATGTAGTTTCAGCTGAGGGGATTAGGGTTGATCCTTAGAAAATTGAAGCAGTGTTAGACTGGAAACCACCTAAGACAGTGTCAGAAATTTGGAGTTTTCTGGGCTTGGCTGGATACTATAGACGGTTTGTTAAGGGGTTTTCATTAATTACTGCACCCTTAACCAAGTTATTACTGAAAGGGGCATCGTTTGTTTGGACTGATAAGCAGCAAGAAAGCTTTGAGAAGCTTAAGAAGGTTTTGACAGTGGCACCTGTTTTGATTCAGCCAGAGCATGGAAAGGAGTTTATGGTCTACAGTGATGCTTCGCATGTGGGCTTGGGCTGTGTATTGATGTAGGAAAGAAAGGTGGTTGCTTATGCATCGCGCCAGCTTAAGACTCACGAGGTGAATTACCTAACCCATGACTTAGAGTTGGCAGCAGTGGTATTCGCGTTAAAAATATGGGGGCATTACTTATATAGGGAAAAGTGCATAATTTATACGGATTATAAGAGTCTGAAGTATCTCCTTACTCAAAAGGAGCTAAACCTTAAGTAGCGCAGATAGATTATGATTGCACGATTGAGTACCACCCTAGCAAAGCGAATGTAGTAACTGACGCATTGAGCCGTAGGGCTATCTCTGATCTAATAGCTACGTTCACTCATTTGAGCTTATTTGGTGATGGCAGTTTGGTAGCTGAGTTTCACGTAAAGCCGTTGTGGACTGAGTAGATAAAAGGTAAGTAGCCGTTAGATGAGACTTTGGGTCCTCGATTCAGACAAGTTGAGAATAGGGAAACATCAAACTTTGGGTTGAATGGTGAAGGAGTATTGTGTTTCTGTGGGAGAATCTGCATACCAAATGATAATGATCTAAGGTAGTCTATACTAGGGAAGCTGTAGTAGTCCCTATGCTATGCATCATTGCGGAAACAAGATGTATCGGGATCTTCGTGAGCTATATTGGTGGCCAAGACTTAAGTGCGAGGTTAGTAAGTTCGTGAGTAAGTGTTTGACATGTCAGGAAGTCAAGGCAGAACATCAGTTACCTTCAGGATTACTTCAGCCAGTTAAGATTCCACTTTGGAAGTGGGAGAGGGTAATTATGGATTTTGTTAGTGGGCTACCCCTGAAGCCCACTAAGAAAGACTCGATATGGGTTATTATGGATCGGTTAACTAAGTCTGCTCATTTTATACTGGTCCGTACTGACTATTTGTTACAGAAGCTGGCTAGATTGTATGTGGCTGAGATTGTAAGACTGCATGGGGTGCTAGTATTCATAATATCTGATAGAGATCCTCGATTCACGTCTCGATTTTGGAAGAAATTGCACGAAGCATTAGGTACAAGATTAGACTTCAATACAGCATTCCACCATCAGACTGATGGTCAGTCGGAGAGGGCGATTCAAGTTCTGGAGGATATGCTGAGGGGATATGTAATGGAGTTCCGAGGCAGTTAGGAAGACTATTTGCCATTAGCCGAGTTTGCGTATAATAACAGCTATCAGGCAAGTAATGGGATGGCACCGTATGAAGCGCTATATGGGCGTAGGTGTTGTACACTGACTTGTTGGACTGAGTTAGGCGAGCGACGAGTATTGGGGCCTAAGTTGGCAGCAAATTCTAAGGATATGGTGAAATTGATTTGGGATTGGTTGCAAGAGGCATCGGATAGGCAGAAATCGTATGCTGATTTGAAGCGCTGAGAGATTGAGTATGCAGTAGGGGACTTGGTATTTCTTAAAGTTTTCCCATGGAATAAGGTACTAAGGTTTGGACGGAAGGGTAAGCTAAGCCCTAGATTCATTAAGCCTTAGATTTCCGTATTTCGTCTTACTTTAGCTAGTATTTGCTCTTTATTGGGTTTTTGGTTGTAATATGGCCTGTCCTCTGGTTTGATTTGGTTTTGGATTTTACTATTGTATTTGCTTAACTTTAAAGTTTGAACTGGTTTTTCTAAAAAAGGAACTAAAGTAATATTTTTGCAAACCATAACTAAAAACATGAACGTTTTCAAAACAAGAGCTTCCACTGTAAACAAACAATGGAATTTAACAAGGAAAATAAACTAAAGTTTCCAAATAGCAATCTCAAGGTTTTATCTAAACTTACAACTAAACAAGTTTCCACTGGTTTTCGTTTTAAATTAAAATACTTCGTTTTTTAGGCTGGTTTTGAATAAAAGAGTTACAACATGAGAACACTATTTTATGTTGCAAACAACTTAACACTTTCAAAGTTCTTCAACAATTTCAATTTGAACGAACTACCCCTCAATGTGACACCGCCAAATTCGGCCGGAACGTCCGGGCCAGGTTTGGGGTGTTACAGTCAAAATACATACCATGCAAGCTAGGGAAGGTGTCAAATGCTTCAAGCTATTTCAATGTCTTTTCTATGCCCTAAATTCGTCTAGGAAGAAGATAAATGAATAAAATAGCCTTTTGTTTTATTTAATTAACCTTAATTGTTAAATTACTTAATTAACCTTTTAATTTAAAAAAAATTTCAACAATACCAATCTCATAAATGTCCAGTAATACAGTAATGGTCTAATTACCACATAAGAACCTCCACTTTAAGGTTCCACAGCTATTAAACACCTTTAGCTATTAGAACACCACTTTTGCACTTTACGCGATTTAGTTCTTTTTATCAAATTAAGCATTCAAACGATAAAATTTCTTAACGAAATTTTCACACAATCATTCTATCATACCAAGACCTCAAAATAATAAAAAATAATTATTTCAACTTTAAATTTGTGGTTCCAAAACCACTATTCTGATTTGACTAAAAACAGGTTGTTACAAACAGTTTCACAAATTAGTCCCCAGGCTCGCTAGATTAAGCTACAACGATCTTGAAAACATAGAAATAATTAAAAAAAGGACAAAAATTCATACCAAATTAGCAACAATGAAGATGGCCGAATCCCTAGCTTAGAAGAACAAGAAATTTCGATGGTGGCTTGATGAATGAAGAAGATGAATGCCTTTTCTTATTTTAATTATCATTTAATTACCAAATTACAATTATAACCTTTAAAAACTTTAACTTTTACACAAATTCTAAGCCATCACATTCCACTATCTTCATCAGTGGTCTAATTACCATATATGGACTCTCACTTTAAGGTTCTATAGTTATTTAATACATTTAGCTACTAGAACTCAACTTTTGCACTTTATGTGATTTAGTCCTTTTTATCAAATTGAACATGTAAACGGTAAAATTTTGTTAATGAAATTTTTATACGGTATTACTATCATATTGTAGGTAATAAAATAATAATAAAATAAATTTTTTAACTTCAGATTTGTGATCCCAAAACCATTCTTCCAATTTCACTAAAAACGGGTTGTTACAAATTTCAGGTGAATTGAAAGAGTATTTTAAGAAGGAAATTAGTTGGATCTATTATTTGATGATAGATCTTTAAAACTATGCAAAGAAAATGAAATAATAGCTCCCCAATCTAATGTAAATGGTGTGAAAAATAGACTAGATGCATTGTGTTTAAAACTGAAACAACCCACTCGAATTTAAAAGTTGGGGAATTTGCCTAATGGCCACTCCAACATTTCCCTTACTTTACCAATTGATCCTTTCCCTCCAAAATTTTGAATTTTAAGGTTTATTTGCTAAATAAGTACTCCAAATTTTCCCTTATTTTACAATTAAACCCAATTTAATTAATATTTAAATTTAGCCCAAATTAACCACCAATAAAAATTATTTTAAAATTCTTTTTTAACCCAAATTAATTATTCTCACTAATAACTATTTAATTACTTTAAAATTAATTTCCAAAAATATTTTTATTTTTTTGGATCATTTTTTAATCGATTTTAGATGAAATTAACCTCCTAAATTAAATTAAAAATAACTAGGAACCCCATAAATTCCTAGTTTCACACTAAGAACTCAAAAACTATACCCGAAACTACTAGACCCGGTTTAGGGATATTAATAAAATTAAATAGGCTACATGGTCATGTGACAGCCCGTGTCCCAAGATGTGTGCCCCTAAAATAACTTCCAAAACAAGACAAATCATCACTCATTTCTTAAGTACCAAGCTAAACCAATTTCAACCATTTTCACACCTTCAAAACACACTCAAACATGCTTAAAACATACCAAAAAATTTAACCAAGTGTCTAACCAATATGCCCTTATTGGCACCACATTTCATACACCAAACTAAATTCACATTCAAAGATCACAAGACCTTACCTTTTATACACATGCCAAGCATACTAATTCATCCATTCCATTCACCTATAACTTTACCATATCTCAACCATTTTCAAAAAGCATAAACTAGATAACTAAAGACACAAATATATGGAAATATACAAGCCAAAACTAAAAGAAATATACACATCCACAAGTATGCTTAAACCAAAGTTTAATCAACATCTTAACAAAAGAACTTAAAAGCTCCTATTACATTCCATTTATAACCCAACAACAAAATGACCAAAACTTCTACTGATTTGAAGAACGGATAGTGTGTGCGCTCCAATTTGAACTTCCAACCGACTGAGTTTTCCGATGATCTACAAAGAAAGAAAGCAACTAACATAAGCAACCAATGCTTAATAAGTTCGTATAAAACATAAATGTAAACTTACTGAATAGGATAAATTTATACAATTTATGCATAATTTCATTAACAAGCTCATGAGTTCGTTCAATTCCTATACACATCACAAATCTCACAAGTTAGTGAGTTTACATATATAAGAACATAAAACCATATCATATCATATAATGTTCGTAAATAACAAATGTAACTCAATCATCCATCTCATGTTTATGTTACATGACACATTCCATTCAATGCCTAATACCATATAGCAATTTCATAAATGTCCCTTTCATATGTCAATTTACATATAGCCATTTCTTATAACTCATTCGTATATTATTTAGTACCCGATGAACCACGGTGATATAACATTCGATATGTGGGAAAATACTCACACAAGTTGTATTTGTAAATGCTCACAGGATTTATAACTATAAATGCTCACATGAGCTATGGGTCGGGATGTTTGGCTACACCATGCTACTCACACCAGCTGTGGAAAATCCACAACAAATGCAGGACCTCATCCATTGATAGGACATCCAAGACTTGCACCTAAGACTATAATAACCTCTCATGACATGTCATTTGTATCCTAAGCACTCACAAGCTTCAATATGCCATATCTTATCCAAATCATGTAATTATTTACATATTAATTCATCACCATTACTTAACCATGTAAGTTTCCCATTTTCAAACATAACCTTCAATTTAACTAACATTATAATTTAATCCAAATATCAATTAATATTTAACAATCATTTTAATATTCAAATTATGTTAGTACCATTAAGTATTCAAGACTCAGCATATGGTTTCATTTGTTTCTATGCATAGGTTTGACTTAGATTCTTAGTGTGTCATGATCTTGTCAGCATCTAAGCCATCAACTCTTCGCTCAGTCATTAGTTGAAATGTTTTTCTATGTTTATTTATATATGGCATGTACCTAATTCATTAGGAAATGTTTTGAAGTCCATATGTCATTTTGATTTGTAAAGTTAATATTGATGCATGCCTTGATGAATGGTAAAGTGATTTTGGATTTTACTCATCTTTTGGTGTATAGACATATATATGTTAAATAGGTGTGCATTAGATTGATATATGCTAAAATGGTTGTTGTGTTGGTAATTGTTCAATTTTCTACTTGGTTTAAGTAGTTAAATTATGTATTTAGCTTGCTTAACTATCTAATTACTAGTGCTAAAATAAGATGCATGAAAGCTATGATTTTAGGATATTTATTATGTTTTTACATGACAATTGGATATGTTTTGGCTTGGTGCAACTTTACATTGATTTAGGAAGTATTTTACCGTCGTTTGCTTGTTGGAAAGTTTGCATGTTTTGACATTTTGGTAGTATAGTGTCAAGATACGTTGGTTATATCTCGAGATAGTAAGAACAAAAATGAGCAAATGGTACATTTTTAGGAAATGATCTCAAGACTAAACAAACATGTTTCATGACATGGTTGCATAGTCTTAAGACAAGGATCTCAATATCTCAAGACAAGTAAACATCGAATCTAAAATAAATTTTGCCTTATTTTATGTCTCAAGACAAGAACCCCTTGTCTTAAGACATCCAAACATTGAAGCTAAATTAGTAAAACATGGAAGGGGAGTCTTGAGACACAAGGGGCTTAGTCTCAAGACTTGAACCATAATGTCCCGAGAAACAATATTATCAAAGCATAAATGTTATATGAAGGAGATCTGTCTTGATACATAGCCTTGTGGTCTCGAGACAAATTATTAAATTTGGTTCTTTAATGTTTGGATTTGAATCCTAACTCCGCTTTTTGTGATACCATTTAATATGGATTAATCATGTTTCTTCATTAAATTGAGCATGTATGAAATATAATATGAACAAATGTCAATATTACTTTTGAAATGAATTGAAACAGACTGAGTTTCTTTGGTAATGTAATGTGACATCAAGCATTCAAATTTGACAACCAAATCGAGTGTGGGGTGTCACATGGTTGATCATTTGACATCATCTATTGAATTTCACAATTTTGTGATTACTAAGCTACGAGCCAAAATATGGGTTATACAATAAATCTGAGACAAAAAGATAACTTTGAGGAATGATTTGCAAAGAAAATGATCTTTGCATAGTTGTTCACTCAGTCCATTAATCTTGTACTCCTTGTAACACCCCAAATTTTGGGCCTAGAAATATTGGGCCTTGAGTTTTGGATCCTAGCTTAGTATTTTTAGGAGTTTAATTTTTGCCTTCTAGAAGGTTGGAAGTGGCGTGAAGATGGACTCTAAGGGGAGTATTCAAGAGAGATTTTTAAGGTGGAGATAATAGAGAGAAAATAGGAGATTGAGAGAGAGGGAGTTGGTACAGAATGGGACTGCAAGGGAGGCTTGAATCAGCTTGTGCCTATTTAAAGGAATGCCAAATGTGCATGAGGGTTTTGGTTTATTTTTCCAAATTCATTCTATTGCCAACCTCTCTTCTCCATTTTCATTCTTTTACCAAATTCCATTAAGTTTCTTTGTTTCTCAAAAAGCCAAATATCATCATTGATTTCTTGAAAGCCGAATACTCATATCTCCCTTGCCAATTTCTTTTCCTTCATTACTATTCATCTTTGATTACCATCCTTAAGTTAGTGTTGAAAAGCTGATTGCTTAAACATCAGATATCTAGGTCGTTAGTTTGAAGGCGAGTTTCAGTAAGTGTCTCATTCTCAATTTTGGTTTCTTAGGGGGTGGCCGAATATATGTGTAGCCTATAAGGGTAACTCATGTAGAAGACGAGTCACCTATTGTTGATAGAATATGTGTGTTGATGCATATCTAGGAATATTCGAGACGATTCGCTAAGGAATGGCTAGAAAAGTCGAAGGTTCACGGTAAGGTTACAATAAGGCTTCGGGATTTGATAAAGTTTTAGTAAGGTTTGAAGTTGATTTGGAAGTGGTTTTGATTTTAAGTCAAGGTTAAGGATATTTTAGGTGCGAGTCATCAACTAGGTGTGTATATACACTACACACACGACAAATCGGCAAAAGCCGAAATCTCAAAATCCCGAATGGGCCTGTCGAATTTGTAGGCCCAAATTAGAAAAGTTGTGATATGAAATTTTGTGATGGATTGATATGTATGATTGTATAATTGAATTATGATCGGGCCTAATGGGCTACACAAGCATGTTTGGGGCTTAATGGGTTTTATGGGTATGATTGGGCCTAGTGGGTCTTATGGGACTGTAGAAATAGATGCTAGGGTTTAATGGACTTTAGGCCTAGTTAAATGGACTCTCAAATTTTCATAAAACTTAACTAAGTAATAAACATATCTGTGAACAAGTCAATGGACTAAGGTGTGGCAACCGACATATGCATGTCTAGGATTGGATCATGGAAGAGCCTGGTACTTAAACGGTCCAAGTGACCTACCTCCTCTTCTCTTGAATCCTACCTGGTGCATAGTGTCCTTTCACCTCAGCCGCGAGGAGTTGTTGAGAGGCCAAAATCCATAATTAAAATCTGTATCATTAGAAAATTACGAAAATACCCTTCTAGGATAAAATTACGAAAATACCCTTCTAAGGTAGTATTACGAAAATGCCTTGTAAGGTAGAGTTACTAAAACACCCTCGTAGGGTGGGAATACCAAAATACCCATGTAGGGTAGGTTTATGAAAATACCCCTAGGTAGTGAAATGACCAAAATACCCCTAAGTGCTTAATATGTGAAAATATGTGAAAATGTGTGAAAATGTGTATGTTGCATTCATGAATTGTATGTTGCACTTGGGTGGGTTTGATGATAGGAAGTGTTTTGAGGATCGCATAGTCACTTGACGACCGTGGATCCACAGTAAGCTTTCAAGCTACCGAGTAGCTTTGCTACATCGCACATATATAGCAGCCTTACTGCAACGTGAGTAGTACCACAACCGGTGCTACCTTTGGAGTGTAGAGGATGGGTGGGTTGATGTAGACATCCCCACAGGAGTGTAAGGTTGGTACGAGTGGAGTGCAGGGTTGGATTTAGGATGGGAACATTTGCATTCATGAAATTCTGATATGATATGAGGTCATTGTGGGCTAAGGCCCAGACCACTGATATTGTTAGGGATTAGGCCCAATGTGATATGTGTATATTGAATTGATTTGATTGACAAGGGTCGTACACACCAAGTTTCAAAACTCACACCCTTATTATTAATATTTCAGGTGATCCACAATAGACGACTTGACGCGAGAGAGGACTCGGAGATAGCCACACTATAAGTTGCTTAGGAATTTTCAATATAGATTTAAATGAATTGTTTCCTTTTAATTACTTAGTTTTATTACTTTATTTTCAATTGATGTAATAAGGCCTTGTGTCTCTGATATGACTGTATTTAGGGTTTATTAATGTTTTGACTGCCCAATTTTATATTTACTTAGATAAATTTCTCAAATTAAACGTGGTTTGAAATAAAATTATTATGTGGGCGTTTTTGTTTAAATATAGGCTTTCATTTTTGGACTTAACATGAACTTGAATTTCTAAATCTCAAACTTAAGTTTGTAAAAACAAGTAAATTTTCTACCAAACATGTTCTTAAATGAATAAAGTCATTTTGAAAAAAATAGTCCTTTCAATGTGACATCTCCAGATTCGGCCATAACGTTTGGGCCAGGTCTGGGGTGTTACACTCCTAATTGGATGGACTGGCTTACCCCTGATTGGATGGATGAGCTTTAATCCTTGTATTCTACAACATAGGTTTAGCCTTGATTCAATCAAGAGAGTAAGGATCTTTGGTGTTCAAATTGGCAAGTTTCTTGAAAAAAAAAGGGGGAGTGGTATTTTGGGAAGTTGAAGTTTTGCTGAGTATTGTTTGTTTTGTTGTGTGATTGTTGTTCTGATCCTGTATGAAAAGTATATGTCCTTTGGGAGCTATTTAAGTTTGCAGAAGATAGTTTTTATCTTAAAGATGGTTCTTGTAGCAAGCCCAATTATCTCGGGCCCATTTTACAACCCAATACCCCAATATCCCAAACTAAACAGCAACCCAATTCCCCAAAAGACTAAACCCCAAACCCAATTTAAACCAACAAAATCCAACAGTTAAAAACCAACCCAAAGCTCCAACTAAACAACCCTAGCCCAAAACAATTAACCCGATACCCAATCAGAAAAAACAAAAAAGAAGAAAATCCTAGCCCCTAAAATTTTCAACGTCGCATGCCCCAAGCCTCTAGGTGCAGCACGTTGCGCCCCACTCCTCCACGACATGCATCGCTCCACCACTCCACGTTAGTAGCACGTCTACCCACGCACCTGCAAAAAAGGTCGGATATTCAGTAACAAACAATATTGTAAAATATTTCGGCTATAAAAGCCAAGGTATAAACTTTGTAAAAGGGGGATTTTGTTTACCCACACAATCAATACAAAAGCCATATATTTCTACAGAGATTAAACACTAAAAGTGAGAGGGATCAAAACTCCAAAATCAAATCGGAAGAGAGGAGGTGATTTTTTTCCTTATATTTTATTCGAATTTTTTTTTTTACTTTTTTATATAAATATATATAAATAAAGAGGGGAAAAGGAGCTTATCTTTGAAACTGCTAAAAATTGACGAACTTTTGGAGTTCCGGCCACCGTGCACGGTGGCCAGCGGCGACGGGCCAAGGCAGCGATCGGTCGGAGACCTGGCTAGAAAGGGAGAGCAGAGAAAGAAGGGAGAGGTTCCAAACTTTTTTTTGAGAATGGAAGTGAAACGTTTTTTCTCCCAAAATTTAGCTTTTATAAGTGCACAAAACGGCTTCATTTTGTTGCCAATGTGCATAGGCTAAAACGATGCTGTTTCATGCTTGACCTGCGCGATCGATCTAACCCGCTATCAGGATCCGCCCGTTTTCTATTAACGGGCTATTTGCGCAATTGGCCCTTCCTTCTTTTTTCATGTTTTTAATTCAGTTTTTTCCACATTTTTAATTTATCCCTTAAATTTTATTTTTGTTTCATTTTGATCCCACGTAGGGTGCTGCGTTTTAGAGGGCGAGGATATTTTCCCTTTGGTCCCTCCAAGTTGAACGCACGCCTCAATTCCATCATTCGCCTTTTATTTATTTCAATTTTTTTCCCAAAACTTCCATTTTCAATTTGATTTAGTCCTTTTTCGATTATCTTGCTATATTATTATTATTAAATTAATTAATTCGGGTTTTATTATTATAATCATTACTATATATTATTACTTTATTATTGTTACTATTTTCACCATTATTATTAATATATCATTATTACTGTTTTTTTATTTTTATGATAACTATTAACTTATTATTTCTATTTTTATTATAAACATATTATTTAGCGTATTAATATATTACTATTATTATCTTTTTTTATTATTTTTATATTTCAACTTACATTTATTTATTATACATTCATTTTATTATAGGGTTATTTATTTATTTTAATTTTAAATTTTTTAGCTTACTTATTCTTTTTCCCTTTTGTTTATAATCCACATGCTTATTTACTCATTCATTCTATCATATTCTTGGCATTATGTTGCTATTCCCATTAGTGCATTAATAATTATTCTGTTGTGCATCTTAGTATCGTAACTCTTTTTTCAAATTACATTACATTAACCTTTACTCAATTCATAAAATTTTGTTTTAAAATAAAGGCAATATTACCTATCTAAAAATTCGAGAAATTGTGCCTTAACGTACTCGGTTTCGATTTCTTCGTTTGATCTAAATAACCGAATACGCTTTTAAAATTGAAACACATGAATTTTAAATAAAAGCTTATTCTTGAGAATTCGAGATGATGTGTCCTAACTTACTAGATGTGACATTTTGTTATCTCGAGGTAAGAATTTCTAAAAAAACAAAGGCAATATTTTGTATTTGGAAATTTGAGAAATCGTGCCCTAACTTACCAGCTTTCGATTTTTCATTTGACCCAAATAACCGAATATCCTTTTAAAATTAAAATGTATTGAAAATCAAAAGACAATCTTATTCTCAAGGGTTTCAAATGTCGTGTCCTAACTCACTGGATGTGTGACAGCCCTATTTTGACCCTAATCGGAATAGTGGTTTCGGGGCCACAAATCCGAGTCAGAAAATTTTCATAATATTATTTTATGTGTTTAATTTATGTGAATTTGCATGTGTGAAAATTTTGTGACTTAATTTTTTCGTTTGGATGTTTAATTTAGAAAAAGGGGCTTAACCGCATAAGTTATAAAAGGTGCTAACTATTTAGTAAAGTGCTAATTTGTTGACGTTTAAAGGTGGAGTCCTTAAAAAGAAATAAGGCCATTATTAATTAAGTGGACGGTAGTGGACTTTTATCATAAGCTTTTATATTATTATTATAAAGATTTAAATTGTGATATAATAATAAAAGTATATTATAATAAAAGATAATAAAAAAAGATTAGAAAGCCATTTGTTCATTCCTTCTTTGCATGGCTAGTTACTAAAAGAAAAGAAAAAGAAATGGGGATTTCAGCATAGCTCAAGTCAAATTAAGGTGAGTTTTCAACTTAGTTTTCATTAAATTTGGTGTTTTTGAATTAGTTGTTAAGTTGTGTTTAAAGCCCATGTGTTAATTTTATGAATGGAGGATGTTGTTACATTTGGCCATGGATAAAAAGGGTATGAAATTGGTGTTTGATGTTGGAAATGAACAATAGGTTGTAGTTGAGCAAATTTTTGTATGAGAGCTTTATGTAATTTTTTATTTTTATAAGGTTAATTTGTGAATTCACAAAGATGAGTGATGAAATCGGTAGAATATTGAGATAGGAGAACTTGTTTACGAATGAATGAAATTTGGCTTGAGTGTGTTTAAGAAGAATTTTTATTGTTTGCCATTTTATTTAATTTTGGACTAAGTTGAACATGTGCATAAGAAAAATGGGGATAATGTGCAATTATCCTAGCTATGTGATTTTTTTTTTGAATGAATAATGCGGTAAATTAATTTATTGAGATATGAAAATGAGTTTTTGCCGTGAATATATATATATATATATATATTTATATCATTAAGTAAGTAATTGTTTTTCCTGTATTGAATGAAAAAAATGGATTTGTGATAAGTTAAATTTGTTTAAATTTAGCTCAAGAACAAAGAGAGCCAAATTCGGATAGGGGGAAAGCGAAATTAGTTGAATAGCCGATCCGTGGTTGTTCGACGACATCTAAGGTAAGTTTTAAGTAATTAAACATGTATTATATATATTGAAAATTAGATGTCTTTTGTCTGTATGTTCATAGCCGAATGGAAACGTTATAATAGAAATGAGGCTTTGATTTATGTTAAAACCGAATGGGAGTTTTGCATTGAAAATAAGACTTTGTTATGTATTAATGTTGAGTGGCAAGTTGTGGAATGAAATTAGATGTTTGGTATGTGCTATGTTCGAATGATGTTAAATTTTATTTATATGCTTGTGCTATATGGAAATTAGAAATATATGTTATGAAGTATATGAAACCTTGTGAATTGGTTATCATAATGTGTTATTCGGGCCTTTGGCCTAGCAAGCTTTAAGCTGGTGATTGATATCGGGCTTCGAGCTTAGCAGGCGTAATGCCGGTGAATGAGTATCGGACTTAAAAGTCTAGCAGGCTTTGTGCCGGTGATGATTTCAGGTTTATACCTAGCAGGCTAATTGCCGGTGAATTAATAAAAGTTTAAGACTACGAGACCTTATGCTGAGATGATAATTGAATTCGTTAAACAAATTAAGTTATTCAGGTACGTATAAGTTAATTATCTATGTGAAAATAGAAGGAATTGATTTATCGATGTGTGTTGAGAAGGAATGTGTGAGGTTGATGTATTATAAATATATACGTTCGGCCAATGTGGAATTATACATGGAAGTGTGTGTTATATATGTTTTATAAACTTAGAATTGAAATATAATTCTGGTGTTATAAGCCAGTTCGAGTAGATTGAATTAAAAGATGTCATTGGATTATTTGGATACTCATGATTAAATGAATAGATTTCAATGAAATAATATTTTTTTTTTCAATATGTGCATATATGTAACTATGCATATTCGGCCATATGGGTAATATACATAAATGATGTTATATATGATCTTGAGCATTCGGTTAAATAAATGATGTTTGTATTTAAAGTTAAATCTTGCTTAATGACAGTATATGTTGTCTATTTATGGATGGAAAGTTTGAGGATATATGTGAATAAGATGCATAATTGAGTTTAATTACTGAAATTATTAAATAAAAGAGATTTCATTATGTGTTAAATGATTAAATTACTTAAGACTTACTAAGCTAATTTGCTTACTGTGAGTGTTTGTGTTTTGTTTCTTTATATAGATTACGGCTGAAAGTTACGAGCTCGGGAATTCAATATCGAAGTCATCTATACTATCGTCTACCTGCGGTACTTTAAAAAGTTTATATTTCTGAACTAATGGCATGATTAAATTAAAAGATGTCATTGGATTATTTGGATGCTCATGATTAAATGAATAGATTTCAATGAAATATTTTTTTTTCAATATGTGCATATATGTAACTATGTATATTCGGCCATATGGGTAATATACATAAATGATGTTATATATGATCTTGAGTGTAACACCCCAAACCCGGCCTAGAAGTTAGGCCCGAATCCAGTGTGTCACATTGAAGTGTTTTTGTGAAAAACCTTGTTTTTCATTGAAAACCCTTCTTAAGAAATTTGAGTAAAATTCTAGTTTAAAGTTGTTTTTCAAACGGCTTGTGTTTAAAAAATCAATCTGTCTTTCTATAAGTTAAAAATTATTTTTAGAAAGATCTTTTTATGCGCGGAAGCTTAATTTTGAATAAAACCCCCAAAAAATTTGAGATAAACCTAGGAGAAATAAAATAAAGCGTTCAATGTAACAAGTAGCAGAGGTAAAGCCTTATTACATTCTGAAATCAAAATACTTAAGAAATATAAAGAAAAACGAATAAAATAAAGCATCTTGCTAGCTGGCCACCTCTGAGTCCCTCCGTTCGTCAAACCGCCTACTAGGGATTTCCTGAGAAAATAAAAGAAGGGGTGAGTTTCGAAACTCTGTGTGTACAACCCTCAGCAATCATTAACATGCAAGCAATCAATTGGGTCTAAGCCCTAATAACAGTATCATCGTAATATATCACATATACAATGCAGTAAAAACCCTCCCTAATAATCCATCCGCTACACAACATTTCTCGACCAACCTTATACACCTGTGGGGATCTCTAAATCGACCCACCCATCTGCTACACAGCAATGGTAGCCCAGTTGCAGTACTACCTAACATTGCAGTAAAGCTGCTAATCACATATTGGGCTTTAAAATCCAACGGTGGATCCACGATCATCAAGCAACCATGCGATCCTCAAATTCTTCCTCCGTACCATAATTCCTACACATATGCAACCTAAACAGAATATCATATAATGCTGCAATCATACATGTAACATAAATCCTACATTTAACACGTAGGGGTATTTTAGTCATTTTTGCTCTTAGGGCATTTCGATCATTTTTAAGTTTTATGGATTTGGTACCTACCTGGCCCGTTAACAAGTCCCCATTGGCCAAAGTGAACAAGCACTATGCACCAGGTAAGATTCCAAAGAAGAGGAGGTGGGTCATTGAGACCGCTTAAGTACCAAGCTCTTCCTCTATCCAATCCTAGACATGCATATACCCATTACCACACTTCAACCTTATGACTTGTCCACGGTTGCATTTGTGTTTTTAAGTTTTATGAATGTTTGGCAATTAATAGATACTAAGCCCAAACCCATATACAAAGCCCATTCTCAACCATATGGCCTATTAGGCCCGAATCACAATCGTATGGCCCATTAGGCCCAAATCCAATTCAAATCATGTAATATGCATGACTAACTCAATTCATATAACCAAGTCAATAAATTTCACAAAACTTAGCCCCAGGGCCCACCGGGCCCATTTAGCCACTTTCGGCATTTTGGCTTTTCGGCATTACCAATATTGTGTGTGTAGTGTTTGTACACACCTGATTGACGACCCACACTACACTATCCTCAGCCTTGACCTACAATCAAAACCACTTTCGAATCAATTCCAAACCCTATAATAACTTTATCAAATCCCGAAGCCTTATCGTAGCCTTACTGTGTACCTTTGGCTTTTCTAGCCTTTCCCTTAGCAATTAATCCTGAATATTTTTAGATCTACATTAACACACATATTCTATCAACATTAAATGACTTGTCTTCCACACGAGTCACCCTTATAGGCTACACATATATTCGGTCACCCCTTTAAGAAACCGAAATTGAGAATGAGACACTTACCGAAACTTACCTTGAATATTGCGGCCTAAATATCCACTAAATATGCAATCGGCTCCTAACCACCTTGATTGAGGGTAGCAAAATAGATTGTAATGGAGAACAAGAGAAATCGGTAAAGGGTATGGTACTTCAGCTTTTAAGAGAGAAAATAATAATGGGACCACTAGGGGCTTCGGCAAAACAATGGATGGCTTAATTGGCAAGGGAAAGATTCAGCTATTGATGAAACAAAAGGGAGAGGAAGAATTCGGCAAGAAAAAAAAGAAAGAAGAGAATAAGAATGAGAAAAAATACAAATTGGCACTTGAGGAAAAGATGAGAAATTTGGCATTAGCCTAGGATCCCCAATTCGGCACATATTTAATGCCCATAACCTCAATTCCCAATTCAGCTCCATCACTTCCCCCTTCTCATCTCCTCATTTTTCTCTCTGATAACTCCCCAATCTTTTTCCTAAATTTTCTTTTCTAATTATCTCTCTGAGAGTCCAGCTTCACGCCACTACCAATCTTCTAGAAGCCTAAAATTAAACTTCAAAATAAATTTAATATTTTCCCTTTTAAACTTGGACCCAAACTCTACTATGGGCCTTCTAACACCCAAATAATATTTGCCTAAGACTACTAAATACATATTCACATAAAAAACCACACAAAAAGAAGTTTGGGATTTTTGGGGCGTTAATGTTTGTATTTAAAGTTAAATCTTGCTTAATGACAGTATATGTTATCTATTTATGGATGGAAAGTTTGAGGATATATGTGAATAAGATGCATAATTGAGTTTAATTACTGAAATTATTAAATAAAAGAGATTTCATTATGTGTTAAATGATTATATTACTTAAACTTACTAAGCTAATTTGCTTACTGTGAGTGTTTGTGTTTTGTTTCTTTATATAGATTACAACTGAAAGTTACGAG
The DNA here is from genome assembly GCA_020496765.1 of Gossypium stocksii. NCBI lineage: Eukaryota > Viridiplantae > Streptophyta > Magnoliopsida > Malvales > Malvaceae > Gossypium > Gossypium stocksii. The sequence continues at coordinate 39,950,088 of CM035623.1, forward strand.
CTCGAGGATTCAATATCAAAGTCATCTACACTATCGTCTACCTGCGGTATTTTAAAAAGTTTATATTTCTGAACTAATGGCATGTATAGGTGGATACGTATTTTTGTTTATTTTGAAACTCATATAATTGAAGCTATGTGAATATGGCTTGGTCATTTTTGTTTAGTTGACTTTCACGTTTGATTGTAATAATATGGTTAAACTTAGTAAATATGTGAAATGCTCTGAGAGAGTTATGAAATTGTATGTATTTGTGTTATATGATTTGGTGTTGATAATGTGCATGATGAACTTGCTAGAATAGACGTTTCAAGTCTAGTTATATTTGATTGTGAAAATTTTATATATGTGAGTAATGATAGATATGAAATGCGTAACGTGAATGTGCATTTTCAGTAGTTATCAAATCATCTTGAAGATGCATATTCGGTCGTATATGATATTTTATCGAATTTGAACTATAGGTTATATATGATGTTTTTCTTTTAAATCTTTATATTCGGCCGTATGAGATGTTACAATGAACCTTGTGTATTCGATTCTATGTATAAGTGTCTATACTATAATATAAATAATTGTTTGGAGCTGTATTACGTCTGGTGATACCTCGTAACCCATTCCGACGACGGATATGGGTTAAGGGTGTTACAGGGTGTGACATTTTATTTCTTCGAGATAAAAGGTCTTAGCATCCAATTCGATTTATTCAGGTTTTCTTTTAAATAAAAAGGATCGTATTTTAAAATCTTTTTAAATTTTTGACATTAAGACATAAGTTAATCAATTAGGTACCAATTTTTGGCGTTACGAGGGTGATAATCCTTCTTCGTACGTAACCGACTCCGGCACCTATTTTCTTGAATTTCATAGGCCAAAATCGATGTTTTAATAAAACAAAATATTTTACAAGGTGATCCAATCACACCTAAACAAAAAGGATTGGTGGCAACTCCATTTTTCCATTTTCAAAAAGTCCATCCGTTTTCAAAAATAGGTTTCAATAGTTCTAATTCCGTGTAGTGATGTTTCTTCTTAATTGAATTTTTAATATTGGTCTATATGAAACCTTAAAATGATGATACTGCTACGAAACTGATATATAGAGCCATGTTATTCTACTATGGTGATTGTTTACTTTGTTGCACTATGTTTTCTCTATTACTTAGATATAATTTAGTGTTTTAATTGTTGGTGTGAACTCTAGACGCGACATTGATAGTTAAAATTACTATGTTATGTTTTAAGTTGAGTTTAGTGGAATAAGGTTTGTGATGCTTTTGATTTATTCAAAATTACTAGGTCTGATTGAGCTAAGTGGCACTAGATAGTGCCCATTGCAGACTACCAATAAGGTAGTGAAATTACTTGTCATATTTAAGTTGGCAATTTAATGAAGAAAATCTTTAGACCAATTAATGTGTTGTTATTTTTAAAGATATAATGGTACATCTATGGAAATCAATCCTTTGCTATTATAGATTGGGATTGGATTCAAATGAATCAATTCAACCCTTGGAACGTGGAGATTCAATCAAAATTGTACTGTTGATTTTTGGAGATCATATCTTTGATTGATTACACTTTGAATGTTTATGTTGTAATTGCTATTTTCAAGGAGTTGCTTTGTATTTACTTAGACTCTATGTTAGCAAGTCGAAATTGATATATTTTGTTCTAGTTTTTAGGTACAAAGGTGAGATCTCTATACTTGGGGAGTGATAGAGTGATAGAATGTGAATCATTTGTTGTATTTGTAATTAAAGATAGTTGAATACTCACTAAGCTAGGTTCTGCATACGTTGGGAAACTGAACTGCATAGACTAATCTTTGGTGTTTGTTGTTTTTATTTGCACAGTTTTCAGCAATGCCAGGCCGTAGTGATCATTGCAATCAAGCACTTCCATTAATTGATATCACATTCATAAGCATCAATTGTAGGTAGCAACAGTATCCTAAAATTTGAAATAAATAAATCTAAAAAATATATAAAACTAATAAATACAATATTGGACTTATATATAATCAAAATTAAGCCTCAAGATCCAACCGAATATGATTTAAACACGACTCAAAGCGTAAAAGTTGTAATTTTCGTAATAATCCTGTCTAAAAATTTTCATTTGCACAGTATTCACTAAAACGACCATAACTTGAGTTCTCGAAATTGAAATAAGGTGTCAAATTTCATTTAAAAGTGCATTTTGAAGCTAAGAGATAACTTTATATCGGTCTGAAAACATCTCAATCCAGAAATGTTTGGATCTCATCAAAAAATGCACCATAAGTCTACCTAATTTTACAAACTTGAAAATTGAAAATTTTGATAAATTAAATTTAATAAATTTCAATTCATTTGTGTATGTATCACAATATAAATTTACTTTTATTTATTTAATTTTTATATATACTCATCATATTATATTGCCAATATTTAATAGTGTATAATTTGTTTCACAGTTGTAAAATATTTTGCGAGATTATACATCAAATATTCATAAAAAGTTTGTGATATCAATAACTGATAAAGTGAGAATATTCAAGTCATGTTGCAACAGGGAACAAAGATGCAATGATGATGTTGAGAACATCCCTTTTTTTCTTCTTAATGAATCGCAGGAAGAGGAAGGTATAAGTTATTTATTGGAGGTCGTGTTTAGTAATGATCTTACTGCTGTCTATACTATCGAAATAGCACAACTCACACTACAAAATATTAAGATGTAGTAGAATACTGCAATTTTTATTTGAAGAAGAAGAACCAAGAAAAAAGAAGTTTAATCCAAACAAGAAACCATACCATGGGGTTATTGTATTAAGAGTTAGATTATATTTTGTCTTTTTTATTTAAAAAGTGATCAAATTAGTTTCTATACATTAAATTAAATAGCAAACTAATTATTCTATTAAAAATTTTATTCATTTCTACTATTAAAAATTGATTCATGCCCATCAATATGAGATATAAGTGGCTCGTCACGTATTATAGTTAATTTTTAACAATACAAATGATTAAACTTTTAACAAAAATGACTAATATATTATTTCATCTAACATAAAGAGATTAACTTAATTTTTTTAATAAATAAAGCAAAATACAATCTAATTTTTATTTTAAACATCCATAATACATGATATTTCAAAAAATAATTAAATAATAGCATTAACACAATTTTCTACGATGAATATGGTCGTTGGTATTGGAGCAGTGATCCAAAAGAAAAAATTGAAGATTTAGAATTTGAAATTTCATGTCATTTATGCAATGTTGATGTTGAAACCTCTAAATTAATCAGTGAATTTGATTGGAATTTAGTTTTTCACTTCAATAATAACTTTTGTTTTGCTTTTTTTTCTTTTAATTTTCACAAATTACAGCTTAATTACACACTCTGTCCTTTGACATAAATTAACCCAATTTTTAACTTTTGAAAACACAAAATATATAATCAACCCAACTCAGCTAGATTAAACGAGAAATGATGAAAACCAACAACAATGGCCAACATTATTAATAGCAAACCTATTAGACTCAAGAGACTAATGCAACAACTTAAAGCCCAACTATAAATTGGCTATTATTTATAATCAAGTTATCATATAATGTTAAAATAAAACATAATTATTTATTTCATCCTCTAATTTTATAAATAAAGTCATTCCAGTTTTCTATTTAATTTTATGTCTTTTTTAGCTTTTAAACTTGTGCCATTCGTCAAATCAATTTAAAATGAATAGAAAATTAACATCTATTAACTTTGTTGATATGGTATAAATGTGGATACCACCACGTCAAGAATTTTTTTTTAATTTTAAAATTTATAAAAATTAAAATTATTTAAAAAAGTATAAAAATTATTTTTTAATATTTTTTATTTTTAAAAAATTGATTAATTGTTAAACACATGTGGACTTACATGTGAATTACATATGGATGTTACGTTAGCAAACTTAAAAAACGTTAATTTTTTTATTCATTTTGGGTGATTTGACAAACAATATAAATTTAAAAATTAAAACAGACAAATTTTAATTGGAGGATTAAAATGACTTTTTACAAAATTAAAAGACTAAATTAATCATTATACCCAATTTTTAGTTTTCTTTCTTAATTTTATGGTGATAATAATTTAGATTTAATATATAAGGCTGAACAAACTAAATAGCTACCAATAGTAGTAAATATAGCTTAGACCATATGCTTTAGATTTGATTCTTCGCTATTTGCTTTTAGATCATATGCTTTTGCCAATCTACTAATTAGGATAAACAAATTCATAATCTATGCTAGCTTTGCTGGATTCAATGTCTGCCATCTTTATAAAATATAAACCTATCAATTTATTTTAAAATTTGAATTTATTTACCATTCGCATTTAATCTGATTATTATTATATGAATCCAGATTAATTAAATTTATCTTTCAAATATTCAAATCTACAAGATTATCTACTAATTAAGATAAACAATTTCTTAATATAATTCTTTACTACTCTATGCTAGATTAGCTTTTCGGGGGCAAATTTAAAATTTTTGTATGAGTTAGAGTTGAATTATAATTTTTTTTAATAAAATAAAGTATAATTTTATCATATATCATCATTTATAAAGGAATTAAAATATTTAATTTCAAGGCATAAATAGGCGATAATAGTGGGTAAAATATCTACACATTTTTTCCTTTTTGTAAATTACAAATGTATAAATTTTTGTAAAGTAGGGGATAGTATGAAATATCCAAATCCACTAAATATTTGCAATCGGTAAGCAGAAGAAAATAAAAGTAAAACATAAAATGGATGTGAATTTGTTAATAGTAGAAGTAAAGTAGATTTTGATAATGGACCGTAAAAAGAAAGTATATTTGAATTTTAAATATTTAAGGGTTAATATCAGTATCTATTTAAATTAAATAGTATCACAAATAATAATTAAAATATATGAATTTGAATATCATCTTATCAATGTAAGAATAACAATGCTATCCCATAATTGGATGGAATTACATAAAGAGTTTGAGTTACAAACAGTTAAGATATCCCAACCTAAACCGATCATAGTAAAAGAGGAAAACAAAAACTGAGTGTATTAAGAATTTAATGAGATATATTGTCCTTAATTTTGATTCCACTGATAAATGCTAAAAGAAACAGATTGTAATTAATGAAAATGGATGGTAACTTGCTCTCTCGCTATTAATAATCACACCCTTGTTCCTGCTTTCAACTACCAATTTGACCATTACCAATCAAATCCATGTCGTCACAGAAAGCTGAAGCAACAATTTGGTGGCTCCTACTACTACTCACATTCACTGTAGTTTTGGTCCAGCCAAGGCTAGGTCAGGCCCAGGCTCAGCTGCTTCCACCAATACCACTGGGGATCATACCATACTTTCCAGGCCTACTTCCACCGGAGACTGCTCCAACTCCGCTCCAATGTTGGTCGTCTGTTAAACGTTCTTGGGTGTATAGGGAAATTTATGTCTATTTTGAGTGGCCAATTTGAAGCATTGACGACGATTGCTGCAAGGCTTTTACCAGTATCAATGGAAGTTGTTGGCCTAAAATGTTTCCATGCTCAACTCAAGGATCATTGTGCAATCTCCAATGGAAGCCTGTTGAGTATTGCATGGTTAATGATTTTTGTCAGATTAGGTTAGATGCTTAATCATTTTTAAGTTATAAACATTTCACGTTTCTCTCTGCTTTTCCCTCCATATGCTTGTCTTTGACAGTAAGATATTCCTGTCAAAAGCTAGTTGGAATAAATTGATGAATTATACCATACCAAATAAACAAAATTACCGTTTCTTTGCAATTCGTAGGTATCAAGGTATTGTATTATAAAGACTACAAGAATAGATTATAGTGGAATTCGATTCTAAAACTTAATGGTATCAAGTTATAACATTTGTTGAGGAAAAAAAGGGGTTAAAGCAGATAATATGCATTGTTGAAGTATTCTTTTAGTCGTGTAATAAAGGTACAGGCATCATCATAGAGCGGACAGCATCAAGGAAAAGTATCTACCGACTCAAGGGTTTACGCACCTAGTATTAGGGCGTACGAGTCAAAAAAAAAAAAAAAATTGCTTGCTAACAAGAAATAAAAGCTTCAATTACAAGTTAACATGTTGGATAGCATAACATGTTTCTCTGTCCGCAATTGATCGTCCCATGCGGAGGGGCAACATGAAATATTTTCGAGCCTATAGGTGAACCTTTCATCAACCCATCCAAAATATCAGTAGTCAAGTTCACCTCTCTTGGTACTTGTTTAAAGAGCACTCTCCATTCGCTTTTGCAGAATTCCTAAATGCGCATTAGAATGTCTTCTACGTTTTTCATGAACACTTTTAATAGCTTGCACACTATCTATCTCAATAATAATATTAGCCATTTAGCTTTTCAAGCCAATTGAAGACCATCATAGATGGCCCAAAGCTCAACTTGTAATACACTGCATCTCCCAATACTTCTTTCTATTCCCCACATCCAATTATCATACTTATCTTGTGCCACTGCCATTCAAGAAAAAATTAAAAAGACGATAACTTAATTAAAATTTTTCATTAACGTTTTTTTATTAACAATTAAAATTAATTAGCATGGCAAATGAACTTATCAAATGATAACACATGGCATACCATATTAACATATATGTAAAAGAATTTAATAAAAAAAATACTAAAAATGTACATCTAGTCTAAATAAATGATCATCCAAGTGCATTTTAGACATGATTTAGAATATGATAAAATTATTAAAAATATAAAAATATTTAGAGATACATAAAACTTTTAAAATTTTTTAAATTTATTGAAAATTATAAAACAAAAACTCATAAAAGAAGTTATAGTTTTTTTATACTTTCTCCTAAGTGTAATGGGTCAAATTTACCCGACCCATCAGAAACCAAATTAAACCAAAAATAAACCAATGTCCATTTTTACAAATATTAGGGCCCAAGCTAAAACCTAGCACCCCAAGACCGAACTAAAACCAAATAAACCCCTCAAGCCCAAATACAAATCCAAACCTAAAATTCTAACCCACCTAAATAAACCTAATCTGGCCCAATAGCAGAATCGGTCCAAGAGGCCCAAAACCAATTGATATTTTCGGCAAAAGAAAACCCTAGTCCTAATCCCCTTGCGCCGCTGCCCACGAACAGCCTTATCACCGCTGAGATTTTCGCCATTGTTAACTTAACACCTGCAAAAAAAAGGAAAGAAAGACAGCAGTAGCAGATAATATAGCAAATCAGGATCTTTGTATTTATTATTGTTCGATTTATTTTGGGCTATAAAAGAAAACTGAATGTAAAAAAGAACTTACAGAGACTTACGAACAGAATACGAATACAAAAAACAGACAAAATCAGAATTATTTGAAGGTGACTTCGGATTTCATTCTCCTTTTCTGATTTTTTTTAGTCTTTCATTCTACTCTTCTATTGCATTGTAAAAAAGAGAGGGATTTACCTTCGTGGTTGTGCCTTCGAAACCCCATCTTCCTCGTCAGAATCGAAGTAGGGATAGGGATTTCGAGGCTAGAAATAGCAGACCTTGATGCCTGGTTTTAAATGGGGATAAAATGGGCCTTCGTACGTCGCCATCCACCAATTACCATGGTGAAATGGTCGTCGAACGGCCAGCCCCTTTGTCGGCCGAATATGGAAGTTGAAAGAGTGTTTAGGGTTTCTTATTTTATGTTATTTTTCTTTCTTTTCTGAAATGGCTAAGTGTTTCTGCTTAGGGTTTGTTTGTTTTTTTGCTTTTATAAACGGCATGAAACGGCGTCATTTAAGGCCTGTTTCAGTGGCCTCAAAACTATGCCTATAGGCAATACCCGATTCGACTCGACCTATTACCCATGAGGATCCGCGTGTTTTATTAGAAAGGGATATTTATGCGATTGGTCCCTCTCTTTCGCGCTGTCCTATGATTGGTCCCTATTTTTATTTTCTTTTTTTTTATGTTTCCCTTAGATTTGTGCATTGTTTTAATTTAATCCGTGTTTAAACGCCGCGTTTTGTGATTTGGGACATTTTCATTTTTAATCCCCATTCATTTGTGCGCATTTTATTTTGGTCTTTGATTCTGTTTTAATAATTTTATTTGTTTATAAATTATCCTTTTGATTTTGTTGAGTTTTTTTTTTTTTTTCAGTTTATGTAAATTTTCCATTCTTTGTAATTTATTTATTATTCATTTTTAAAAATTGTTTTAACATATTATTTTGAGCTATTTTACTGATTTTACATTGTTTTAGTTGTTCTTTTTATACTTTCATTTGTATATATATTTGTAATTTTTTATTATATAATTTATTTATTTTAAAATTCTCTTTTATGTATATTTCTTTGTTCTAAAGATTTATATGATATTTATTTTAAATACTCTTATTACTTTTATATATATATTATTTATACTAAACTATTTTTTAATTTGTGTATATTATTTATTTAGATTGATATATATATATATATATATATATATTGTTTTGTATATTACATATTTTAACTTACTTCTTATATAATATTTATTTTAAAATTCATTTATATATTACTATTTTCATGTATTATTTATTTTTTATTTTTTTGGGTTTATTTCAAACTTTTATATATATTACCTACTTTAAAATTTTTATACATGTAACTCAAATTTCTTTTCTTTCACATTATTTGTTTTAACATTGTTCATTATTATTTGAAAGCTTGGTACATTTTGTTTTTTATATTTTTTTTAAATTTGTTATATTTTTTTTAAAATTTAATTAATCTTTATTTATTAATGTGGGCTTTTAAATAAGGGTATGTTGTGAAATTATTGTTATTGTGTATTTCAATTTGTGTGTTAGTATTTTAAATCATTGTCATTCATTTGTATAATATTGTACTCACGTATTGTTATCTCATGCTCAATACTATGCTTTTATTTCCTGTTATCGCATTGTGATTGAAAAATTCCATCTTTTTTGTCCAAAATTGGTCATTTCATTTTTACCCCAAACAAACTGAATAAACGCATTTCAAGTTGGTTTTATAATCATTCTTATTTGGAATCTTCTCAAAGCAAGGTAATGTTTCGCGCTTCGAGAATACGAGAGATCGTACCCTAACTTACGGGGTCCTAATTTTCTCATTAAACCTAAGTGGCCAAATATGCCTTCATATTTCAAAATCCATGATTTTTAAATTTAAAAAAAAGGCAATATATCGTGTTTGAAAATTCGAGAAATCGTGCCCTAACGTGCTGGGTTTTGATTTTCCATTTGATCAAATAACCAAATATCATTTTAAATTTCAATGCATGAGCTTTGAAAATCAAGAGATGATCTTGGATTCAATGGTTTAAAATATCGTATCCTAACGTACTAGATGTGATATTTTATCACTTCGAGATAAGAGAATCTCAACATCCAATTTCAATTATACAAACATTTTTAAAAGGGATCGTATTTTAAAATCTTTTTCAAATTTCGACATTAGGATATTAATTAATCAATAAGGTACCAATTTTTGGGCGTTACGAGGGTGCTAATCCTTTCTCGTACGTAACCGACTCCCAAGCTCGTTTTCTTGAATTTCGTAGGTCAAAATCAATGTTTTAATAAAACAAAATGTCTTAAAAGGTGATCCGATCACATCTAAACAAAAAGGATTGGTGGCGACTCCATTTTAGTTCTTAAAGTCGACTCCCATTTTTCAAAACAAAAAATGGCTTCGACAACTTGACAACTCTACTGGGAATTTAAGAGAGTCAAGCCGTAAATTGATTATTTTCTGTCTTTTAATCGAAAAATGAAAATTTGGTTTTAATATACGATCATTTCACTGCATGTCATCCATTGTGTTTTATTCATGTTTCTGTTTTATTTCGAGTTTTATTCCCGTACATTGCATTGTATGACCGTTTGGTTACACCTTTTCAGTGAGAGTGAGAAACTATGCCTCGTGAGGTTTTCTCCGCATGGGCTAGTGGACGGCTTTCGGAATATATCCATACCTATGTCTTCGTGAGATTTCATCTCCGCATAGCCATAGGGAAATGTATTCCCCTGGACTGAACTCGATCCAATGAGCCTATAATGGGTGAGGATTGAGGAATCTACTAGTTCAAGTACCCTTTCTTTAGAACCAAACCGCATATAATGAACCCTAAGAGCCTACCCTAGGTAAAGCTATGCTCAACCTTAGTAGTCACCTAGATAGGTGTTCGACTATTTTCTGTTTGCTTTGAATTTTATCATCTGTATATGATACTGACTAGTTGTGTTTTGTTTTGGCTATGTTTGCATGTCATTACATATTTAAGAGGTATCGATTCAAATTCAATTACTAAATTAAAGAGCTTGCCATGGAGAATAAATTTCTTCATAAAATAAAGGATAATATGGCTGTCCATACATGGCCAGAGAAAATACAATTAGAGAAAGGGGATAGTCTAGCTGAGGGGTATATGTCGAAGTTATGAGACTTCACCCGTATTAGTGTAACGCAAAATGAGCTCCAGGAATTGAGGGAGATATGGGCCCATTAGGATGATGAGACTAAGCAGTTGTTCTATTATAATTATGGTGATTTACCCTACCTGCTCGACATCAAGGTGGACAAGCACTTGTTTCGGGCCATGGCTCAGTTTTGGAACCCTACCTACAGTTGTTTCACTTTTGGGAAGGTGGATTTGGTGCCCACTGTGGAGGAATATATGACATTACTTTGTTGTCCAAGGGTCCAAGCCGATAAGGCCTATTCGAGGGCCGATAATGTCCCAACTTTTGTAAAGAAGTTAATGAATATCACCAGGATGAGTGAATAGTAGGTTACAACTCGAATTTAGCAAAAAAGTGATGGTAAATGCATTCCTTGGGTGAGTTTGAGGGACCTGATCTTAGCACATCTAGATGTAAAGAAGAGAGTTGATGTCTTCACCTTAAGTATTTATGGTTTGGTAACTTTCCCCAAAGCTTTAAGGCATATAGATAAAGTAGTCGCCAACTTATTTGATAGACTTGAAAAACGAGTCACACCTGTTCCTGCAATTCTAGCCGAGACATTTAAATCTTTGAACGCATGTCGAAGGACAGGTGAAGGTAGATTTATTGGTTGCACGCAATTATTGTTAATTTGGTTCCATAGTCATTTCTGGAAGGTGGACAAAGTTTCGTACTAAGTGTTCTCTAAGAATTATTCCCTATTGAATGAAGCAGCAGCTAAGTTAAGAAGAGACGACATATCAGAGGAAAGGTGGATGGCGATCCTCCAAAGTCTCCAAGAGGAAGACATCGAGTGGAGAGCTCATTGGATTGTTCCCGATGAGATCCTCTACCGATGCGGGAGTTTTGACTGGGTCCCCTTGCTTGGAATTTGGGGAGCCGTTAGATCTGCTCATTTGCTTATATTAATGCAATATAGATCAAGATAGTTTATACCAGCGACACATGAGCTAGCTCAATGCAAGTTCTCGTATAAGGGGGACAACTATCAGAAAAAGGTTCGAGAGATTTCTAACGCTTGGAACCAGACTTACCGGATGAAGAGATTGGTTGTAGGTTCAATACGACTCTTGAATACCATGGGTGGTGGAGTAAAATGATCAATGATAATATCTCAGGGCTGAGTCTAGAGGGCGCTCAATCAATGGAGGAATACTTACAAGTGGTCTTATCAGAGTCAGAGATTATAAAATAGGATTTCGCAAAGAGGAATGTGGAGCTTGGAAAGAAGATAGAGCAACTGGAAGAGGAAAAAATGTACTTGAAATTAGATGCTGATGTTCAGAGGTCAGAGGCCGATAAATTAAGAAAAGGAAAGAATAAGGCCAAGGAAGACTTGGACAGTTTGAAGATAGATTATAAGAAGGTACGTCTATCAATGAAAACTGCCAGATTGGGAAAAACGTCAGAGCAATGGCGACAAGAGGTTTAGGAAGAGAGAATTAAAGCCGATCGATGGGAAAGAAAATTCCAGGAGGCTCAGGTATAGAAAGAGGCCTTAGAAAGAAGTTTGTCAGAAACTCAAGGTGAAAAAGGAGAGTTAAAAGTTAGAGTGGTAGAACTTGAAAAGTTACTTTATCAGTATAGAAGTCACAATTCTGTGATTAAGCTAAAGTCGTGTTTAAACAAGATCAAAGAAATGAAGGGAATAATAGAAGAACTAGAGTCTACGTTACAAAACTGTGAACTCCGGATCGAGCTCCTTAAAGCAAATGAAGGGCATTGGAAGGAACAACTTCACTATTCTCAAGATCAAGTTAGAAACAAAGATTACCTTATGGGTAAAGCCGTGGTCAGATTTGGGAGGTAGCTGATCATTTGCAGACTTTGGCAGTTCAGACTGATATGCTAAGTATGAAATATGAGCTACAAGCAGATCAGGGTCAAGAGCTAGCTTCGTTGTTTGGGAAAGTTAAAACTTTGGGCATTAGGGCAAAGGCATACTTGTAATTCATTTTATGTAAAGAATTTTGTTTTCTAATAAAGTTTTCTAAATAAAATTGAATTAGAATCGATACCTTTTTGCATTCATGCATTTGCATTGCATCGCATCATATGCATTAAAATCCATAGAAAGACCTTAATTAGTTAAAAGTTATTTTAGAGAGTTAATCTGGAAACTAAGCATCATTACGGTAAACAAAGAGAAAAAAAGATATAGATCAAAGGTTAGAACGACTCGAACAAATCTAAAGAGAGATGCAAAACCAACTACAAATACAAATGCAAGAGCAACTGGCCAAGATCCAACAAGACATGAGGGACCAAATGCTGGAATCCTAAAGAAATATGATGACTCAGATGTCCCAACTGCTGACTGGGGTGATGGATAAAGGAAAAGGCCCCATGGCCAATACTGGGAAGGATAATGAGGATTATCCTCCGGGTTTTACCCCAACACATGCACAAATGCAAATTGAGGTGTACCTGCAAAGACCATCTGTCATGATTAGGCCTCAATAGGTTCAAGCTGATGCTTCAATACCAATGAATTTCCAAGTTGGCTCAGGTCCTAACCCAGGGGATAACCCAACTAATCCTTTTATCCCTGATTTGGATGAAAGGGCAGAAAGGGAAGGGGCAAAAATGGAACTGCCAAAACAGTTAGATGACCGATGCAAATAGTTGGAGGAAAAATTTAAGGCCATGGAAAATGCTGATAATCATGGTGGAATTGATGCTAAGGACCTGGGTTTGGTTCTAGATTTGGTGCTTCCCCACAAGTTTAAAGTTCCAAAATTTGAGAAGTATAACGGGACTAGCTACCCTGAAGCTTACATAACCATGTTCTGCAGACGGATGACTGGGTATGTTAATAATGATCAACTATTGATCCACTGCTTCCAAGATAGTTTGGTGGGGGTAGCATCCAAATGTTACAATCAACTGAGCCGTGCTAGGATTAATTCGTGGAAAGACCTAGCGCAAGCATTTATGAAGTAGTATAGTCATGTGACAGACATGACTCTTGACAGAATTACCTTGCAGAACATGGAGAAGAAACTGAATGAAAGCTTCAAGCAGTATATGCAAAGATAGAGGGAAGTTTCCATACAAGTTTAGTCGCCGCTATTAGAAAAAGAAACTGCGATGCTCTTCATTAACACTTTAAAGGCCCCATTCATCACTCATATGTTAGGAAGCGCCATAAATTTTTTTAGACATAGTGATGACGGGTGAAATGATCAAAAATATGGTAAGAAATAGAAAGATAGAGGTGGGAGAGAGTACCAAGAGGTCAGCCCTAAGGAAAAAGGAAAATAAGGTCAACAATACAAGTACATATAACAAATGGTACTCAAAATCAATTACTGTTAGCCAACCAAAAGCAGTGACTGCTGGGCATCAGGGTTCACTAAGACAGGAATCTGGCACAAAGCAAAACTCTGAAAAACTCCAATTCACCCCAATCCCAATGACGTATAGAGAGTTGTATCAAAGTTTATTTGATGCACATGTGGTATCCCTTTTTTACTTGAAACCATTGCAACCCCCATACCCCAAATGGTACGATACAAATGCTCAATGTGAGTACCATGCATGGATCACAGGGCATTCAATAGAAAACTGCACTGCTTCAAGAAATTAGTTAAAAGACTTATTAAAATAGGTATTGTAAAATTTGATGATATACCTAGTGCAGAAAATCCGTTACTCAATCATACTGATAACGGGGTAAGTGTGATAGGTAAGAATATGGGGAAAAGAATCAAGACAGATATTGCAGAAGTAAAAACCCCTTTGAGATGGGTCTAGAAGGAGATGGTAAAAAGGGGCTTAATTGTATCAGATTTAGAAGGGAGTTATGAAAAAATAAGAAACTACTGTGAGTTCCATCATAGAAAAGGGCACAAGATCTAATAGTACACTGAATTCAGGGCCTTGGTGCAAGGCTTGATGGACAACAAAGAGATGGAATTTTGTGAAGGGGTTAAAGAAGAGGAAAACATATCTACATCAGAGGGAGAATCCATAATGAATGTCCCAAAGGTCAATTATCCAGTGGTCATCATTTCATGACCTAAAAGCCACAGAGCTAGAGTACAGATAGCACCAAAGATCATAATTCAGAAACCCGCAGTTTTCTCTTACAAGGATAGCAAGAGGGTTCCTTGGAATTATGATTGCAATGTGACAATACCGGGAAAAGAGAACTCAGTTAGCACTTCAATAGTGGATCAAGATAAGGGTTTTTATATGCGAAGTGAAAGGCGTTATGATTCGATAAATGTGCAAATAGATCCTGTAAAAGGAAAAGTCTTAGTGGTGGAACAAAAGCAGGAAAAAGCAACCAGACATGAGCCACTTGTCAATGAGCCAGTAAAAGAAGAGGAGGCAAAGGAATTCTTGAAATTTTTGAAACAAGGCGAGTATAGTGTTGTAAAACAGTTGCATAAACAACCAGCTCGCATATAGGTACTTGCTTTACTCTTAAGTTTAGAGGTGCATAGTAGTGTATTAATAAAAGTGTTAAACGAAACATGCGTAGCCAATGATATCTCTGTTAACAAGCTGGATAGTCTGGTTAATAATATAAGTGCTGACAACTTCATCTTCTTCAATGATGATGAAATACCACCAGGGGGCATGGGATCCACCAAAGCTTTGCACATCACCACCAGATGCAAAGGGTACACATTGCTAGGAGTTTTGATAGACAATGGATCGGCACTGAATGTATTGCCTTTATCCACATTAAAAGGTTGCTCGTGGATAGTTCTCACATAAAGACGTGCCAGAATATAGTGAGGGTATTTGATGGCACAAAAAGAAGAGGCAGCTAAAGAAACCATTGAAGAGGTGTTTGGAAATGTAATATCCCGAATTAGGGCCTAATCGGAATAGTGGTTTCGTGACCACAAATCCGAGGTAGAAATAATTATTTTATAATTATTTTGGTTTTTATGATATGATTTTATGATGGTGTGAAAATTTCGTGAAGAAATTCCAAGCGTAAAGCGCTTAATTTGAAGTTAGGGATTAAATCGAATAAGTTGCAAAACTTGCATTCTAGAAGTTTTTAGTATGAAATTGCTTTGAAATATTAATTAGGAGGTCTTAAATGGTAATTAGACCAATTTTAAGTTCATGGACAAAATTAGGACATGGAAGGAATTTTTGAAAGTTTAGTAAGAAGGGGCATTTTGGTCATTTGGTTATTAACATGAATTAAAAGGGAAAAATAACACAAAATTCATCATCTCCTTCATTTAGTTGCTGCCGAATTTTGCTCTCTCCATAGCTAGGGTTTCTTCAACTTTCAAGCTTCATATTAAGTGCATCTAAGCCCCGTTTTTAATGATTTTTACGTTTTTGAGATCCCGGTAGCTCGATAAAGCTTATGTTAGCAATATTTTAAGTTAGAGTTCATATTTGGAAAAATATCCATAGGTTAAATTTGTGTATTTTGATGTTTTATGATAGAATATGAGGTTTTAAATTATGTTAGACAACTTGTGCTACTCGGTTTTAAGTAAAAACGAGTAAAACGGCTTAATCGGTAAAAATATATATTGTTCATAAGTATGTGTTTTAGTGGGAATTTGGGCTTGCTAATGGTAAATAAATTATCAGCATGTCCTAAAACATAAGAATTTGTGATAAAATTAAATTTCCGAGCTTTGGGGCAAAAGTGTAAATATGCAAAAGTTTAGGGGCAAAATTGTAATTTTGCCAAAATTTGAATTAAGGACTAATTTGAAAATGTGAGTATTAAACAAGCTAAATGTGTTATTTTAGATCGAGAAAGACGTGGAATCGACCTCAATCGAGGAAAAGAAAAGATTGCGGACTAAATTGCAAAATCTTTGTATTTTGGTACTAAGGTAAGTTCATATGTAAATAATGTAACATAATTGTTATTTTTAAGTTAATTGATGTTATTTATATGATATGCTGATTTTTATCATGAAATATATGCTTTGTGGTTATTATCGAATAATATGCAAATTATGTGTGCTACTTGTTAAATATAAATTGCTATCGAGTATTGGTTTCGGTATTCTGTGGAAGACGGCGTGGAAATGTGATTGAGGAAAGCCCCGTTTGAACCTTGGGAATAGATTAGGATACAAGTGACATGTCACTAGGATGGTTGGGCATCCGAACTCGTTGAGTTGAGTCCGAGTTCACTTATGGATGCAAATGTCCGAACTCGTTGAGTTGAGTCCGAGTTCGTGAGATGTAACTAGGCATCCGAGCTCGTTGAGTTGAGTCCGAGTTCACTTATGGATGCGAACGCCTGAGCTCGTTGAGTTGAGTCCGAGTTCGCTTATGGGCGGGTTATATAGTTGACTGATTACATATATAGCACTTATGTGCAAATGATCCGTGTATCCGAGTTGTATTCCAATGTGTTCAACGGGTAAAATTCAAGTGAAATGGAAAAGCACTCAAGATGTAAGTGACAATTCGGTAATGCTGAGAAATGGCCATATTGGACAGGTATGTACTTAACCCTCGGGTTGAAACTCGACAAAACAACAAAAATGTGGTAAGATGAAGTATGATGATTAGAATTGTGACCTATGTTTTGGTGATACTATGCTAAGGTTGTTTGGCATAATGACTTTGTTATGTTACTTGTTATTTGCATGTGAACTTACTAAGCATTTATGCTTACTCCCTTCTTTTCATTCATTGTAGTTTTGGACAAGCAGGCTCGAGAATCGGGATAGGTCGAAGGCTCGATCACACTATCCGAAGGACTTTTTGGTAACTGGCTTGTAAAACTCAGTATGGCATGTATAGCACTATACCTACTTTGTGTAAATAATCTTGTGATATGGTGGTGTTTTGGTTGAGGAAATGCTTGACAATGATGAGTCATTGAAATGGCTAATATAGACTATGTTTGATGTCATGGAAGGATAATAGATTATCTAGTACATGAAAGCTTTTATGAAAATGAAATCAACCATAAAACAGAGCATTGCAGCAACACTGATGTGAGTTTGAAAATTTACTAAAAATCATAGAAATCGAATTTGGTGATGGATTAGTTATGAAATTGAATCTTATTGTGTCTACTTTCATATGGAAGAAGTAAAATAGGTAAAGGAGTTACATGTTATGAGATATTTGAGTTTTAGTGAGACAGGGCCAGAACGATTTCTGGATCCCCTGTTCCAGCTTTGAAAATCCACCATAAATTGTACAAAAATAATTAGGAGGTATAATTTATATGGTTAGAATCCTTATTGAGCCTAGTTTTAAGAGAAACAAACATAAAATTCATGTAAATTTTTTACAGAGAGAAAAGTGGTTCGTAGTAAGTAGAAGTCAGACCAGTCGAGATCTGCAACAGGGGTAAATTTAACTAATAAACTGTACTAATTGGCCCAGCCAAAAATTCTGGAAAAAAATTAGTGAATAGATATATGAGTCTAGATTCAGGGAAAATTTACGGATCTTTATTTTGAGTTTCGTAACTCGAGATATGATTTTTTGAGTGACCATGACGCAGAAAATAATTTATTCCGAAAATGAAAATAGATTTTGTAAAGTTGTTTAAAATGGTAAATTGTGTTTAGTAACACCTCAAGCTCGACTCCGGTGACGGTTTCGGGCGTGGGGGCGTTACAGGAAATGTATACATCAACGCCATATCCGAAGAGGCAGCTAAAGAAGGAAACTTGTCAGGCATCCGCCCTTATGAACCTGGAAGTGTTCTGAACAACTAGACTGCGGAGGAAATTCCTGTAGTTTTTAGAGCATACTTAGAGTAATGTTCAGAACACACTTGTTACTTTAAGCCTAGAAGTAATAAGAATTCATTTGTGAAATAGGCTCATGTTCAAATATTTTCATTTCAATGAAATACATCCTTGTTATCATTTCGAGCAAATATTCTTTCATTCTTTCCGTACAAACAATTATTCTTTCGTTCTTTGAACTTTCTTCCAAATCATTTTTTTCATTTTATTCATATCATGTGAATAGTCATTATCAAATTCATTTGTTCTTTGTATATTCTTTTGTGCTTATGACAGGTCCCCGAATCTCCTTTTGAGCGAGACATGTGTTTAGAGGGATCTCAGGATTTTGAAGATGACAGAGACTATGGCTTGTCTCCAGACTTGTTAAGAATGGTAGAACAAGAAGAAAAACAAATTCTACCTCATAAAGAGACCATGAAGATTGTGACCTTGGAAGAAGGAAAGGTAGTGAACATTATAATGTGCATAACTGAAGAAACCAAGTAAGATCTCATTAAGTTACTCTAGAAATTTAAAGATGTCTTTGCATGGTCATACCAAGATATGCCTAGTTAAACACTGATATTGTAGTACACTACCTCCTCATAAAAGAAGAATGTAAGCCAGTTCAGCAAAAGCTCTGAAGGATGAGGCTTGACATTGTGCTAAAAATAAAAGAAGAATTTAAAAAGCAATTTGATGTCGGTTTTCTACAAGTGGTTAAATACTTACAATGGGTAGCCAATATTGTCCTCGTCCCTAAGAAAGATGGAAAAGTACGGATGTGTGTAGATTACAGAGACTTAAATAAGGCTAGCCCAAAAGATAATTTCCCCTTACCTCATATTGACACTTTAGTAGATAATACGGCAGGCTACTCACTGTTTTCCTTCATGGATGGTTTCTCTAGATACAATCAGATAAAGATGCATCCTGAAGATATGGAAAAAACCAATTTTATAACCTTATGGGGTACATTTTGTTATAAGGTGATGCCGTTTGGGCTAAAATGCAAGAGCGACAATCAAAGGGCCATGGTGACCTTGTTCCATGATATGATGCACAAATAGATCAAAGTTTATGTCGATGATATGATTGTCAATTCCCGAACAGAAAAGGAACACATTCAGGTTTTGAAGAAGTTGTTCTTGAGATTGAGAAATTTTCAACTAAAGCTCAATCTTGCAAAATGTACCTTTGGAACAAGGTCGGGGAAACTACTAGGCTTTGTAGTCAGTGAAAGGGGAGTTGAAGTTGACTCAGACAAAGTCAGAGTTATACAAGAGTTGCCTCCGGCACACACTCAAAAAGAAGTTTGAGGTTTTCTTGGAAGGTTAAATTACATTGCTTGGTTTATTTCATAATTAACTGATAAATGTGATCCCATTTTCATCTTCTCAAGAAACACAACCATGGTGTATGGGATGATGAATGCCAGAAAGCTTTTGATAAGGTTAAACAATATTTGTCAAATGCCCAGTGCTGTCTCCACCTAATCCAGATAAGCCATGAATACTGTATTTGACAGTGTTTAATAATTCCATGGAATGTGTGCTTGGTCAACACGATGAGTCAGGAAGGAGAGAAAGGGCTATATATTACCTTAGTAAGAAGTTCATTGAGTGTGAAATGAGGAACTCGCCAATTGAGAAATTGTGTTGCGCCCTGATTTGGACAACTCAGAGATTGAGACAATATATGTTATATCATACAACATGGCTAATCTCGAAACTAGACCCATTAAAATATATGATGGAGTCAACTACTTTGAATGGAAGGATGGCCAGGTGGCAAATTCTGCTTTTTGAGTTTGACATAGTCTATGTAAACCAAAAGGTTGTGAAAGGAAGTGCAGTAGCAAATTTTTTTGGCCAGTAGAGCTTTAGAATATTATGAGCCTTTGAACTTTGATTTCCCCAATGAAGAGTTAATGTATGTGACAACTACTAAAGGAAATGCTATAAAAGATCATCTTTGGAAACTAAACTTCGATAGAGCATCAAACATTGTAGGTAACGGAATTGGGGCAG
Source organism: Gossypium stocksii (assembly GCA_020496765.1). Taxonomy (NCBI): domain Eukaryota; kingdom Viridiplantae; phylum Streptophyta; class Magnoliopsida; order Malvales; family Malvaceae; genus Gossypium; species Gossypium stocksii. The sequence continues at coordinate 39,970,314 of CM035623.1, forward strand.
CCTTGGTATCCCCAAATGGAGATCATTATCCATTCACATGTAAATTGGATTTTGATTGCACAAATAATATGGCAGAGTATGAAGTATGTATCATATGAATCCGTGTAGCCATAGAACACAAAATCAGGACGTTAGAAGTATATGGAGATTCCGCATTAGTGATCTACCATCTTGAAGGTGAATAGGAGACAAAAGACCCCAAATTGATCAATTATAGAAGGATAGTGCTGGAGCTAATTGAGGAGTTTGATGACATTACTTTCAGTTACCTTTCGTGAGATGAAAATCAGATGGCAGACGCCTTGGCTACTTTGGCTTCCATGATTAAAGTAAACAAATAAGAAGATGTAAAACCCATTCAGATGAGTATTTATGAGGCCCCAACTCATTGTTGTAACATGGAAGAAGAGGAAAGGGATGATCACCCATGGTACCATGATATATTGCGACACGTAAAAGATCGTAAATACACTGACTAGGCAACTGAGAATGACAAAAGGATGTTAAGAAGACTAACATGTGACTATGTCTTAGATGGGGAAATCCTATACAAAAGAAGAAAAGATGAAGTGCTTTTGAGATGTGAAGACGCTGTCGAAGCTCAGAAAATTTTAGAAGAAGTCCACGAGGGCGTTTGTGGAACACATGCTAACGGTTTTACAATGGCTAGACAAATTATGATATTTGGATACTATTAGTCCACCATGGAGGGAGATTGTATCAACTATGCCAAGAGATGTCATAAATGCCAAACTTATGGGGACAAAATTCATGTTCCTCCTTCGCCTTTGCATGTTATAACGTCCCCATAGCCTTTCTCCATGTGGGGTATGTATGTCGTTGGGCCAATCTCACCAAAAGCTTCAAATGGGCATCGAGTTATCTTTTTGGTCATTGATTATTTCACCAAATGGGTAGAGGCTACTTCATATGCCAATGTCACTAAGACAGTTGTCAGTAAATTCCTAAAAAAGGAAACCATATATCGATATGGAATGCCTGAGAGGATCATTCTGGCAATGCACTAAACTTGAACAATAGCGGAGGTTTGCAGTCAATTCAAGATCAAACATCACAACTCGTCACCGTATCGCCAGAAAATGAATGGTACAATGGAAGCAGCCAATAAGAATATTAAGAAAATTGTAGGGAAAATGAGTGAGACGTATAGAGATTGGCACGAGAAGTTACCTCTTGCTCTCTATGCTTATCGAACATCTATTAGAACTTCCACCGGGGCAACACCTTTCCTATTGGTCTATGGAATGAAGGCAGTTTTACCCATTGAAGTAGAGATACCTTCTTTTCGAGTTTTTTCCGAAATAAAGTTAGACGAAGCAGAATGGATCCAGTCTCGATATGATCAGTTGAACTTGATTGAAGAGAAAAGGCTAAGGGCTATTCATCATGGTCAGATGTACCAAAATGAATTATGCGAGCTTATGACAAAAAGGTTCACCGAAGAGAATTTCATGAGGGGGACTTGGTATTGAAAAAGATCTTTCCCATACAAAATGATTTCAGAGGAAAATGGATGCCAAATTAGGAAGGACCTTATGTGGTAAAGAAGGCTTTCTCTAGAGGAGCACTGATTTGATTGAAATGGATGGGAAAAGCTTACCCAATCCTGTAAATTCAAATTCAGTTAAAAAGTACTTTACTTAAAAATGGGAAGAGGCCAAGGTGAAAACCCGCAAAGGGCACTTTGAGACCTTTAAAAAAAAAGGAGAGGCCAAGGTGAAAACCCGCAAAGGGCGCTTTGAGTCCAAAAGGGTTTTGAGTTGAAAACTCGAAAAGGGCGGCTCAAATTTTGATGGGGCATGCAGTGATCCTACTATACTTGAATTAAAAAGGAGGAAGTATGTTACATATTAGGGCACCGACAAAGTACTTTAGATCTCTTAAACACATGTCAAACTCAAAACAGTCTCCAAGGAGTTTGTGCAAAGAAGTTCAAGCTGCGATATCTAGGGCACCTAGTCCTTATCCTACTCATGTTGAATTCGTTATCTTTGAATAATTTTTTTCTTTTCAAGATGCATTTCCAATCAATTTCTTTTATCTTTGATAATTTACTCATTTCGAGCTATGTTTCAAATCAATTCTATTCTGATTGTTATAATTTTTTTCAAGCATGCTGCATTGAAATAATGATTAATGGACTAATAATAACTTTCACAAAAGAAGTTCTGTATATTGCTCTAGAAGCTTCTAAATAATACAAGAACTTGAAACAGGACTATTATTTAGAACTCACCAAGCTTAAGGGTTGGAAATTGAGACTATCTTTTTAGATTTCCTGTTAAAATAGTGACTGAACAAAAAAGACAAGATCTTGCGTCAGTGATGCAATCTCGACGAATAACGAGTAGTGTCGACCCAAGCATTAAAAGCGGGTCATTCTTGAAAAGAAAAATGATATTCTGCATCCATGTAAGTATCATGCATACACATCTGGTCAGGTCACCCTGGGAGTGATTAGTTGATTGAACAAGTTACAAATCCTATACCCCCGAATTGTAGTGGGATGGATTGAAGATGATACAAATCTTGTACCTCTGAGTTGTAGCAGGATGGATGAAAGAAACCAAATTTTATCCGCCTAAAGTTGCAGTGTGGCAAACTAGATGAAGTTGTTTCCTCGAGTTTTCTATCGAGGACACCAGCCGTACAAGAAGGTGGTGTAATATGTTAGTGATAAAGCCTTGATGAACAATAAGCGATAACACCCTAAGTATTAAAAAGGGATCATTCTCATGACATTTCTGCATTCATATATCATTCATAACACATCTAGTTAGGTGCATTTGATTCATTCTGATCATAGCATCCTAATTATTAGGCATAAGCACAGGCCCATGCAACTGATTCTACAGGTCATGTCCCCTAGAGGACGGTGTAGCAACATCGGTAAATCCACAAATCTTATCTCCCTAAAGTAGCAGTAGAGCAGATTAAAATCGTAGATCTTATCTCCTTGAAGTTGTAATGGAGTAGATCGAAAATGATTGATCTTATCTTCCTAAAGTTGCAGTGAAGCAGATCGAAGCCACTAGTCTTATCTCCCTGAAGTTGCAGCTGAGCAGACTGAAGAAAATGAATCTTATTTCCCTAGAATCACAGTGGAATAGATTGAAGCTATGATTATGGAAAATCTTATTTTTCTGAAGTTGCAGAGAAGCAGATTGAAGCCATCAGCCTTATCTCCCTGAAGTAGCAGTGGAAAAGACTGAAGATTGTAGATCTTATCTCCCTGAAATTGTAGTGGAGTGGATCAAAGTGACAATTCCTATGCCACTGAAGATGCAGTGGACTAGAATGAAGCTACTTCAAGAAAAGAAGTGTCAAGAAGCCAAGACTCGGCGAAATCGGGCAAAATTGGCCTTTTATAGTATTTGCTTCGTTCTCGTTACACAACAACGAGAAAAGAAGGGCAGCTGTAATGGGCCAAATTTGCCTGGCCCATAAGAAACAAAATTAAACCAAAAATAAACCAATGTCCATTTTTAAAAATATTAGGGCCCAAGCTAAAACCTAGTACCCCAGGCCCGAATTAAAACCAAATAAACCTCTCAAGCCCAAATACAAATCCAAACCTAAAATTCTAACCCACCTAAACAAACCTAATCTGGCACAATAGCAAAATCGGTCTAAGAGGCCCAAAACCAATTGACAATTTTGGCAAAACAAAACCCTAGTCCTAATCCCCTTGCGCCGCTGCCCATGAATGGCCTTATCACCGCCGAGATTTTTGCCATTATTGACTTAACACCTGCAAAAAAAAAAAAAGAAAGAAAGACAGCAGTAGCAGATAATATAGCAAATCATGATCTTTATATTTATTATTGTTCGATTTATTTTGGGCAATAAAAGAAAATTGAATGTAAAAATGAACTTACGGAGACTTACGAATAGAAAATGAATACAAAAAACAGACAAAATCAGAATTATTTGAAGGTGACTTCAGATTTCATTATCCTTTTCCGATTGTTTTTTAGTCTTTCATTCTACTCTTCTATTGCATTGTCAAAAAAAAAGAGGGATTTACCTTCGTGGTTGTGCCTTCAGAACCTCATCTTCTTCATTGGAATCGAAGCAAGGATGGGGATTTTGGGGCTAGAAATAGCAGAGCCTGATGCCTGGTTTTAAATGGGGATAAAATGGGCCTTCACACGTCACCATCCACTGATTACCATGGTGAAATGGTCGTCGAACGGCGAGCCCCTTTGTCGGCCGAATATGGAAGTTGAGAGAGTGTTTAAGGTTTCTTATTTTATTTTTTTTTATGTTATTTTTCTTTCTTTTCTGAAATGGCTAAGTGTTTCTGCTTAGGGTTTTTTTTTTGCTTTTATAAACGGCATGAAACGGCATCATTTAAAGCCTGTTTCAGTGGCCTTAAAATGATGTCGTATAGGCAATACCCGATTCGACTCGACTTAGTACCCATGAGGATCTGCGTGTTTTATCAGAAAAGGATATTTATGTGATTGGTCCCTCTCTTTCGCACTGTCCTATGATTGGTCCATGTTTCTATTTTCTTCTTTTTTTTAATGTTTCCCTTATATTTGTGCGTTGTTTTAATTTAATCCATGTTTAAACGCCGCATTTTGGGATTTGGGACATTTGCATTTTTAATCTCCATCCATTTGTGTGCATTTTATTCTGGTCTTTGATTCTATTTTAATAATTTTATTTGTTTATAAATTATCCTTTTGATTTTGCTGAGTTTTTTTTATTTTAGTTTATGTAAATTTCTTATTCTTTGTAATTTATTTATTATTTATTTTTAGAAATTGTGTTAACATATTATTTTAAACTATTTTACTGATTTTACATTGTTTTAGTTGTTATTTTTATACTTTCATTTGTATATATATTTGTAATTGTTTTATTATATAATTTATTTATTTTAAAATTCTCTTTTATGTATATTTCTTTGTTCTAAAGATTTATATGATATTTATTTTAAATACTCTTATACATTATTACTTATATATATTATTTATACTAAACTATTTTTTAATTTGTGTATATTATTTATTTAGATTGATATATATATTGTTTTGTATATTACTTATTTTAACTTACTTCTGATATAATATTTATTTTAAAATTCATTTATATATTACTATGTCATATATATATATTTTTTTATTTTGAATTTATTTCAAACTTTTACATATATTACCTACTTTAAAATTTTTATACATGTAATTTATTTTTAAATTGCTTTTTATTGTCGATTTCAAATTTCTTTTCTTTCACATTATTTGTTTTAACATTGTCCATTATTATTTGAAAGCTTGGTACATTTTGTTTTTTATTTGTTTTTTTTAATTTGTTATATTTTTTAAAAATTTAATTAATCTTTATTTATTAATGTGGGCTTTTAAATAAGGGTATGTTGTGAAATTATTATTATTGTGTACTTCAATTTGTGTGTTATTATTTTTAATCATTGTCATTCATTTGTATAATATTGTACTCACGTATTGTTATCCATGCTCAATACTATGCTTTTATTTCCTGTTATCGCATCGTGATTGAAAAATTCCAACATTTTTGTCTGAAATTGGTCATTTCATTTTTACCCCAAACAAACTGAATAAACGCATTTCAAGTCTGTTTTATAATAGCTCTTATTTGGAATCTTCTCAAAATAAGGTAATGTTTCGCACTTTGGGAATTCGAGAGGTCGTACCCTAACTTACGGGATCTCGATTTTCTCATTCCTAAGTGGCCAAATATACCTTCATATTTCAAAATCCATGATTTTTAAATTTAAAAAAAGGTAATATTTCGTGTTTAGAAATTCGAGAAATCGTGCCCTAACGTGCTGGGTTTTGATTTTCCATTTGACCAAATAATCAAATATCCTTTTAAATTTCAATGCATGACATTTGAAAATCAAGAGATGATCTTGGATTCGAGGGTTTAAAATATCGTATTCTAACGTACTAGATGTGATATTTTATCACTTCGAGATAAGAGAATCTCAACATCCAATTTGAATTATACAAACATTTTTAAAAGGGATCGTATTTTAAAACCTTTTTTCAAATTTTTGACATTAGGACATTAATTAATCAATAAGGTACCAATTTTTCGGTGTTACGAGGGTTCTATTCCTTCCTCGTATGTAACTGATTCCCGAGCCCATTTTCTTGAATTTTGTAGGTCGAAATCAATGTTTTAATAAAACAAAATGTCTTACAAGGTGATCCGATCACATCTAAACAAAAAGGATTGGTGGTGACTCTATTTTAGTTCTTAAAGTCGACTCCCTTTTTTCAAAACAAAAAATGGTTTCGACACTAAACTTTATATTTCTGTAAATTATATAACTTTTTAAATATTTTTTATAAATTTAATAGCTTTAAATATTTTTTGCAAGTTTTAATTATTTTTATACTTTTTTACATCTTTTTAGTTTTGATGTCCCAAGCTTTTAATATAATAACATTTAAGAAAAAAATTTATTTATATTTCCTAATTTATTTGGTAAAAATAATTATTCGAAATTTTGTTAAACATTTTTAAAGCATTATAAATGCTTGTACAAGTACTCAAAAACATATTTTAAATGTGTTTTAATTTATCTAAATGTTTTTTAGTCAAGCCAAAATGTTTTTAAGTGTTTTAAACTCATTTTATATGAGTTTGGGACGTAGTATTGATAGCATGTCCTAGTTGTATTGATACAAGTCCATTTCTACCAATACTAGTCCACTTCTACTCAAGATCACTTCAACCCATACATCTTGTGAGTTGTATCGATTCAAGTTTGTCTGCAGTGCTTCCAACAACTAGAAATTATCCACAATGGCTATAAATGGTCACGAAATTTTTCCTTGTTATATATACATACCAAGAACACTTCAAGATACAAGAGATGAACATTCAAGCATAGAAATCAAGAGAAAAGTCTCAAATTCTTCATTTGCTCATTTTCTCTTATACATATCTCTTATGTTCTTATTGTTAAATCTTTTTATCATCCTCATTTCAATTCTTTGAAAGAGAGAGCTTAACACTTGTACACTACCTTTGAGAAGTCTTCATTGTTTACATCTTTCTTTGTATTGCAAAAGCTAATTAACATTTTTGAGGTATAAAACTTTAAATAATTTGTAAAATGTTATAGTTGAACCTTGTAAAAACTAGAGGGTTTCAGTTTAGACATAAAAACTAGTGGGAAGACTCTATCTTAGCATTATGAAAAAGATAAAGATTATAAAGTTTATACATTCTCCTTGAAAGGTATCAATTCAAGTATAGTGAATTGGGAAATACTTAATTGAGGTATACCAAGGTAGTGGAAGTAAGCAATTGAGGCTGAACCACTATAAATCGAAGTATCTAAGCTTTCTTTCATTTCCTCATCCTTTAGAAAAGTTCGTAATGAATTTTAAAATATTAATTCACTCCCTCTTGGTATTTTCGAGCCTAACAATTGGTATTAAAGCTTGGTCTTCATCAAAAGGTTTAACCATCGGAAGAAGTGATTCAAGGCCAAAATATATCGAGTTTAGATGGATATTAATTCTAGGTCAACAATTATGGACGAAGGTCATTCCATCATATGTCCTCCCTTACTTAATAGTATCAACCACTTCCAATGGAAAGTAAAGATGAAATGCTTTATCCAAGCATTCGATTATGGTGCTTGGAGGATCATTACAAGAGGTCCATTGTGTTGGAAAAAAATTCGGTTCAAAAATCATTTCTTTTACAGTAGAATTTTTTTGAAAATCGAGCCAGTTTGTGATATTTATAATACTATATTTTTCTTAAAATCGCACTTGTTTTTGAGCTAGACGATTACTTATCGTTCCTAGCTTTCAATTGAATGGCCTTTTTCATTATTCTCGTACCATGAACTACTTCGAGTGTGGGCTCGAATAAATTCAAATCAAACACAACACTAGAAATTATATATTTCACTTTCAATAAGAAAGTAAAACTCTCTTTAATAGAAATTGATAGAACTGTTATTCCCACAAAATATAATTTATATTTAGAATAAATTCTTACTATTTTCAAGCAAAATAACTATATCTCAAAGTTGCGTATAACTTTTTTATATTTTTATCCTTACTATTGCCATCTATTTATAGGGAAAGGAAATGAAACCTTAGTTGAATTAGTAAAACTCATTTAATGCCTATTTAATAGAAAAAAAATAAATCCCCTAGTTGAACTAGGAGAGAGGGGAGACTAATTAGGTGTGTCTCCCCTCATATGTATTATGACAGGGATTCGAGTCTCTCCTGTATTGAGTCCAATTGTATGTGCTTATTGGACTTTTAAACCAACACTTTATAATTTAATCCACCCTAATACATATTTTTATATTTCTCAAAATAGACATTATTTATTAAAAATTAATTAATTTTTCGATTAAATAATTTTCGATTAAATAATTTTCTCAACCCCTCAACCCAATTCTAGTTCTATTCAAATCATGACAACTTTACGATAAAAGAATCTATGAGAAAATAAATTTAATTTCTACATTCAATGAATTCACATTGACCAATTAATTTAATTCCATTTTTGAACTTCAATTAATTAATTAATAATTCATAAAACTTAAATTAATTCTCATGTCATTTCCATACTTGGTGAGAAACCACATTCATTTCTGAATGTAAATCATTTCTCTAACTTTATCATTTCTATCCATTTCTATTCATTTGATTCAACATGCAATTCATTTCTGGTTTTAGCGAGCTAGAGGAGGGACTGATTTGACATATGTAATTAGGGTTCAAATGATTTATTGTAACACCTCTCACCCAATCTGATCATCAGGTCTGAGCTACAGGATGCTACAATAATTTTCGGAGAACTACAGACAAATTCATAGTAAAATTATCACTATCACATCTCAAAAGTGGGGTTAGTATAAATTTGGTTAATGAACTGAAAATGGTCACGACTGAATTTTTATTTAGATAATCTTATGCTTATTTGATAATAAATAAGTATCAATTATAGTGATTAAGTAGTGGTAGAGTTGTCCTTGATGATCTAAGCTCAAATCTCTTCCTCTCATTAATTTCTTTTTTGGTGCAAATTTGTTTCAAACCCTTAGCAAAGATCATCTCATGTTTTAATTATTTTCTTGTTTAAATAATAACAATAAAGTGAGTGGTAGAGTAGTTAAGTGCTTAATTAATATCATATAGGTCTTAAGTTTAAGTCTCCTCATCACCTTTTTAATTAATTTTTTTGGTGAATTTTCCATGTGCTAAATGCCTTTGCTGTCCAACCCATAGTTTCCATGCTTGGAAAGATTCTTCCCTTATTTACATGGTCAACATTCCCTCGATAGGCCCATTTTCACTCCCATAATCCCATTGTTGCTCATTTATCTCCTCTACATGCCTATTTTCTTCACCCTTACCTTGTGTGACATGCATTGAACCTGGATAAGATGAACGCCGCCCTCCTCCTTTGTCACAGCCACCGCATGTAACCATGCAACTTCACTCTCTTTTCTTATTTTCTTTTCTCCTTCCTCCTCATTTAGACAAGTGACCGAAACTCATATTCTTTTCTTCTCTTTTGTCACCAGACCACCGCCTCTATCACCGGACCACCGCCGACACCGCCATAGCACCACTCAGATGGTTGAGATTCTTCCTCCTTTCTTCTTTATTTTTCCACTTTCGTTATTCTATTTAGTAAACTATTTATTATGTTTAATTCTTAATCCTCAACTTTATTTTCATGAACTTACTTTCAAATAATCTTCCTTTTTAGATCATTCTTTCCCCCTTCGATTCGTGATCAAGACGATCCGTCGATCTCCCATTTCAACCAAGTTAGTGTAAGTGTAAGGGTTGAGTAGAAATCCCCTTACTTTTTCTATTGGCCAAATACTCTTAAAGGGTCATAGTGAATTTATTTCTCATGTATTAACTTCTCATAAGTCATGTTTATTGAGAGGCCAATCAACACCAATCTAAGAGACCATTAACATTGGGATCGAAATCACTAATTCGAGTGATTTTTTTAAGGGTAAATGTTAATGGAAATCGATAACTAACTTATTGCATCTACCTTAAAAATGGCAGTCTTAACATAATATCGTTATTTGTTAATTGATTAGGTAATCTATTTGTTCGATCCAAGTATTGACATTCTTATAGAGTTGTTGCACATCGGATCTACGATTAGTTGTAGGTTTTAACACTAAACCAAATTAAGTATATGTTTTATATTGATAAAAATGTTATTATTTAAATTATATTTGTTTGGTGAGGATACTTTACATATCCATAAGAGAGATTAGACATATCGTTATGGATTATGACAAGTGTTCCAAATCATACATGTTGTGAAAAGCATGTTTTGTGATATTGATGATTATTATTTATTTGTAAAGCATGTAAATATCATTCTCATGTTATGTGATCTTATGGAATATGTGATTTTCGCATGATTTATAAAATGTGAAATTTTGGTACCATGTGTACATATGTGATTTGCATATTAAGCATGCTTATGTAATTTCAAGTGATTTCGGCAATATCACATGCATGGGGTGGGATATTTGAAAGGTGGAAGTTATTGGCAGTTTATCTGCGATTTTTGTAACTTGTTCACAATTTTGATTATGTGGCAGTTTATCTGCATTACTATGACACTGTTCACAAATTGGTGTGTCATCAGATAGACAAATTTTGGGAAACTCGATTTTGGTGTGTAGCGGAGATGGGTAGGACCATTTTCATAAAAATTTTCATCATTTTACGAAATGTGCATTGACATGATCGTGCATAGTATAAGTGTGAAATATTAAGTTATATGAAACTGATATGATTATTATGATTTTATAACACATATGTCTATAGGTATGTGGTTGTGTTTATGTTAGTTTCACACTAAGCTTTATAGCTCATCCCCCATTTAGTTTTTTGATTTTACAGATAACCCTAAGGTTAGGATTCAATGACGACATTTGGAGGAGTTTCTCATAAGTCTTTTTAAATTAAAGCAATTAAATTTTATTTTGATATTTTGGGTTTGTAATAAGTTTTATGTATGGACTATGGCATGGGACTTTACTTTAGGGATTTGATTCTAATTTGCATGACTTGTTTGCATAACATTAATTTTTAAAAACTACATAAATTGTTACGATTTTGCATGAAACTCGATTTTTAAAATAAAATCTATCAATAATACATTTTTCCAATGCATTTCTAAAAAATGAGCTTTTAATAAAATTAGGCTTAGTTTTCAAAATTATAACTATTTACAAATGAAAACTCTAAAGGCATTTGATTTCTGAAATTAATATACAAATGATTTAGAAGTGTGATTGAAAATCTGAAATAGTTCTAAATAAATGATTGAATGTCTACAATTGAGATATTATTTATTTCGATTCCTGAAATTTACACGATTTTACGAAATTACAAATAAACACTTCATTTCATTTGTTTTGAATTGATAAGTCAATAGTTTTAAAATATTTTTCAAAATTCCGAAAGATTATTTCAACCATTTTCGTGGACAAATGGTTTGAAATGTGATTGAAAATAAAGTTGAACATTCAATTTTGCTAGTTTTGAACGAACTGTGCAAATGGTTTAAAATTTATGTTTGAAAAATTTTTCTAGGCCATTCCAATGGCCAATGTAGCTTTCTAAATTTAGGCATAACATATGGGTCGAGTTTGAGGTGTTACAATCACTTCACATCATCATTCATGCAATCAACAGTAATACCACATTGAATATCATGAACATTCTTTCTTGGGTCCTATATGAGCATAAAAATACTTTAAAATCAACCCGAGATCGAACATCACAAATTTAATTCATTTACTAATACCATATTGAACATCAAATACATTTCATGTCATCTCTTTTCTTGTTTTATATTATCAATATTACCCAATGAAACTCAGTAAATGAACTTGAATATACTAGTATTAACCATATCTGTTGCTCATCCGAGTTGGACATATATTTGTGTCAGGTTACCCGTCTGAGTTAAACCTTTAAAATGACATTAGGTTACCCATCTGAGCTAAACCTGTGTCACATGTATCTTCGAGTCCACAACAAATGTTGGATCTTGGTAATCAATTTGTATCCATGTGTACAATACCTTTACTAAGTTCATCGGGGTGATTCCAACATACAAATTCATATTTATTTCTTTACAATCCAAATCTCACATTTTGTATCAAATCGTAAACAATCCAAATTTCAATTAAACATATATATATATATATATATATATATTCATAATTCTTAATACATAACAATTTAAACACAACACACCATATAAACTTACCTAGCAAAAATAACAATAAAAAAATGTCGAGGACTAATCCATAATTTTGCATTTTCCTCGATTATCCTCTGATTGATTCAATTCTCGACCTATACGATAATTAGTTTCAATTTATCAATTCCAAATACCTTAATACATCCTATTATATGCATATGATAGTTCAATTTCATTTTTGAAAGTTTCCTAATTTTTTTATTTTATTTGATTTAGTCCTTAAGACTAAAATTACTATAACTTTCAAATATGAACCTCGATTTTGAAACTGATCTCAATTTCATCCTTCTATAACCCTCCATTATCACAATTTATAGAAATATTACACTAATTTTAAATGTATGCACTTTAGTTCCTATGTTCAAAAACTAGAAATTAAACTTTACAAACTAGTCCTTTTTCACTTCTAAGCTTAAAATCTAACAAATTAACATCAATTTCTTAAAGCATTCATCAATGGTAACTTTTAGAAGCTTTAAAAGTTTTACAAATTGGTACACGTGCTAGATAAATCAAGCTTTCAAGACTTCTAAAACATAAAAATTACAAAAAAAAAAAATTACTTGCATAAATACCAATTTTGAAGGATGGTGTAACACCCCTTACCCGTATCTAACACTGGGACAGGGTACAAGGTGTTATCGAATGATAACACAACCAACCGTACAATATTGAACCATAACCTCCACTCCAATTTAAAACTTTTTAATTTATACTTTAGAGTCCCTTATATGGGCCTACGAGGCCCAGAGCATACTTTATGAATGGTTCGGGATTAAACCGAATTCTCTAGATCGCGTAAGGAAATTTTCTTCAAAATATTGCCACATGCCTGTGTGACTTGGGACACGTCCGTGTGGGCATGCCGTGTGGTCTCACACGCCCATATCTCAGCCCGTGTCAAATACACCGAGTATTCTATTTATGACGTCAGCATGCAATCAGGGGCACACGGCCAAGACACACGCCTGTGTGCTAGGCCGTGTCCTCCACACGACTGAGACACATGGCCGTGTCTCTACCCATGTGGTCAACACTTGGGCTATTTTCCAAGCCAGTTTTATGCTCTTAACTCTTCACACTCACAAACAATTCACAAACATGTATCACGCCTTTGATTATTCCAGATTTGACCATCAAACATACGTAATATACCTAACTACATCAAAGCATCTCCAAGCGTGTATAAAATGGGCTTACATACCCATAACCATTATGAACCATATCTTATGGCTATATTCAATGTAGTATCATCAGCTAATACATTTAACCAACTCACAATGATAGATATTACTAATAATTAAATACCTATACATGCCACTCACTTGTAACTAAGAAGAATTAACATTACTCCAACTTACCGAATTAATAGTGTGATGCTGCCATGACGATCTCCAACCCCGAGCTATCCTGACAACACTAAGAGAAAAAGAAAGGAGGGTGTAAGCTTTATAGCTTAGTAAGTTGGCATATAACAATAATCAATTTAATTAGTAAGATATTTCACATAGTTTCACTTTTCCTCTTATCAAGCCTAAGTTGTCTTTCCGAGTCACGGTCACTAAATTAATTATGTCTGGAGTTACAGAACTTCAAATTTAGATCCATTAATTTTCCTTGAAACTAGACTCACATACCTTCTTACCATAAAATTTCTAGAATTTTTGATTAAGCCAATCAATACAGTTTATTCATTAAAGTTTCCCCTATTTTGCTGTTTGATAGCTTTGACTCCTCTTCACTAATAATCAAATTTATCATTATACGGAGTTTAGATAACCTTTCCATTTTTTTTCTTGAAAATAGACTCATCAAGGATTCTGTGAATATAAATTACACACTATAACCATTTTTATAAAATTTTTAGTGATTTTCCAGATTTGGAATAGGGGATTTCTGAAACCATTCAGACCCAGTCTCACCAAAATTTAAATATATCATAATATAAAATTTATTTACTCACACCGTTTATTTTATGTGAACATATACTCAATAAGCTTTAATTTAATAGCTCATTCAACATTTAATTCAATTCCCACTATTTATGGTGATTTTTCAAAATCACGTAACTGCTGCTGTTTTAGACTATTTTCTGATAATTTTACTCTCTCATGGTTTCTTCATATTACTATCATAGTTACACATATAACACCAAATATGCTCAACACTAGCCATTCAAACGAATAATCATCGCCAATAATTACAAGTATTCATAATAGCAATTACACTGTATCAACCTTACCACAATTTCAATCACATATCGAGCACATTGCTCACAATACACCATTGTTCAAATGGATGCACCTGCACTTACACATTACATTACCATAACAATTTCTTTATTAATCTTTCCCGTTAAACCCTTCGAATTAACCCTCGATACTTGGTGGTTTTCAACACATAGCTCCACCAACACATAATTCGACTCTCGTGTACACATGGTGAAGATCACTTTATCACCCATGTGACCTAGCCATCAAATCTCGTAGCTCTCGTGTACACATGGTGAAGATCACTTTATCACCCATGTGACTTAGTCATCAAATCTCGTAGCTCTCGTTTACACATGATGAAGACCACTTTATCACCCATGTGACTTAGCTACGTATGATATTGCTCTCATGTACACATGGGGAAGTTCACTTTATCACCCATGTGACATAGGCATTAAGTCCCGTAACTATCGTGTACACATGGTGAAGATCACTTTATCACACATGTGATTTAGACATTGAATTCTATAGCCCTCGGGTCTACATGGTGAAGTTCACTTTATCACACATGTGACCTAGCCATATTTTATCCATTTCTCCCGTTATTCCAAAGGTTCAATCGGGATCACCACTTTTCACAAATCTCCAATTCATAGATATCACCCAATCATACTTCATAATATTCATCAACATATTATTTGATAAATATAGTCAAGGCATTATTTACACACAACTTATAATGTCACATAATCATATAATCATTGAAGGCACTTTTAAACACAACATCTCAATTCATTTCCATGTCACCTATGTCACCTTGTATCATAGGCATTATTAGTAAATCAATTCACAAACATAATAATATAATCAACATGTAAATCAACAAAATCAATTTAATACACAATTTAGATTTCAAACATACATTATGACATTTTTTTTGTATTATTATTATTACACCAACTTACCTCGGACACAAAGTGACTACTTTTCTCGATTTGGTCCACAACCTCTATCCAAGTCTGAATCTCATTTTCCATGATCTATAACATCATAATTAGCTCATTTATTAATCACATTATTAAATGTGACTCAAATATCACATTATGGCAAATTTACATTTTTACCCCTAAACTTTCACATATTTACACTTTTCCCCTAGGCTCGTAAAATAATTTTTTATTCAATTTCCTAGCATAATGGACTTAGCCAAACCATTATCTCCCTATATCAGCCCCTAATTTCCACCTTATCACACATTTATGCACAATTTTACAACTTTTGCATTTAGGTCCTTTTTATGGTTTTCACCGAAAATCACCTAGCAAAAGACGTTCATCACACTTCAAGCATTCATTTTCTACCATTAGACATCACAATACATGCATATTATTCATGGGTAAATTTTTAAACTCAAACCCTAGCTCAGAATAATGGTAGAAATAGCTAAACCGAGTTACCAAGATCTTAAATGTAACGAGCATTAAAAAAGGGGCTTAGGTGCACTTACTATTGAGTTTGGAAGCTAGAAAACCCTAGCCATGGTGTCCATGGAGAGTTTCGGCCAAGATTGAAGAAGCATGGACAACATTTTGGCTTATTTTTCCCATTTTATTCTTTTAATTACCAAATGACCAAATGCCCTTATAGGCTTTTCTTTCAAATTTGTCCTATTCATGCCCATTTTTGTCCAAATAAAATATAAAGGTCTAATTCCATTTAAGGACCTCCATTTTAAAACCCCATTTCAATCAAGTACCTTTATGAACAAGAATACACATTTTTCACCTTTTACAATTTAGTCCTAAACACCAAATTGAACACCCAATCGATAAAATTTCTTAACGAATTTTTCACACAAGTATCCAATCACATTATAAACCTTAAAACTTAATAAAAATAAATTTTTCTATGTCGGATTCATGGTTTTTGAAACCACTGTTCCGTTTAGGCCCTAATTTGGGCTATTACAGACAGAAAGTTTAAGCTCTAAGCCCTATTTTTTCCTTGTTTTCATAGAGTAGATGAATACAGAAGAAGAATGTTTTATTTTTAATTTTAATCTTACTTTTATACTAAGATTAACCATTAATTAATAAAAAATTAACCTAATTATCATAAAATGAGGAGCGATTAACCTAAATTATCAATTAACTACCTAAAGGACTAGATCGTAAAAAGTGAAAACTTATGAAATTCACAAATAATTAATAAACGGTGGTTAGTTGACTTTGATGTTGTTCATGAATCATTTAATTAAGGTTCTAAATTGCTTAAACTCTTAAAGTGGTTTCGTTTTACCTTTCGGTTTCAACATTACCAAATTAGACAAATTAGTTTGGTTTATCTCTCAATCTTGCTGGCTAACCCGGACTAAAGAATTGGTGCTCAACCAACTACCTATCGGCCTCACTTACTTAAATCTTCCCTTAGGGGCATCAATCCTAAGTTTTTATGTTCATTTTAGTCCAATTTGTTGTAATTTAGTCCCTTAACCAAAAATTAGCTTGTCCACATCTCCATCAACCAACCCCCTTAAGATTTTAGTTACTCATGTTAAAAACTAAGCTACCAAACATAAAAATGAAAACAATGGCAACCATTAAGGAAAAGCTCAAAAAAAATATAAAAGTTGAGATTTTTAATGAAGAAAACTTAAAAGCAAAGTAAAGATGAACATCTAACAGCAAAATAAGAAGTAAGAAACATTAAAAGTAAAAACTTTAACAACTAAAACTACAGAAAATTGAAAATACATTAAGCAAAGATGAAAATGTCATTACAAGTGAAAGAAATGGACCGAAAGTGTAATTTAACCCTAGCTACAGTGTTAACTAACTTAACTACCCCTAAAGAACAACAAGAACAACAATAAAGTGTAAGAAAAATACACATTACACTAAAGATGAAGATAAAAAGAAGAAACACTAGAAAATGAAGAAAAGAACCCTAAGAGAAAACTAAAGTAAAAACTAAAATTAATATGGCCTCCTCTCTCCGCAGCTAATTTGGCTGATTTAGCTACAATTTCTTACCCAATTTATTAGCCAAAATACCCTTGAACGAGCCTTCAATAATTAGTACTTCAGTTGGACAAAGACTACCCTGATGTAATTTTTTGTCCCCTCACAATATGGGTGTCGAGATATCCATGCTAGGATATCGCGACATCGTCGACAATTTTGAAATAGGGGTTTCCAAGGCAAGTGGATATCACGATATCCTAAGTGGATGTTGCGATAACACTACAATTAGTCTTTATCTAGTCCTTTGTGTGGGTATCACGACCTTCATGCTTCAATGTCACGATACATCTTTCTTTGGTGATGTTTTTGCACAATTTCAGGCCTCTTTCAAGTACCTATAACACTCAATTGAACATTAGGGCCCCCAAATGCATAATTGGCCAATTTGGGTCTCAAAAACGAGACATTTACACTTATTCAATTGAAAACCTAAAAACTATGAAAAAGACATGAAATTACCCGAAAATAAGCTCCTTAAGTATAATAGGGAAAACTAATTTGACATATCAAATTACGATAGATCAATTATTCTCTCAGTTCTTTAAAAATATATCCGAACTTATCAAGAGTTTGCCTCTTGTGGCGTTCACCCTTAGATCGATCTTATCACT
The DNA here is from genome assembly GCA_020496765.1 of Gossypium stocksii. Lineage (NCBI taxonomy): Eukaryota > Viridiplantae > Streptophyta > Magnoliopsida > Malvales > Malvaceae > Gossypium > Gossypium stocksii. Next base: position 39,988,470 of record CM035623.1, read on the forward strand.
CCATTTCTCATCCCTTTTCAAAGTGTGGCGGTCACACTTATACCTTTGATTCTTATCTTTGTATAGGTAACGGGTTGGGGTTCCTTACTGATACCTTTGGTTCTTTAACTTGTTTTATAGAAAATAGGTCGAGATCATATATACCTATAGTTCTATTCTAAACATAGTTACTAGGTTGGGTCTGTATTTTATATATCTATCCTATTAAATTATTTTGTCCTATTATTTTTTATCCTATTAACCTGAATTAGACGATCGGACCACTTTTGTGATTCTATAATTGTTCAACCGATTACGGGAACACATCATTTTCTCTTATGCATATCTCTTAGGTGTATATTGTTAAATCTTTTTTATCATTCTCATTTCATTTCTTTGAAAGAGAGAGCTTAACACTTGTAAATACACACCTTTGAGAGGTCTTCATTACTTACATATTTTCTTTATATTGCAAGAGCTACATAAGGTTTTTGAGGTATAAAGCCTAAAGTAATTTGTAAAGGGTTACAATTAAGCCTTGTAAAACTAGAAAGTTCTAGTTAAGCCATATAAACTAAGGGGGGTGCTATCTTAACCTTGTGAAAAAGATAGAGATTGTAAAGGTTATACCTTCTCCTTAAAAGGTATTGATTCATGTATAGTGAATTGGGAAATCCTTGGTTGAGGTGTACCAAGGTAGTGGAGGTTGGCAATTAGTGAACCACTATAGATTGAAGTGTCCATGCTTTTCTTTCATTTCCTTATCCTTTAGAAAATATTGCAAAGAACTTTAAAATATCAATCTACCCTCTTGGTATTTTCAAGCCTAACATCATTAAATATTTTTATAATCTTTATAATATTCTGAATCACTTCCAAAATGAACCTGGACAAATGTATGTCTAGATTCAAATAAACCTAGACAATCGTTTGTCCAAACCCATTTTGGGCCTACATTTTTAGATACTAATGTGGTATGTAACACACCTTACCTGACCCGATGATTGGATCCGAGTATGGTGCGTCACAACTTAACTTATACAATTTTATTAAAGGTATTTAAAATTTATTTAAAACTTAAGATATTGGCGTAGTCCTCAATACGCCAATCACAGAACAACCCAATTATTTACACCAAGAAAATAATGTTTTAAACAAAACATTTAGCAGAAGCCTTATAAAATTTGATAAATTTATTCTCTTTACAAAAGTTTCAATGTACATCATTGGTAGTTAAAAACAAAGTTCAAATAGTTTGGGGTTCACGCCTAAAATATTATTTTATAAATCATCTCATTGGATCAAAACACTTATATATATAATTGGAGTTAACAAATGGTTTCGTAAAACAAAGCCTAATAAAAATTGTGATTCATTACAAGAATTTATAGAAAATGTTTCTACATGCTACATTGCCCATTTAATGCATGATATTGAAACTAACAGAAGGCTTACAATTAACATGCTTTGGCATAGTCCCTTTAAAGTTCTCTTCCTCCAATGAACACTCTTGAAAAGGAAAAATAACTGAGTTAGTTCATATAAACTTAGTGAGTTCCATAGACAAAGAGAGAATACATATAAGTCATACGAATTCATCCAAAAATTCTTACCAAACCTTTTAGAATGGTCTACACAGTATGATCACAATATGCCTAACGGCATTTGCAAACTACAATAGATCCAACACATGCGCGATTACTACTTATCAACTTAACATGACACATCCAACCTATCCTTATGCTAGCCTCGTACCTAGAATTCAGACTCAGAAGCATATCAGACAGTCATATTTGTATACATACTCCCCCTTAACTCCTCAAATCATTTATGTTCATATAAACATGTTTTCTCGTGATCTATTAATCCAGTTTGCAATATTATTGCCCTACCGGAGACATCAAAAACATATCTCCCTTCTTCATTGTAACACCCAAAACTCGTATCCATCGCCAGATTAGAGTTACGAGGCATTACAGATCAGAAGACAGATCAGACAAATCACACATTATCAAACATGCATAAAAATATAATTTTTTTAACTATACAAAATAAAGTCTACTCAATAAATTATGTACTTACTCATGATTTAACAAATATGCTATAGACCGATTATGCATCATGTGAAATTAATACTATTCATTTGGTAAATTCTTAAGACCTTAGCTGAATATAAGATCATCCTAGACTTGTGAATCCATTCGTTAATACTTATAACCAAAACCAAGTTAACAACAGTGAATGATTACATAATGATCAGCCACATAATTTCATCAAACCATACATTCATACTTAGCAATTAAGCAAGCCATTTTCGCATGGCTAGAATATATACAAATTCAAAATATAACTTGTTTCAAAAGAGAGTTAAGCCTATACATGCCATCTTTCCAAAATATAGACTTCTAAAAGTACCAAAACAAAGACGATAGTGTGGATGACTTTAGAGTAGATTCCTGAGCTTGTAGTTTTCTACCAAGATCTATAAAATAGAACGAAACACAAATATTCACAATAAGCAATTAAGCTTAGTAAGTCTTAAGTAATTTAACAACTAAACTTATTTATACACATTATTCACATATGCTTTTAACTCTTTATACTAGTTCACAAATCAAGTTTCACTTATAATTCAAACCACTTATAAGCCAAATATCCCAATACCACGTATCGCATTAGCTATGTACTAACACTTGGCCGAATAAACATAGCCACATTGTTCACGTCTTGACATATTATTTTATTCACATTTGAGATCATAAAGTCATAAACATCTAAAACTTGCAATGCTATCTTTAATTCAATCTAGTCGAACTAGATAATAACACCATATCCGCATTTAATTTTCTAGGTTTATAACCACATATATAATACATTTACTTTCATGCTACTTTCCAAAATGGCCGAATATATGTGTATATATGTATATACAACAACCTCGCAAGTACTTCCCAATTCCACATTCAAAATTCCATTTAGGTCATTCTCACGTATTAAGAAGTAAGTAGTACATACCTGGACAACTTAATTCGTTGAAATAATCCGATTGCCATTAAGCATAAGATCTTATAATCTTAGACTTTTATTAATTTACCGGCAAATAGCCTGTTAGGTATAAACCCGAACTTATCACCGGCACGTGGCCTGCTAGACTTTATAAGTCCGATAATCCTTCAAAGGCAATATGCCTGCTAGGCTCGAAGCCCGATAATAACACTAGCTTATAGCTTGCTAGGTCATAGGCCCGAATAACACATTGCGATAACTGAGTCTCGAAGTTTCACTTATCTCATAACATGTATTTCTAATTTCCATATAGCACAAACATACTCACAATGTTTAATATCATTCGTACATAGCACTTGTCCAATATTTAATTTCATTTCACCACATACCACTTAATCATAATATGTACCAAAATCGTATTTTCAATTCAAAACACACATACGGTTTAAACATATATCAAAGTCCCATTTTCTTTGTAATATTTCCATTCAGTTCTAAACATACATACAAGGGACATTAAATTTTTTAAACATATAACACATGTTTAATTACTTAAAACTTACCTCGGATGTTGTCGAACTCGTAGCTGATAATATCCAGATCTCAAATCTATCTTGGAAAACATAGTGGCTCCCTTCAATTGATCAAACAAATCATCAATTCTAGGCAATGGATATTTGTTCTTGATAGTTACCTTGTTAAGCTGCCGATAATCTATGCACAATCTCATTGAACCATCTTTCTTTTTCACAAATAGCACTAGTGCACCCCATGGCAAACTACTGGGTCTTGCAAAGCCTTTATCCGTTAATTCCTGCAGCTAAGCTTTCAGTTCTTTCAATTCTAATGGGGCCATTCTATAAGGAGCAATAGAAATAGGTGTGGTACCTGGAATTAACTCAATACCAAACTCGACTTCTCTAACAGGAGGCAAACCTGGTAATTCTTTTGGAAATACATCTGGATACTCGCACACCACGGGTACTGATTCAATTTTTAGTTTTGGATCTTTAGTATTCAATACAAAAGCAAGATAAGCCTCATACCCTTTTCTCAAACATTTTTGAGCTGTCATAACAGAAATCATGGCAAATGAACCATCTGACTCATCTGAATTAACCCGAAGAATTTCACCATTTTCACATTTCAACTCAATGAATTTCCTTCCACAATTTACTACCGCATCATATGTAGTCAGCCAATCCATACCCAGAATAACATCAAACTCATCAAACGGCAATAACATGAGGTCGGCCGGAAAACAGTGACCTCTAATCATTAAGGGGCAATTTCTACATACTTTATCTACCAATACATACTTGCCTAGTGGATTCGATACTTTAATCACAAATTCTGTAGATTATATAGGTATGCTCATACTAGGCATCAACTTCATACAAACATAGGAATGGGTCGAACCCGGATCAATCAAAGCAATGACATTAATATAATGTAAAGAAAATGTACCCGTAATCACATCGGGGGAGGATGCCTCTTCGCGAGCACGAATAGCATAAGTTCTTGCAGGTGTTCTAGCATCTGGTCTCACTGCCAAGTCTCTAGAGGTGCCTCTGTTACTCACTCATACTCCCGGGTTCCTCAGTGATCTGCCTCTAATAGGAGCATTTCTGGATCTCACACTCTGTATTACCTCTCGTTTAACCACCTCTGGACATTGTCACACAAAATGATCTGGAGCACCACACTTAAAACAAACATTCTCATTTGCTCGACAAGGACCATAATAAAGTCTACCACACCGTGGACACCCTGATCTACCCGGCCTGACATTACCTACACTCGCAGTCGAGGTGGTCTAAGCCTTTGAGTCCTTAAATCTGCTACCTCTATTTTGACTAGAATACCCAACCAAAAAGCTAGATCTGGTAGAAAACTCTTTGGGCCTTTTGGATGTAGCCTGAAATGACCTGCTCATCTGTCTTTTCTTTGTAGCTTGCGTCTCAGTCTCAACTTTGCCTTTTCTCTTTAACACCTCCTCTGCCTTACAGGCTCTCTCAACTAGAACAACGAACTCTTTTATTTCTAAGACACCCACTGACAGTCGGATATCATCATTTAACCCATCCTCAAACCTTTTACACATAATAGCCTCTGTAGACACACATTCTCGAGCATATTTACTGAGTCTAACAAATTCAAGCTCATAATCAGTCACTGTCATATTACCTTGTTTCAGCTCTAAGAACTCTTTTCTCTTCTGATCAATAAACCTCTGGCTGATGTACTTTTTACGAAATTCCTCCTGAAAGAAATCTCAAGTGACCCTCTCTTTTGGTACAATTGATACAAGTGTCTTCCACCAGTGCTAGGCTAAGTCTCTAAGGAGTGATACTACACATTTCATACATTCCTCAAGTGTACAGGATAATTCATCAAAGACTCTGATGGTATTTTCCAGCCAAAATTCTGCTCTTTCTGCATCATCATCTTTTATTGCTCGAAATTCTTCTGCCCCTTATTTCCTGATTTTATCAACTGGTGGCTTTTCCCTTATTACTGTACCTGTGACTGGGGGAGCTTGAGCTACATAGGTGGCCTGAGGATCATGAGGGGGTGGAGGTCTAACAGCCGGATTCGTACGAACGAACTCGGCAAACCATTCATTCATTATGTGGAAGAAGGCTTCTCGAGCCCCTCCTCCCTGATCAACTGTCACTAGCCTATCCTCAGGTGGCACTGCTCCTTCCGTAGGAGCAGGCGCATTACTTTCTACCTCATCTACCTCAGCTCGTTCGGGATCCATAACTATAACATAAAAGCATTTCAAAATCGTCAGGAGTCGTCACACTATCAAAATACAAGTATGGCATGTATAGCTAGACTCTTGCTCATGCTAACTATTTCGAGAATCGACTAAACCTCGGCTCTGATACCAATAAATGTAACACCCCTTACCCGAGATCGTCGCCGGAGTCGAGCACGAGGCGCTACTGGGCTTTACTTACTCAAACGGGCATAAAAATTTACTTTTTAAAATTAATTTATTTTCATTCATTCAATACGTCCCTAAAAAGGGGTCATCGAAACCCTAAATCATGGTATTGAAATAGTTCAGGACCAAACTAGGATCAATCAAATATTACCGGTTACTTAAACGAGCCAAAATAAATTATTTCTCTATTCCTTATAAAACTGTCCAACTATATCATGATTATAAAAAAAAAATCATATCTTGAGTTACGAAACTCAAAATCAAGATCTGTAATTTTTTTTCTAAATCTAGACTCATTTATCTATTTACTAATTTTTTTTAGAATTTTTTGTTTAGCCAATTAGTATAGTTTATTAGTTAAAGTCTCCCCTGTTGCACAGTCTGACTACTCTAACCTCTGTTCACTACAAATAAAGTTTCTCTCTGTAAAAAACTCAAATAGGCATGACGTTTGCTTCATTAAAAACTAGACTCAATAAGAAATCTAGGCATATAAATTATAACACCTAATTATTTATGTACAATTTATGGTGAATTTTTAAATTCAAAACAGGGGATCACAAAGTTAGTCTAGAGTAGTCTCACTCAAGTGCAAATAACTGATAATATACTACTCTTTTGCTTACTATGTTTCTTCTACATGAAAATAGACTCATTAAGCTTTAATTTTGTGCCTCATTCACCTTTTAATTCCATTTCTAATATTTTTAGTGATTTTTAAAACTCACGTCATTGTTGCTGTTTGAATCTGTTTTTAAATTACTTTTACCTTTTTCATAGTTTCCTTGTAATAGTTATCATTCAAGCATACATACTATTAAACATGTATATGATTAGCCATTCCATTAGCTATTCACTAACAAGTATTTATACACCATTCATTGAACTTATCATATTAAAAGAAGCCAAGTCCCTATACATGCCATACATGAAATGAGACATCTAACTGTACCAAAATGATTCCTTCGATAGTGTGACCGGATCTCCGACGTTCCTTTTAATTCCCGAGTGAGCTTGGAAATAACTATAAAAAGAAAGAAAATAAAGAGAGTAAGCACTAGGCTTAGTAATTTTACAAGCAAATAAATTACAACATTCATCATAAACGATAATTATTCAATATATCACCTAGCATCATAAGCTTTCTTTACACCTCATTTCCTACCTTCTTCCTTATTCACTTGTCTTCTTTCTTACCTGATCTTTTCAGTACTCATGAATATAACTTACCTTTCCCTTGCTGATAAATTTTCCATAATTTAACTTGTACAATAGCCCGTTGAACCGCTCGAAATACTAGGGATATTCGGGTTTTCCTGTCTGATAATAATCTGCCATTGTCATGTCCTTGACATGGACTTACATGAAATTTTCCTGTTTTTCCAAAGCCATATATTTTATATGGACTTACATGGATTATTCCTGTCTCCAAAGCCATATATCTGATATAGGCTTACATGGCTCATTCCTGTCCTGTCCTGTCAACCCCAAATGTCATGACATTTGTATCCCTATATTTCTAAAGTTCAACGGGACTTTTCGATACTCTTTCTCTGTCATCTCATCTATGATTTGACTTTGAATATTTTCGTAAAATAAATGTATAAATGCTGGAAATTAACAACATTAATGTAAAATAATGAAATATTACATTTATTTACCGTAAACTTACCTCAATACAAAATATGACTAAACTTAACAATTTAGTCCTTTACTTTCTCTTTCCCCGATCTACTCCCGAATTTCGTTCTTCTTGATCTATAATAGCAAATTTAGCTTATTTAATACTCACATTTATCAAAATAGTCCCTGACTCCAACTTTGGCAAAATTACATTTTTTGCCCTTAAGCTTTTGCATATTTACACTTTTGCCCCAAGGCTCGGAAATCAAAATTTATCACAAATTCTTATGTTTTAAGACATGCTGATCATTTATTTACCAACAACAACCTCAAATTCCTACTATAACATGTACTTATGAGCAATAGGTATTTTTATCGATTAAGCCCTTTTACTCGTTTTTACCTAAAACCGAGTAGCCCAAGTTGTCTGGCATAATTTAAAATCTCATATTCTATCATAAAACATCAAAATAAACACTTTTCACATATGGTTATTTTTCCAAATATGAACCCTAGCTTAAAATATAGCTAGCATAAGCTTTATCGAGCTACCGGGATTCCAAAAACGTAAAGAACATTAAAAACGGGGCTTAGAATCACTTACTATGGAGCTTGGAAGCTTGAAACAAACCCTAGCTATGGAGAACCCTTGAAATTTCGTGCTAATGAAGAAGATGGACATATTTTGCCATCTTTTTCCCCTTTTTAATCTTTTAATTACCAAATGACTAAAATACCCTTCATGCCTTTCTTTGAAATTTTTTCATGTACAAGCCCATTTTTGTCCAAAATTTTAGAAATTGGTCAAATTTCTATTTAAGACCTCCTAATTAATATTCCAAAGAAATTTCATACTAAAAGCTTCTAGAATGCAAGTTTTGCAACTTATTCGATTTAGTCCCTAATTTCAAATTAAGCATTTTATGCATAGAATTTCTTCACGAAACCTTCACACCATCATGATATCATATCATAAACATCAAAATAATTATAAAATAATAATTTCTATCTCGAATTTGTGGTCATGAAACCACTGTTCTGTTTAGGCCCTATTTCGGGATGTTACAGAAACTCGGTCGAACAAAACCTCTATCTGTCAATTCTTGCAACTGAGATTTCAATTCTTTTAATTCGGTTGGTGCCATACGATACAGAGTTATTGAAATCAGAATTAACATCAAATCGGCTCGGAAACAAAAATCTCAAATCATTAGAGAACAATTCTTACATACTTTGTTTACTAACACACACTGGCCCAAAGGGTTTGACACACTAATCACAAATTTAGTAGACTCAACAAGTAGAGTCTTACTGGATGCCAAAGTTTCACACACATAGGAATGAGTTGAACCGGGGTCAATCAAAGCAATAACATCAGTACCAACAAGGGTGAAAGTACCGGTAATAACATCTGGAGAAGAAGCTTCCTCGCGAGCGCGTATGGCATAAGCTCTGGCAGGTGCACGAGCCTCAGATCGAACAGCAGTATCTTTGGTCCCTCTCTGACTACCACTAGCATTACCCACATGTCTAGGTGGTCTACCTCGTGCTGTAGTATTACTAGGTCTCCCACTCGGATCAGTGTTCTGCTTAGCAAATTTTGGACAATCCCGGATAAAATGATCAGCTGACCCACAATTGAAACAAGAGCGATCATGCAATCTGTAGCTCCCTGAATGCCATTTACCACAATGCTTGCACTCGGATCTGTTTTGACGATCATTGCCAACACTAGCAACGGAGGTAGCTCGTGTACTCACAGGAGGTTGATCGCGATCTCGTCTGGAAAAGCCCGAAGTATTCTTGGATCGGCCTGAGTCATCTCAAAATTTCTTTGATGACTGCTGAAATGTTTTTCCCGAAGATCTTTTATGAAACTCTCTAGCTCTAGCTTCAACTTTTCTTTTCTCAATTCGGAGCTCTTCATCTTTACAGGCTCGTTCAACAAGTACTACGAACTCTTTAATTTCCAAAATGCCTACTAATAGTTTGATATCTTCATTCAACCCATCCTCGAAGCGTTTACACATGATTGCTTCGGACGAGATACACTCACGGGCATATCTGCTGAGTCTTATAAATTCTCGTTCATATTCTGTCACTGTCATTCGGCCCTGTTTAAGCTCAAGAAACTCTTTACGTTTTTGGTCGATGAATCTCTGACTGATATACTTTTTACGGAATTCTGTCAGAAAGAATTCCCAAGTAACCCGTTCTCTCGGTACAATTGAAATCAGAGTATTCCACCGATGATAGACAGCATCACGTAACAGAGATACGACACATTTCAAGCATTCATCGGGTGTACACGATAATTCATCAAAGACGCGTATAGTATTATTGAGCCAAAATTCAGCTCTCTCAGAATCATCAGTAACTGTGGCTCTAAACTCTTCAGCCCCGTATTTTCTAATTTTATCAACCGGGGGCTTACTCAATCTCAACGAATCGATCACAGGAGGCACCACAGGTATCGGAAGTGGATTATTCGGGGGTGGGGGTTGTGGAACAGCCGGACTACTTCAAATATATTGAGTGAACCAATCACTCATCATAGCATAGAAGGCTTGTTTAGCCTCCTCATCTCGGTTACTCATATTCAGCTAAGAGTCATTCGGCGATGTCTCTTGCGCAGGAGTAGGCGCTACACTCTCGACATCGTCTGCTATGGCTCAATCGGGATCGGGATCCATTTACTATACGAAAAACACATTTCAATTGTCAGAAGTCACCACACTATCGTATTAACACATTATGGCATGTATAGCTAGACTCACACACGCTACGTTAGTCCTAGAATCGACAAAACCGTAGCTCTGATACCAATAAAATGTAACACCCCTAACCTGTATCCATCGCCAGATTAGAGTTACGAGGCATTACAGATCAGACTAATCACACATTATAAAACATGCATAAAAATATAATTTCTTTAACTATACAAAATAAAGTCTACTTAATAAATTACGTATTTACTCATGATTTAACAAATATGCTAGAGACCGATTATGCATCATGTGAAATTAATACTATTCATTTGGTAAATTCTTAAAACCTTAGCCGAATATAAGATCATCCTAGACTTGTGAATCCATTCATTAATACTTATAACCAAAACCAAGTTAACAACAGCGAATGATTACATAATGATCAGCCACATAATTTCATCAAACCAAACATTCATACTTAGCAATTAAGCAAGCCATTTTCGCATGGCTAGAATATATACAAATTCAAAATATAACTTGTTTCAAAAGAGAGTTAAGCCTATACATGCCATCTTTCCAAAATATAGACTTTTAAAAGTACCAAAATAGTGACGATAGTGTGGATGACTTCAGAGTAGATCCCCGAGCTCGTAGCTTCTACCAAGATCTATAAAATAGAACGAAACACAAATATTCACAGTAAGCAATTAAGCTTAGTAAGTCTTAAGTAATTTAAACAACTAAACTTATTTATACACATTATTCACATATGCTTTTAACTCTTTACACTAGTTCACAAATCAAGTTTCACTTATAATTCAATCTACTTATAAGCCATATCCCAATACCACGTATCGCATTAGCTATGTACTAACACTTGGTCGAATAAACATAGCTACATTGTTCACGTCTTGACATATTATTTGATTCACATTTGAGATCATAAAGTCATAAACATCTAAAACTTGCAATGCTATCTTTAATTCAATCTAGTCGAACTAAATTATAACACCACATTCGCATTCAATTTTCTAGGTTTATAACCACATATATAATACATTTACTTTCATGCTAATTTCCAAAATGGCCGAATATATGTGTATATATGTATATACAACAACCTCGCAAGTACTTCCCAATTCTACATTCAAAATTCTATTTAGGTCATTCTCACGTATTAAGAAGTAAGTAGTACATACCTGGACAACTTAATTCCTTGAAAAAATCTGATTGCCATTAAGCATAAGATCTCATAATCTTAGACTTTTATTAATTCACCAGAAAATAGCCTGCTAGGTATAAACCCGAACTTATCACCGGCACGTGGCCTGCTAAACTTTATAAGTCCGATAATCCTTCACCGGTAATACACCTGCTAGGCTCGAAGCCCGATAATAACACCAGCTTATAGCTTGCTAGGCCATAGGCCCGAATAACACATTGCAATAACCGAGTCTCGAAGTTTCACTTATCTCATAACATGTATTTCTAATTTCCATATAGCACAAACATACTCACAATGTTTAATATCATTCATACATAGCACTTGTCCAATATTTAATTTCATTTCACCACATACCACTTAATCATAATACGTACCAAAATTGTATTTTCAATTCAAAACACACATACGGTTTAAACATATATCAAAGTCCCATTTTCTTTGTAATATTTCCATTCGGTTCTAAACATACATACAAGGGACATTAAATTTTTTAAAAATATAACACATGTTTAATTACTTAAAACTTACCTTGGATGTTGTCGAACGATTACAAAACGACTATTCGATTATTTTTGCCTTCCCCCTATCTGAAATTGATTCATTTTGTTCTTGAGCTAAAATTAAACAAATCAGCTTGTTTAATTATTTAATTAATTTTATTTTCATTCAAAATTTACACATTCAAATGCATTAATAAATCTCACAAAACAAGAAAACACTTATCGAAGTCATGTACTTATACGTTTCACATAACACAACCACATTCATCAACTGAATGTTTATTCAAGAAAACATCTACATTTAAAGGTTGTGTCCTGGGCAGCCTAAGAGGACTCACATCATATAACTTAGTTGCTGTAACCTATCCCTTTTGGGAGGCTGATTCAGACAGTATCAAGATAAGGCCTTTCCTCTGATTATCATTTCAAAATTTGGACTATCACTTTTATCATTATGCTTATTATTTTGGAAACATGGCTTATTTTTTCTAAAGTTATATATCAAGTTTCTCAAAAATCATCTATTGTTTTCAAATTGAGCTTATGCTATGAAAGGGAATTTTTCTGAAATAACTTTTAACTTATAACAAAGAGATAGCTTTTCAGTATATCTCGTTTGAAAACAAATACGAACTAGGTTTGTACTTTACTTTCTTTTAAAAGGGTTTTCAATGAAAACAAGATTTTCGCAAAAACACTATGTGACACGCTGGATTCGGCTTAACTTTTAGGTCGGATTTGGGATGTTACATCAATAGTTAAATATTTCTTATCTTTGAATTTTGTATGTGCATATATGTTCCAATTGCTCCACCACAACCACAAAAGTGAGTGAATTCTTAAAGAAAGTTGGGAATATATATCAATTACAAGTCTCTTTGTATTGTTAGATGTTTTAAATGTTTTGGAGATTCAATTATGACATAATTCGTAATTACCATTTTGATTCGATAGTTTTTCCAACATTAGAGAGAGAGAAATAAAAACTTGTAATGAGTTAGGAGAGAGAAATTTGAACCAGAAGTTCAATAAGGATAACTATTTACAAGTTAACTATCAGATATATTTACAAACTTAATGAGAATAACCAAGTTTTTTATACCATCTAATATTTTAATTTGAATCAAAGTCCTATTATGACAATCAAATGGAATAAATAATAGATTGATCAGTTCCAAAGACGAAAATTCTTCTAGATGGTCATATAATGGAGGTGGGTGCTCAATAGTAGATTCAAGACATAACTAATAAGTAAACCTCTAGAAGAGATTCAGGTACATGAAACTGAAGATTAAAATAATGAAAATGAGAGATCTCGATAAGTTATGTCAATTTGAGAAAATGTGAAACCAAATAATAAAAGTGGTCGACTATGATTTTGCATGCATTATTATTGAAATAATGAAATAAAAGGAGGATTTTGAATAAATCTATTGAGAAATATAGATATGGAATTAATTGATCAAAATAGAAAAACGCAACTTAAGTATAATTAAATTTGTGGAGTTTTTGGACTAGTAGTCCAAATATCTAAAGGTATAAAGCAAGGAGGGTGCAAATGAAGTAGTTTTGTAAAAGTGGAATAAAAAGATGAAGCTTTTCACTAAGTTCTGGCATTGATTATGAAAAGATATAATATTCTTTTGTGGTGGATGTAATAACCTTTAGATATATTATTTTGACAGTTCATAAAAATTGTAACTTGCATTCAGTGGTTGTTGTTACAACCTTTTATGAACCACTATATAGCAAAGTTTATATTAAAATCCTTGAAGGATTTAGGATGCTAGAAGCATATTGAAATTCTCGGGAAATTATTCATTTATATGAATTGAAATAATTTGAACATATGTGGTAAATAGTAGTTGAAGGAGATTATAAAATGATCCAAAAATACCTATTTGTGTTTTTATAGAAGAATCATAATTAAAGTTTGCTATAATTATTATTGAAACTCCTGAATAAATAAAAATATATTTCCCCAAAATTTTTCCTCACTCAAGACTTTCAAAAGAATGGTGGTATAAATGCTTAGCAAATACATTCAAATTGAAAAACTAGTATTCAAGATTGAATACATAGAATATGAAAAAGGATGTGATGTTTTCATGAGAGGGAGTAGATACACGATGCACCCTTTTTCCTTAACTGAGGTTTTGTCCCATTGGATTTTCCTGGTAAGGTTTTTAATGAGACAACATATTATGCATATTATAGATATGTGTACTCTTTTTCCTTCACTTCACTAGGATTTTTTTCCCCTCAGGGTTTTTATCTTGATAATGTTTTAGCGAGGCATATTATCTACCAATGAACATCCAATGGGGAGTGTTATGAATATCTTATTAAGTGGATGTCCATCAAGATCAAGATAAGTTTTGATATACTTTAAATTCTAATAGTCATTAGAAGTAGATTTCTACTTCATTTATACTTTTTATACCTATAAATAGAGACTTTGGAGAAACTTTGTAAGTATTCCGATTAATCAATAAAATATCCTCTCTCTTTTGCTCTCTCATTTTCTTTATTCTTTACTCTCTATCTATTTATTTTATAACAAAAATGTATATTTTAAAATATTATTTTATACACTAAATTGAACTTTTAAAAACATCAGTACTTTCCTTCATAAAATAAACATTCTATAATTTCTCAAGTTTTAAAATTATTTATAAATAAGTTTATCATTAATTTAAAAAAAATATTCGAAACAATTTTTTGTTAAATTTTGTTTTGAAACCATAAAAAAAATTCTGAGTGTAAAATATAATTAAAGGAAAACAAAGTTGAGGGGCAAAATTCAAATAAATTAAAACCAATTTTTTATGCAAAATTTAATAATATAAAAGTAAAGTGGTTGATTTACATAAATTAAAACAATATATAGTAACTAATTTTGATTGAAATAACTATTTTGATTGTTAAATCGAGCTAACAAGCAAAAATTTTAAGACGCTACAAAATTAATATATATATTTAAAAGATTTTTTTATACAATATTTAGATATATTCATAATTTTTTTCAATTCTTAAATAAAAAAATAAATATACTTCAGCACACTTAAATCATGTCCTCCACATTAATAACAATATTGATACTAATCGAATCTCAGTCAACAAAAAAAACAAAATCAAAAGTTAAAATATATAGAAGTTTCAAATATATATATGATTATGATAACTCTATAAAATTTTTAGAGTTTTTATTATTTTTCATATTTTCTTGAAAATTTTAAAGTTTTACTTTTTAAAATTTTTATAGTATTTTAATTTTTAATTTATTTAGAGTATATATTATTAAAATCTATAAAATCAAAATAATCCACGTGAAAATATGAATCCATGTGCACTATTTTGTGTTTAAACATTTAGCACATCGGCAGGACTTAAGTGTCAAATTATCTAATGGCAATTTCCATTCAATTAATGAAAAATAAAGTTTAAACATTCGGCTGCGTTTTGGAACTTTGAACGCAAGCTCTAGTTATCAAAATTATTCAATTTTATATCATATAAGTTATTTAAATGGTCAGATCTATCTGTACAAAGAAAAAAGCCAACTTCGTGGCTTTTCCACGTCATACTGAAAAATGTGCTATGGAATTTTCTTGTATAAAAAAATAATAATTTTAATTGAATTTTTCAAAATATTATTTCTACCATTGTGCTCATTATGAAACACAATTTTTGACTTTTTCTTATTCTAAAAAATTTTGTAATTTACCTTTAAAAAATTTCATAATTTTTGTTTTATTTTTAATTCTCTTGTTCATATTTTGGTTATTTATTTCATATTTGAGTCTTAAATTGATTCTATTTTTAATTTTTTTATTGATTAATATTTAGTATGAAAATATTACAATTTCATTTATTTGAAACCTAATTGTTGTTGAGCATTACAATTTCGTTTATCTTTGTTTATTCATTTATTACAATTTCATTTACCTTTTCAACAAACTTCTTTTACAACATCCCACAAATTTTGTTAAAGATTGTATAACTCGAATCTCGTTATTTATTGAAGAAATAAATACAGTGTCAAAATAAGAGGATTTGTGGGGTGAAATTCCTCTTCTGCATGTGGTTTCAATTAGAACAGAGTTTTTCGACTATTAAATAGATGTAGTCGAAACTCCTCTTGTATCAATCATTTTTCAACATTAGTGAATTTTTTCTCCTCTCCCCATGATTTTTTTGTGAAAGGATTTCCACGTAAATTTGGTGTGTTCTTATTTTTATTTTCTTATTGTTTTGTGATCGTTCTACCGCCATCATTGACATTTATTATAACAAAATGTGTAAACAATTTTCTATTAGTTTTGAATTTTTTTTAAAAAATTTCACGGATATTTACTTACTTTTAAAATATGTTTGCAAAGATATAATATTTTTTAAATCTACAATGTTGAAAAAATAATTTCTTAAAAAATAAAATTGAAATATCACTTTATCAATGATATTAAAACTAATTTTTTAAAAAATGTTTTAAATTTTAGTATACATTTTTTTAACTTCTTAAAAATTTAAAATTTAATTTTACAATTTCTTAAACTATTTATATTAAACGCTAAAAAAACAATTTTAAATACAATATAAAAATAATTATAAAATTTTTTATGCATTTTAAATGTTTTAAAAAATTGCAATACTGTTTTGTTTTTAAAAAAATTACAAGTTTTTAAGTTTAAAATATTGTTTAGATTTTTTTGCTAATAAAAGGTTTTAAACAACTAAATAAAAATACATTATCAAAATTTAAATAAATTGCATAAGTTCAAAGCAATTTTTATGACCGTCACTATTAAATATTTTTTTATTTTATTTAAATAATAATTTTATAAAAAAAAAAAAAAAAACATGAGCATCTCATGCATCACATGAGATAAAAAAAAAAAAACTAATCTTTTAATATTACATAAGTAGTTTATTTTTGTGGTACATTATAAATTGGGATAATGTGAGTTACATTAATGATATTAGAACTCTGATCATTGAAGTGCCGAATAAAAAATTTAATCACTATTTTTTTTATGTTATCAGCAATGTTATTTAAATTGGATTGGTTGGTCAAATCAATTGAATCAAGAACCGATTAAAGTACCAGTCCGAAAGGTGATTTTGAACTTAGATTGAGAATCGATA
Source organism: Gossypium stocksii (assembly GCA_020496765.1). Classification (NCBI taxonomy): domain Eukaryota; kingdom Viridiplantae; phylum Streptophyta; class Magnoliopsida; order Malvales; family Malvaceae; genus Gossypium; species Gossypium stocksii. The sequence goes on from CM035623.1 coordinate 40,005,609, forward strand.
CGAACTAGATAAATCGGCTAAAAACTAGTTGAACTGACAGTCGAATCGAGATTTTTTATTTTTATTTTTTGAATTTTTGATAAAATTTTAATCAGATCAATTAGACTGATAAACCGATAGTCTAACCGATTCAACCACCAATCTAATTTATAAAACATTTGTTATCGATGACAAATAACTTAGTTAACTTTGTACTTCTATAATCTTAATAACAACCCTAAACATTAAAAGAAATCAAGAGCTGTAGGCTATCCTCAATTTTACTAATATAATTATTTTACTTAAGTTTAGCCACATCCCGGGTATCTAAAGAATAATATATATATATATATATATATATATATATTACAAGGTTTTAGGGTCCTAGCTGATATGGTGGTCTAATTTTTTGACATATGACAGTATTTATTCTATCACCACATGGCAACAAAATTTATTTATATATTCATTTTTTTAAATTAATAGAAAATAATATTTTAAAATTGTAATCTAATTTTAAATTAATAGAAGATTACCTTAAAATTATAATGACAAGATTTTACACTCCATTTTGCGAGGGATATCAACCACTAATTATAACTAAATTTATTTTATAATTATTTTAAATAATTATTATATTTTAATATTTACGAAAATAAGTTTAAAAATATATTCAAAAAAGTACAATAAGCTGAGAAATCAAAACCTAAAATAATTATATAATTTGTTAAACCCCTTTAAATATTTCTAACTGATCCCTAAAAATAAATAATACAAATAAACTCTCAAGCAATACAAATGCAAGAAAAATATTTAAAATACAGTCCAAAAAAATATAAAAATTAACTCATAAAAATTTTATATAAATTTAATTAGTACGCATAATATGTGTATTATATAAATTAGTATAATAATATTAAAATATAAAATTAAATATTACTTAATGTTGATAATATTAATGAAAGATTTTCTATTTTTTAATCAATATTATACATAAAATTTATTAATTTCAATTACTTACTTAAAATAAAATCAAATTAATGATGAGTAATTATATAAAATATATATGATTTTTATACTAAAATTATTTTAAATTACCATACTATTTAATAATTAAAACACAGGTTTTTTTTTGAAATAATCGCATTATAAGCTCTGATTATATGTGTTATTTTTAATGCCTATAACTACTCATAGCCCTTCCCCAACTCATAAATAGGAGGATAATGCACTTCAGTGCACTTGAACTCACGTCCTCCTGTATTAACAATAATGCTGATGCTAATCGAGTTAAGACTCAATTAAAACACAGTTAATTTTTACCAAATTATCTAAAAATATTAAAAATTATGTTTGGTAAAAAAATTAAAACAACCAGTACATAATTATGTTTTAAAATACTATTAATTTTTTTACAAAAAATTTTTACCATACTATTTTAAAAAATTCAAATATTATTTTTTTTAAAAGAAGGTGAAAGTGCAAATTCACCATCATACTATAGATAAATATTTAAATTCCCCACCACACTTTATTTTTATTGATATTTGTTATTGTTTTTTTTTTTCTTTTTTGAATATATGAGTAAATTTGACATTCAATTTTTATGTTATTGAATTTTACCACTAAAATTTAAAATGTATTCATATTTTTCTAAAATCTTTATTTTTTAATTAAATTCTATCACTCAATATTAATTTTGAAGATTTAAAAATAAATTTTAATAATAAAAATTCTTTCAAATATTTTATTCTAATAATTAATAATAAGTTAATTTAGAAAATATCTAAAATTAATAAATTAGAGGAGAATTTTTAAATTAATGAAACAAATACTTGAAAATTAAAAAAATATATATAAAGTAATTAAATTATATTGTTTTATTTATTGATGTTAAATATTAAGAGAAAATAGTAGAAAATTCCAATCAAAAGTCAAATTTTAGAGACAAAATTCAGTTAAATAAATATAAAGTGACAAACTTTAATATAGAATTAAAATATAGTGGTAAATTTATCTTTACTTTATAAGTATAATGATAGTGTTGAACTTTATGGCATGTATGTGTATATATTAGGTTTATGTTTAATGACTTAGATGAAGTATGAGGTAGATTTATGAGAATTACCCATTAAAATGTTTACGTGCTTGCTTGCTAAGTAAACTAGTTTAGTAGTTAAGTAAGATAACTTTTTAACATGTTTGCGTTCTTAATATTTTGATGTGTTGAACTTTACTTTTTTAGTATAATAAGTGATGGTTTTGATACGGTAATGTTAAAGGTCAAATTAAGTGAGTTTTGAGGTGATTTTTGGGTCTTGGCATAATTATATCAATACATGGGTCATGTTGTATCGTAACAAGTAAGTCAGTGACCAAAAAGGTATAATAGTAAGGACTTGTATTGGTACAAGTGGGGACTTGTACTGATACAACTATGACAAATAAGAGTCTCTCCTCTATTTTGAGTTGTTTTAATCTTTGGAGATCCATACTCTCTGTCTTGATCACCTCTGGACACCTATAAACTATTTTAAAATGTTTTAAATATGATTTTAAAGACCTAAATTTGATTTTTGGTTACTATAAAATGGTTTTACAAAGATGTTTAAATTCAATAACTTAGTGGTCTTAATATACGATAATAAGTTAAGTTGCTTCGACAACGAATGTGATATCTTGCATTCAGATCGACGACCAGGTTGAGTGAGATGTCATAGGATTATTATGTAATAGTCATGACATTTCCCATAGTGATAATTATTTGTATCCTTAGACTTGATATCACCATTGTTCCAACATTGTGAACCGTGTGCTTTGACATAATCAAATGTCTTCCATAAATGGTTGTACTATAAAAACTAATGTTGGGTGTGCCACAATCAGTGTAGTGGGACATGAATGATTAAGATAGGATTTTTCACTCCTACATAATGGGAGCAATATCTTAGACATATTGATCAAGTGAGACTAGAAATGCATGGTTGTCTTGAAAAGAATTGATATGAGATATCACACTCATTTGTTCATCTCAACCTACTTGATAATCAAGAAACAAGAGATTAGATCTTACAAATGTGATTCTTCCATGACTTGTGTTCATCTAGATATTAGGGACAAATGGATACTCTATGATAATATTATCATAGAAGCTTATATCGAACCACAACTTCTTACAACTTATGTAGCAGTGATGTATTGTTAAATGTCACTTATTGTTTGTAACATTTGAATTATTTTAATGTTATTGTCGCACCACCTATTGTTCTATGAAATATTTTATTGTGATTTATTGATAATGGATAAAGGTGCATCAATTTTTCTTATCAATAATATACAGTTCCAACTGATCATATTGTACAATGTAAAGTGAGAAAAAAGTCAGTTGGTGAAATTGAAATTCAACGGAATTGATCATAGAAAGATAAAACCCAAAAACTTCAATAGCAGGCTTAACATATATAACAAAGCTAAAATGAAAGAGGAGAATATGTGTGTGTGTGTAGCAGTCTAACATGATGATGACATATAACCAGAAACTCCTTAGCATTGGAATTTGGTAAATGACAATTAGGGCAATAAAGATGGCTGAATTAATAAGCTTACTCGTTTTCGATGAATCTGACACCATATTCTACTCAACAATATCAAGAGAAGATTTTTCATAAAGCAAATAGTAAAAGCAGTTGTAAATCCAGGTCAGAGTGAAGGACAATGATTATGTAAAAAGACTTTATCTTAAAAAGTGTCAAATAAAAGTCGCAATCTACAATAAATTAGAAGATATCTTTACGTGACCTTCTCTTTAGTTGTTAGCAAATAGAAATTTGATATTTCAATGCAGTGCAAGTCCCTGTCAGAGTTAGTCAATTTTCATAATAACCTTCCATAATAACCTTCCTTTTTGGGGGTTTTGATTTTTCACTCACAACCTAAGGCTACGACAAAATGGGGTTTGAAGTTTCCTTTTTTTAAAAAGAGAAAAGAAAACAAAGAATCTTAGTACTTTTTCTTAAAGGTAATTGATTTTATTATTTATTTTTAGTGTTTAATGCCTAAAATTTGCAATATCCCCTTAACTTGTTTAACATATACCACTAGTTTTTTTTTTGGTGATATACGGATTGATTCTATATATTAATAAAATCTATTGTAATTTTTAAAAAAAAGTTTACTACTAAATTTTAAAAGTACATTTTTATGTGTAAAATTATCATTATACTTAGATTGATCGGGAATATTGAAGAATTTGAAATAAAAGGATAATCTATCTATCTTATCCCTATTACCAAGAGATTGTGTAGCACTCCAAACCCGGCCTAGACGTTATGGCCAAATTTAGCGATGTTACATGAATTGAATTTGGAAAACCGCGTAGGTTGGGTAAAGCATTAATTTGTTATTTAAAACAAAACGTCCATGAAGTATCATTTGGTTTCAGAAACGTTAATAAATTAATGGACTGCCAAAACATTAGTTATAGCGGAAGCTTAGAAACCATTATATTTAAGTAAATACCGTTCGTGTTTAGGAAACCTATGTTTCTAGTAAAAGTCGTGTTTTTGTTGAGTTTTGCAGTAATAAAATCATAAACGCAATTAAAACCCCAAATTTAAGCAAACTACCCATAAAGTATAAATTAAAAAAATTGCCCAACAAAATAAAACAAAACCATAAAACAAAAGTGAAACAATTTTATAAGAGTGGTCACCGTCAAGTCCACTACTACACTGATCCACTTAACTCTGTAGATTACTTTATGGAACAGACAAAAAAATGGTGAGTTTACGTAAACTCAGCGTGTAACCCCATAGAATTAAGTGTAATAGGCCAAATTTGGCCTGGCCTAGTTGACAAGATAAAACACAAATAAATAAAGTCCTAGCCCATTTACAAATTAAAAAGCCCAAATTAAAACCTAATACCCTAGGCCCAAACTAAACCCAACAACACAACCCATATCATTTTCAATTTCAGCCAAATAACAAACCCTAGGTCTGCCTAAGCCTTCAGCCGCCAAGTATGCTTATTAACTGGAGCAAGGGCAGATGCTTGGAAACTTTTATTCCCCGATTCCCTCTTCGGATACGTTATTAATGTTCAGATTTCCCAATATTCTTTTTGAGCTTTTAACCTCTTCCAGGAATCGTAACTCTCTTGGCCCCTCATTCAATTATCGCATTTACTGCTTCATCAGGGTGATTAGGCTCTGAGGAATCGTCGAACTTCACAATTCCCATTTTAATAAACCTTTCGATCAACTTTTTAAATGTAGTACAGTTCTCGATTGAATGCCCTATGATCCCCACGTGGTACTCGCATTAGGCATTTGCATCATACCATCTCGGGAATGGAGGTTGCACGGGTTCTAAGTAGAACGGAGATACCACATGCACGGGTTCTTGCTTATTAACCGGAGTAAATGTTTTAAAAATTTTATTATTCCAAACAACAATCGGAGCCTATCTCACCACAGAATTCAAATATGTTTTCGCACGGCCATATCAAGATATGCCTGGGCTGCTAAGATGTGTGGATGCTATTAAGGCTAAAAAAATTTTAGAAGTGGTCCATAAGGGTGTCTAAAGAAACATGCTAATGGTTTTACGATGGCCTAGCTAATTATGAGGTTCAGGTACTGCTGGTCCATCATAGAAGGGGATTTCATTAGTTATGCCGTAAATGTCAAATTTAGGAAGACAAGACTTATGTGCCTCCTTCATTTCTTCATTGATTTTTTATATGTGGGGTATGGATGTTATTGGAACGATCTCATTAAAAGCTTCTAGCTGACATTGAATCATCTTTGTGGTCGTCGATTACTTCACCAAGAGGGTGGAAGTAGCTTCATATGCCAATGTTACAGAGTCAACAGTCATCAAATTTCAAACAAAAAAGATCATGTGCCGACAATAAATGCCAGAAAAGATCATATCCAACTGCAGAATGTCAAAAGTTTTCAATATATTTAAGATCAGACGCCATATCACCTCAAAATGAATAGTGCAACAAAGGCAGCAAAAAAAAAGTATAAAAATAAAAAAATAGTAAAACAAGGATTGTGAGGAAGATGACCAAGACTTGTAAAGATTGGCATAAGAAGTTACCATTTCCCTTCTATGCTTATCGAACGTTGGCCAAGACCTTCGCCGGGGCAACACATTTCTCATTGGTTTATGGAATGGAAGCTATTTTGCCCATTTAAGTCGAGATTCTTTTTCTCGGAGTCTTGTCAGAACTGAAGTTGGATGAGGCAAAATGGATCCAATCCCGATATAATCCGTTGAATTTGAAGAGAAGAGGTTGAAAGCTATCTGTCGTAGTCCAATGTACCAGAAACAAATGACGCAAGCTTACGACAAAAAGGTTTGTCCTAGAGAATTCCATGAGAGGGACCTGATGTTGAAGAATATCCTTCCTATACAAAATGACTTCAGAGGAAAGTGAATGCCAAACTGGGTAGGACCTTATGTAGTAAAGAAGGCCTGTTCTGAAGAGCATTGATATTGACCGAGATGGATGGTAAGGACTTGCCCAATCCGGTGAATTTAGATTCAGTCAAGAAGTATTTCACCTAAAAAGGGAGAGGCTAAGGTGAAAACCCGCAAAGGGTGCATTGAGACCAAAAAACTCAAAAAAATAAAATTAAAAAAATAAAAAAACAACAAAAAAAGGAAAAGAAAAAAGAAAAAAAAAAAGGAGAGGCCAAGGCAAAAACTTGCAAAGGGTGCCTTGAGACTAAATGGATTTTGCGTTGAAAACCCAAAAAGGGCGGCTCAAATTTTGATCGAATGTGGGGATGCGGTAGTCTTGCTATGCCTGAATTAATAAGGAGGAGGTATGCTAGATCTTGGGGCATCGACAAAGTACTCTAAAGCTCCTAAACACATGTTGAGCTCAAAAGGGTCCTCAAGAAGTTCGTACAGAGGAGCTCACGCTGCGATATCTGGGGCACCTAGTTTTCATCTTACCCATATTGAATTTGCTATCATTGATTACTGTATTCGTTTTGGGCTACACTCCCAATCAATTTCCTTCTTACTATATTTCCTATCTTTGATTAACTCATTCATTTCGAATCAATTTCCTTCTTGTCCATTGTTATGATCTTTTTCAAGCATTTTATATTAAAATAACGATTAATGGACTAATAATACTTTCACAAAATTTTTTTTGCATATTACTCTAGAAACTTCTAAATAGTAAAAGAACCTGAAATAGGACTATTGTTTAGAACTCGCCAAACCTAAGGGTTGAAAATATTTGAGAAAGAAGAGTCTAAATTGTGACTATCTCTTCAGATTTTCTGTCAAAAGATATCAATTGAACGAGAAGACAAGATAGTGTGTCGATGATACAATCTTGACAAGCAATGAATAATGTCAAAAGGGAATTATTCTCAAAAACTGACATTCTACACTGATGCATACACATCTGGTCATGTCACCCAGAGAATGGTGTAACAGATTAGTTGATGGAAGAAGCTACAAATCCTATACCCTGAGTTGTAGTAGGATGGATTGAAAAAGATACAAATCCTATACCCCCGAATTGTAGTAGGATGGATTGAAGATGATACAAATCCTATACTCTTGAGTTGCAGTGGGATGGATGGAAGAAACCACAAATTTTATCTCCTTGAAGTGGAGCAAACCAGCTGAGTAAAATTGTTTCTTCAAGTTTTCTGTCAAAGATACCAGCTGAGTAAGAAGGCAGCGCAATTCGTCAGTGATAAAACTCGGATGAACAACGAGCAATGATGACCTGAGCATTAAAAAGGGATCATTCTTGCAAAATGACATTCTACATTCATGTAAATATCATTCATAACACATTTAGTTAGGAGCATTTGACTCATTCTGATCACAACATCCTAATCATACGGCGTAAGCATAGGCCCATGAAATCGATTCTATAGGTCATGTCCCCCAGAGGACGGTGTAGTAACATCGGCGAATCCACAGATCTTATCTCCTTGAAGTTACAGTGGAACATACCGAAGATGACAAATCTTATCTTCTTGAAGTTGCAGTAGAGCAGATTGAAGCCACCAACCTTATCTCCCTGAAGTAGCAGTGGAGCAGACTGAAGATTGTAGATCTTATCTCCTTGAAGTTGTAGTGGAGCAAATTGAAGACGACAAATCTTATCTTCCTGAAGTTGCAGTGGAATAGACTAAAGCCACTAGCCTTATCTCCCTGAAGTAGCAGTGGAGAAGACTGAAGATTATAGATCTTATCTCCTTGAAGTTGCAGTGGAGCAGATCGAAGATGACAAATCTTATCTTCCTAAAGTTACAGTGGAGCAGATTGAAGCCACCAGCCTTATCTCCTTGAAGTAGTAGTGGAGCAGACTGAAGATTGTAGATCTTATCTCCTTGAAGTTGTAGTGGAGCAGAACGAATGTAACGCCCCAAATTTTGCGCCTAGAAATATTGGCCATGAGTTTTGGATCCTAGCTTAGTATCTTTAGGAGTTTAATTTTGGCCTTCTAGAAGGTTGGAAGTAGCGTCAAGATGGACTCTAAGGGGAGTGTTCAGGAGGGACTTTTAAGTTAGAGATAAAGGAGAGAAAATAGGAGATTGAGAGAGAGAGGGAGTTGGTGCCGAATGAGACTACAAGGGAGCCTTAAATTGGCTTGTGCCTATTTAAAGGAATGTCGAATGTGCATGAGGGTTTTGGCTTATTTTTCTGAATTCATTCTATTGCCAACCTCTCTTCTCCCTTTTCATTATTTTACCAAATTCCATTAAGTTTCTTTGTTTCTCAAAAAGCTGAATATCATATCTCCCTTGCCAATTTCTTTTCCTTCATCACTATTCGTCTTTGATTACCATCCTTAAGTTAGTGTTAAAAAGCTGATTGCTTAAACAGCAGATATTTAGGCCGTTAGTTTAAAGGCGAGTTTCAGTAAGTGTTTCATTCTCAATTTCGGTTTCTTAGGGGGTGGCCAAATATATGTGTAGCCATAAGGGTGACTCATGTGGAAGACGAGTCACCTGATGTTGATAAAATATGTATGTTGATGCAGATCTAGGAATATTTGAGACTATTCGCTAAGGAAAGGCTAGAAAAGCCGAAGGTTCACGGTAAGGCTATGGTAAGGCTTCGAGATTTGATAAAGTTTTAGTAAGGTTTGGAATTGATTCGAAAATGGTTTTGGTTGTAGGTCGAGGCTGAGAATAGAGTAGTGCGGGTCGTTAATCAGGTGTATACATACACTACACACATGAAAATCGGCAAAAGCCAAAATCTCGCAATCTCGAATGGGCCTGACGAACTTGTGGGCCCAAAGTGGCAAAATTGTGATATGAAATTGTATGATGAATTGACATGCATGATTGTATGATTGGATTGTGATCGAACCTAATGGGCTATATAAGCATGTTTGGGACTTAGTGGATTTAATGAATATGATTGGGCCTAGTGGGCCTTATGGGACTATAAAAATGCATGCTAGGGTTTTCATGGACTTTAGGCCTAGTTTTAATCTTTCAAATTTTACGTAAGACTTAATTAAATAATTAAACAAACCCGTGGACAAGTCGCTAGACTAAGGTGTGGCAATGGATGTGTGCATGTCTAGGATTGGATCTAGGAAGAGCTTGGTACTTAAGCGGTCCGAGTGACCCACCTCCTGTTCTCTTGAATCCTACCTGGTGCATAGTATCCGTTCATCTTATCTGCGAAGACTTGTTGATGGGCCAAAATCCATAATTAAAATCTGTATCATTAGGAAATTACAAAAATACCCTTCTAGGATAAAATTACGAAAATACCCTTCTAAGGTAGAATTACGAAAATGCCTTGTAAGGTAGAGCTACTAAAACACCCTCGTAGGATGGGAATACCGAAACACCCCTGCAGGGTAGGTTTATGAAAACACCCCTGGGTAATGAAATGACCAAAATACCCCTAAGTGCTTAATATGTGAAAATGTGTGAAAATGTTTATGTTGAATTCATGAATTGTATGTTGCACTTGGGTGGGTTTGATGATACGGAGGAAGTGTTCTGAGGATCGCATAGTCGCTTGACGACCGTGGATCCACCGTAGCTTTTAAGCCACCGAGTAGCTTTGCTACGCTACACATATACAACAGCCTTGCTGCAACGTGAGTAGTGCCACAACCGGTGCTACCTTTAGAGTGTAGAGGATGGGTGGGTTGATGTAGACATCCCCACAGGTGTGTTGGGCTGGTACGGGTGGTGTGTAGCGGTTGGATTTGGGATGGGAATATTTGCATTCATGAAATTCTGATATGATATGAGGTCATTGTGGGCTAAGGCCCAGACCACCGAAATTGTTAAGGCCTAGGCGCAATGTAATGTATGTATATTGAATTGATTTGATTGACAAGGGTCGTACACACTGAGTTTCAAAACTCACACCCTTATTATTAATATTTCAGGTGATCCATGGTAAACGGCTCGATGCGGGAGAGGAATCGGAGATAGCCACGCTGCAAGTTACTTAAGAATTTTCAATATAGATTTATTAAGTGTTTTATGATAATTACTTTTAAATCTCCACTGTGATGTAATAAGGCTATGTATCTTCGATTTTATTATTTACTTGGGATTTTATTTAGTTACTACTATATTTAATAAACATGTTTTTTTTCTAATTATTTATTTAATTTAATTCTTCGAATTTTTAGCTAAGTAAATTCCTATCAAGCATATTTCGTTTCAAACTAAGTTTTTAACTAAACCATTTTCTGAAAGCAACCCTTCAATGTGACATTGCCAGATTTGGGCCTAACTTCTAGGCTGGGTTTGGAGTTTACATTTAGTGGTATCAGAGCTAAGTTGTAAAACTCGGACTGTGAAATGGGTCTTAGATTTTGGGTTTAAAAAAAAGTAGATTAAAAAGTTTTTCAGGTTTCTTGAAGTGTGGTTCACCAAGCCCTCGACGTCGAGCCAAGTAAGTTCTTCTATCATTACATTGTTTTAATTTCTGAATTATACTATGATAGTGGGCTACTTCAAACAATAGTTTTTTAGAGATTTAAGCCCATAGGAAACTTGAGCCTGTAGTGGATTCGCATCGACGAAACAACTTTTAAATTGTTACTTGCATAAGACATATGCTTTAAACAGTGGAACTATGAACTAATTTCATAAAATTTCTAATCCAGAAATACATACGCAATGATGAGCGCTTGAAGAGGTGTGAGAGGCCGCGGCAGAGGCTGTGGAAGTGTTAGGGCTTTGTAAACATTTGAATCAGAATTTGGTACTTACTCTGTGTATGTTTGAGAATGTTTGCGATAGGTGGATGTCTTGGGTGTGTATTAAAATTATTTAGATCAGAGTGCGCAGCGGTAGCGTGGTGGATACACGACCACCGTGTTATTTAGAAATTTTGAGGACGAAATTCTTTTTAGGAGGGGTGAATTGTAACGCCCTGAATTTTGGGCCTAGAAATATTGGGCATTGAGTTTTAGATCCTAGCTTAGTATTTTTAGGAGTTTAATTTTGGCCTTCTAGAAGGTTGGAAGTGGCGTGAAGATGGACTCTAAGGGGAGTGTTCATGAGAGATTTTTAAGGTAGAGATAATGGAGAGAAAATAGAAGATTGAGAGAGAGAGGGAGTTGGTGCCAAATGGGACTGCAAGGGAGGCTTGAATCGGCTTGTGCCTATTTAAAGGAATGCCGAATGTGCATGAGGGTTTTGGTTTATTTTGCTGAATTCATTCTATTTCCAACCTCTCTTCTCCCTTTTCATTCTTTTACCAAATTCCATTAAGTTTCTTTGTTTCTCAAAAAGCCTAATTTCATCATTGATTTCTTGAAAGCTGAATACTCATATCTCCCTTGCCAATTTCTTTTCCTTCATCACTATTCGTCTTTAATTACCATCTTTAAGTTAGTGTTAAAAAGCTAATTGCTTAAATAGCAGATATTTAGGCCGTTAGTTTGAAGGAGAGTTTCGGTAAGTGTCTCATTCTCAATTTCAGTTTCTTAGGGGGGTGGCTGAATATATGTGCAGCCATAAGGGTGAATCATGTGGAAGACGAGTCACCTTATGTTGATAAAATATGTGTGTTGATGCAAATCTAGGAATATTCGAGACTATTCGCTAAGGAAAGGCTAGAAAAGCCGAAGGTTCACGGTAAGGCTACGGTAAGGCTTTGGGATTTGATAAAGTTTTAGTAAGGTTTGGAATTGATTCAAAAATGGTTTTGGTTGTAGGTCGAGGCTGAGAATAGAGTAGTGCGGGTCGTCAATCAGGTGTGTACATACACTACACACACGAAAATCGGCAAAAGCCAAAACCTTGCAATCCCGAATGGGCCTGATGAACTTGTGGGCCCAAAGTGGCAAAATTGTGATATGAAATTGTATGATGAATTGACATGCATGATTGTATGATTGGATTGTGATCGGGCCTAATGGGCTATATAAGCATGTTTGGGACTTAGTGGATTTAATGAATATGATTGGGCCTATGGGCCTTATGGGACTGTAGAAATGCATGCTAGGGTTTTTATGGACTTTAGGCCTAGTTCTAATCTTTCAAATTTTACATAAGACTTAATTAAATAATTAATCAAACCCGTGGACAAGTCGCTAGACTAAGGTGTAGCAATGGATGTGTGCATGTCTAGGATTGGATCTAGGAAGAGCTTGGTACTTAAGCGGTCTGAGTGACCCACCTCCTATTCTCTTGAATCCTACCTGGTGCATAGTATCTGTTCATCTTATCCGCGAGGACTTGTTAATGGGCCAAAATCCATAATTAAAATCTGTATCATTAGGAAATTATGAAAATACCCTTCTAGGATAAAATTACGAAAATACCCTTCTAAGGTAAAATTATGAAAATGCCCTGTAAGGTAAAGCTACTAAAACACCCTCGTAGGGTAGGAATACCGAAATACCCCTGTAGGGTAGGTTTACGAAAATACCCTGGGTAATGAAATGACCAAAATACCCCTAAGTGCTTAATATGTGAAAATGTATGAGAATGTGTATGTTGCATTCATGAATTGTATGTTGCACTTGGGTGGGTTTGATGATACGGAGGAAGTGTTCTGAGGATCGCATAGTCGCTTGACGACCGTAGATCCACTGTAGGCTTTTAAGCCACCGAGTGGCTTTGCTACACCGCACATATACAGTAGCCTTGCTGTAATGTGAGTAGTGCCGCAACTGGTGCTACATTTAGAGTGTAGAGGATGGGTGGGTTGATGTAGACATCCCCACAGGTGTGTTGGGCTGGTACGGGTGGTGTGTAGCGGCTGGATTTGGGATGGGAACATTTGCATTCATGAAATTCTGATATGATATGAGGTCATTGTGGGCTAAGGCCCAGACCACTGAAATTGTTAAGGCCTAGGCCCAATGTGATGTGTGTATATTGAATTGATTTGATTGACAAGGGTCGTACACACTGAGTTTTGAAACTCACACCCTTATTATTAATATTTCAGGTGATCCACGGTAAACAGCTCGACGCGAGAGAGGACGCGGAGATAGCCACACTACAAGTTACTTAAGGATTTTAAATACATTATTTTCTCCAATTACTTTAGTTTAGTTATTTTATTTTCATTTGATGTAATAAGGCCTAGTGTCTCCGATGTGACTGTATTTAGGGTTTATCAATGTTTTGACTGCCTAGTTTTTATTTCCACTTAGATAACTTTCTCAAATTAAACGTGGTTTTTAAATAACATTATTATTTGGGCGTTTTGTTTAAACATAGGCTTCCATGTTGGGCTTAACATGAACTTGAATTTCTAAATCTCAAACTTAAATTTTAACCAATTAAATTTCCTATCAAATGTATTCTCAATTTCATAAAATTGTTTTAGAAACAATCTTTTTGATGTGACATCGCCGGATTCGGCCATAACGTCTGGGCCAGGTCTGGGGTGTTATATCGAAGACGGCAAATCTTATCTTCCTGAAGTTGCAGTGGAGCAGATTGAAGCCACTAGCCTTATCTCCCTAAAGTAGCAGTAGAGCAGACTGAAGATTGTTGATCTTATCTCCTTAAAGTTACAGTGAAGCAGATCGAAGATGGCAAATCTTATCTTCCTGAAGTTGCAGTGGAGCAGATTGAAGCCACTAGCCTTATCTCATTGAAGTTGCAGTGAAGTAGACTGAAGACATCCCTGATGTCACAGTGGAATAGATTAAAGCTATAGGTAATGGCATATCTTATCTTCCTAAAGTTTCAGTGGAGCAGATTGAAACCATCAACCTTATCTCCCTAAAGTTGCAGCGGAGCAAACTAAAGACAACGAATATTATTTCCCTGACGTCGCAGTGGAACAGTTTAAAGCTACTAGTTATGGCAGATCTTATCTTCCTAAAGTTACAGTGGAACAGATTGAAGCCACCAGCCTTATCTCCCCGAAGTTGCAATGAAGCAGGTTGAAATCACCAATTCTTACCTCCTTGAAGTTTCAACAGAGTAGATCAAAGCTACAAATCTCTTCTCCCTGAAATTATATTGGAGTGGATCGAGACACTAATTCTTATACCCTTGAAGATGCAGCGGGATGGAATCTGGCTACTTGAAGAAAAGAAACACCAAAAGTCAAGACTTGACAAGACCAAGCAAAATTGGCCCTTTTAAAGTCTTTGCTCCATTCTCGTTACACGACAATGAACAAAGAGGGGCAGCTGTAATAGGCCAATTTAGGCCTGGCCTAGTTGACAAGATAAAACACAAATAAATAAAGTCCTAGCCCATTTACAAATTAAAAAGCCCAAATTAAAACCTAATACCCTAGGCCCAAACTAAACCAACAACACAGCCCACAACATTTTCAATTTTAGCCAAACAACAAACCCTCGGTCTGCCTAAGCCTTCAGCCGCCACAGCCTCCATGTCTGCATGCCACATCAGCACCTCTGGCCAAAAATAGTTGGCCATCCGTACTTGCAAAAAAAGGACAAAGAACAGCAAAAAAGAAAAGAGAAAAAATGTATTTTGATTTTAATTTTTCTTTCAACTATAAATAAGTCCAAGAACGAATGTATTGGCTCCTTTTTTTTGAACAACAGAATATACAAAATAAAAATACAGAGAAGATATTTTCTCAGAAAGTGATTTCGGGTTTTTTTATTTGCATCTAGTTCCTCTTTTATTTGATTTCTTTTTTTTTTCAATATGAGTAATATAAAAGGAGATGAGGAGTTTACCTTTTGATTCGCTTGAAAAAAGATAGTTTTCGGCCTTCCAACCACCGTATACGGTGGCGCCGACAGCGGTGCGCGGAGGTAGACTATACTAGAGCTAAGCCGAAAATCATCTGGGTTGAAGAGAGGGTTAGAAGGCTTTCAAAAAAAAATTTTTTGAAAACAAAGGTTTAAATGATTTTTGGTCTAAAAGTTGGCTTATATAGCAATACTTAAACGACGTCGCTTTGGCTTGAGGCTTTAAGCACCAAAATGGCGCCGTTTGGCCCTAACCCGTGCGCGTGACCTGACCAGACTGATGGATCCGTGTGTTTTCATTAAATGGGCTATTTACGCTCCAGGTCCCTCCGCTTGTTGCGGATGTTCTGATTTGGTCCTTATTTCTTTTTTATTTTTTTCTAATTCGGCCCCGTACTTTTGTTTTTGATACATTTTGGTCCTTAGACCAGTTTAGGAGGGAAGGTGCGCGAAACGGCACCGTTTCAGATGGTCCAATGACCCAATTTTGACCCGACCCAATCCATTAAGAGGGTCCGCTTCCCTTTCTAAGGGTTTATTTGTGCCTACGATCCCTTCATTTTTGAATTTTTTTTATTTTAGCCCCGTTTATTTATGTGCCTTACATTTCAACCCTCATTTACTTATTTTGTTACAATTTTAACCTTTAACTCCATTTTTATTCTGATTTAGTCCTAAATCTGTTTAATTTCAACTTACTTCTACAAATTCGTCATTTATTTATTCATTCTAATATTTCATATATTATCTATTTTAAACTATTTTATTTACTTCAAAATTGTTAGATATTATTTATATTAAACTATTTTATTATATATATTATCTGTTTTAAGCTTTTTATTGTTTGTTTTAAACTTTTTTTTATGTATACATTATTTACTCAAAAATTTTCTTTATATGTATTATTTGTTTTAAATTGTTTTTATTAATTATTTTAAATTATTTCATATTATTTATTTCATTTTTTCTAGATTATTAATTTTAGTTTTTAAATGGTGTATGTTGTGAGATTATTACCATTGTGTACTATAATTCGTGGTCGTGTTTTCATATTATTGTCATCCATTTGTGTTATTACTATTTGTTTATACTTGTCAATGCCGTGATTTGTTAATGCGAATGCCATGTGTTTTTCGTGCAATATTATGTCATCGTATTTTTAAATGCATATTGCACTATTATTTTTAGCTACGTACGACCCATTTTACGTTTTTAAATGATTTATTTTAAACACTATTAAATAAACTACATATATGTATCATTTTTAGCATTTCACTAATTTCCACCTAAATTCATAAAAAAGGATTCTTTAATAAAGGCAATATTCTGAGTTTGGAAATTCGAGAGATCGTACCCTAACGTACTGGGTTTTAATTTTTCTCGTTTGACCCAAATGATCGAAAATCCTTTTAAAATTAAAATATATGAGTTTTGTAAATCAAAAGACAAGCTTATTCTCAAGGGTTTAAAATGTCGTGTCCTAACGTACGGGATGTGACATGTTATACTTCGGGACAAGAAGGTCTTTAGCATATGCTTCGATTTACCCAAGCATTTTTTTTTTTGTAAAATTAACATTAATAAAAAAGGAGGATCATATTTTTAAATTCTTTATGGATTTTTAACTTTTGACATTAAGACATTAATTAATCAATCAGGTGCCAATTTTGGGTGTTACGAGGGTGCTAATCCTTCCTCGTACGTAATTGACTCCCGAACCTGTTTTCTTGAATTTCGTAGACCAAAATCGATGTTTTAGTAAAACAAAACATTTTACAAGGTGATTCGATCACACCTAAATAAACAGATTGTTGGCGACTCCAATTTTTGTTTTAAATAAAAGTTGATCCCTCTTTTTCAAAAAAAATGGTTTCGACATTAAGCATGCACACATACAGAATAATAGATATCAATCAAATATAGTCTTGGGCCTAAGCCCATTACAGATTCAGATACAGATTCGGGCCTAAACCCATTTCAGATACATATGCAAATTCGGGTCTAAGCCCATCTCATATGCAGATACAAATATGCAGATAGAATCAGAAATCAGATATCCTGTAACCCCCTAACTCGTATCCGTCGCCAGAATAGGGTTACGACGTATTCTTGGTCAAATCACATCATATAACAATAATATCTCATACTTTAGGCATTTATATTCAATATTATTCAAACACAATCACAATGTCCCTTATACTGGCCTACGAGGCCTTAAACATGCTTTAAAAGTGGTTCGGGACTAAACCGATAATATACGAAAAGTTTAGAAATTTAGAAAAATTTTCAAACATACAGGGGTCACAAGCCTGTGTGAACAGGCCGTGTGCTTCATAGGGCTACAAACACGCCCGTGTCATAGGCCGTGTAGAAATAGGGCATACATACTGACCTGCATCACACAGTTGACCGCACGCTCGTGTGGTAGGCCATGTGAAAACTAGAAGGTATACTGACTTGGCCACACGGCAGACCATACGCCCATGTGTCTAGGCCGTGTAACTCACTGACTTGAATTTTAATTAAGCTGCAGGGGACACACGGCTGTGTAGTATGACTGTACGTCGCACACGGCTGAGACACACGCCCGTGTCTCTGCCAGTGTGGACAAAAATAGGCCATTTTGCCACCCTATTTTTATGCACCTACACAAGCACATTTGACACCATTTCAAGACACAATTGAACAACCAAAACAACCTTATTTTATGCATAATTCATATCATATCAAACCCACCCATATCAACACTCATACATAACCTTTTTACCTAACCAAAAACATACTAAATCAATATGTTTCTTTAGCCATAATATGCATGCTTTGCATACTTCGTATTCTAGTTAAATAACTAACCAAATCACCAACTTAGAATCAAACCACAATATGGCATTTCTCAAGCAAGTTTCTACCATATAATTAACTAATTGAACAACTATAATTCCATAACTCCAACCATACTAAAACAAGCCATTTCACAAGTCATTATATACATCATACCAAAGTCATTATCAAACCATTTCTAATGGCCAAATACACATAACATTCACATCATTTTCTATCCAAATCTTATGTCTCATAATCACAACTCAAACATACCAAAATACAATATAGCCTATACATGCTATATACCAAATATTTACAACTCAAAAGTACCAAATTAGATTGTCCGATAGTGCGATGATGTTCTCGATGATTCCTGAATCCGAGCTAGCTTTAATTCACTATAAAATAGACAAAAAATAAACACAGTAAGCTTTATAGCTTAGTAAGCTCGTATGCAAATAAACTTAACACATCAAATGAATACAAATCAACCAATAAGCATTATAAATGGCAAAACACTTATATACCTACTCAAACTTTTCCATATTATACACTTGATCACATATCAATTTATCAAGCTTCTTCCATTCAATATTCATATGTGTTTTGTACGTACCTATATCACTTATTTCATTTATACTTTCATTCTCGTCTTGACTTTGCCGGTTGAACCGTTCGGAATCTCTAAGGATACTCAGAAATCATATATAAATCATATAATGCCATATCCCATATATGGTCTTACATGTTATCATATATCGATGCTAATAGCCCAGCTATAGTCTTACACGAAATCTCATATCGATGCCATGTCCCAGACATGGTCTTACAGGTAATCTCATTTCGAATATCCTATGGTTCGTACGAGACTTCGAACGTCGTAACTCTGTCAATTTTTGGCTCGTATTCATGACCATTTAGCATGCAATTCAATTCAATAATAAATAAGCATTTATAACACAAATTAAGAAAGTTTATTAATATACGAACTTACCTCGAGTACAGAATTGAAGAATCGGGTCGACTATTCGATAACCTTGCATTTCCCCTGATCTAAATCTGAATTCTTTCTTTCTTGATCTATATGAATTAAAAATTAATTAATTTATTCATCTACTTATTTAATTTAATTCAAAAATACACATTTGGGAATTTTTACACATTAGCCCCTAAAGTTTCACATTTTTGCACTTTAGTCCTTATTTCACAAAACACATAATTCATACAATTCCTTTAAACTCAAGCTTGGCCGAATTATCTATAGGTCCCTAGCAGCCCAAAATTTTCATTTATGCCACATTTCAACCACTCAGTTTACACATTTCACAAATTAATCCCTAAATTGCATTTTCATCAAAAATCACTTTACTGAACATGTATAACTATCATCAAATACTCATTTTTCATCAAAAAATATCAAAGAACTCAAATATTCATCAATCGAAACTTTCAAAATCTTTAAAAAATTTGTAAAATAGTCCCTGGGCTAGCTAGTACTAGTTGCAACGATCACAAAAACATAGAAATCATCAAAAACCGAGCTAAAACTGTACCTTAATCAAGCTAGGAGTATGTCGAACCCTCAATGCATAAAAATGGCTTCCTCCCTTTGTATATTCAGTTGATGATGAAGAAAACAATAAATATGATATAATTTTATCACATTTAATTATGCATTATTAACTAAATTACATAATTAACCTTTATAATAAAACATTAAAACCACTTAGATGATGTCCAAGAATGTCCACTCAACTTTCAAATGGTATAATTACCACTTAAGGACTTCCTCCTTCCAATTTAATAACAAATAAGCATTTTAAACTAATAGAACATAAGTTTTGCATTTTATGCGATTTGATCTTTTTATCAAATTAAACGCTTAATTAGTAAAATTAATTTACGAAACTTTCACACATACTTACTAACATGCTGTAGACACATAAATTAATATTAAAATTATTTTTTGACCTCGAATTTGTAGTTTTGAAACCACTATTCTGATTTAACTAAAATCGAGCTATTACATATCCTACCCCCAGACTCTACACACCATCTCCGACCATCCCTAGACACCATGTAGGGTTTAAAACACCCACCTAGCCCTACACACCATGTTGTACCAAATGCGGCACATATTAGATATAATGCAGCTAAGCTGCTAGATAATAGGTGTAAACGCCTTTCAGAACACTTCCTCCTATAAACATCATCCCACCCCAAACACAGATACACAATAATCAGATATACAAATTAACATGCTTTTACTCGGATATCAGATAGTAATATAAATCAGTATCAGTCATGCATAGTATTAACACATAATCAGAACATCAGATCATCAGATTAAATGATTTAGATAGCCCTTATCAACCCTACAGTAGGCCCATAGTCATTTGGGACAACCCATGCAACCCTAAGGAAGTTTTTAGAATTTTGGGCCCACATGCTCGTGTGGCATGCCTATGTGGGCCCACACACTCGTTGGCCCACACGCCCATATTGGCCTTGGCCGTGTGGATCACACAGCCTAGCCTAGAAATCCACACACCCATGTGGACTACCCGTGTGGACTCACACGGCCTTGTCATTGCAAACGGCTTGTAACAGTCCATTTTTGAGTCAGATCGGAACAGTGGTTTTGGGACCACTTAACCGAGTCAAAATATTTATTTTATTAATTTTATGAGCTTTACATCATGTTAGAATGATAGTATAAAAATTTTGTTAAGAAATTTTACTGTTTAAATGGCTAATTCGATAAGAAGGACTAAATCGCGTAATGTGTAAAACATGAGTTTTATTAGTTAAATGAACCAAATGGCTATAAAAATGAAAAGAATGGGTACTTGCATGGTAAATAGCCCTTTTATAATGTAGGTGGATGGCTAAGTGCTTGAAATAGTAAAATTTTAATGATTAATTAAATGGTATTTTTGTAAATTAGTAAATATGTGATAATTTAATAAAACAAAAACATTTTTGGTGCATTCATCTTCTTCCTAAGCCGATTTCTTCATGCAAAGAAGCTATTTTTTGGTGTTCAAATTCGGCTAAGGTATTTTTCTTCATTAAGACCAAGATAAACAATTATCGGAACTAGATAGGGGGAAACAAAAGGTAGACGAGTAGACGACAGTTTATCCGAGCAAGACAAGGTAAGTTCGTATAATTAGAATTGAACTTTCATTTAAAGTATTTTTACTTATATTTAATGAATCTATATGTATATATGTGGATTGGATAATTGAAATACATGATATTTAAATGCCTAAATTAATGTTTACCGAGAATTACCAAGTCTCGTTTGAACCATAGAAAGTCATCAGATATGAGTGACATGTCACTAGGGTACCGTTTTGGTCGAGCTCCTGCATTTGTTGCGGACTCACCACAGCTCATATGATCTTACCATTTCAACTCTTATGAGCTTACCGTTCAGCTCTTCTAGGCTTATTGTTTCAGCTCTAGAGAGCTTACCGTTCAGCTCGTTAGAGCTTACCACTTACCAGCTCAGGAGGACTTTACCGATCGTGGCTCAAAAGAGCAGAAATGATGATGAATTGATGGATTATAAATTCATACACTTAGTGTGTATCACCCGAGTATCCCTCGATATTTCATTAGGTTCAACGGGCATATTATTGTTACGGATTACATGACAAGGTATGGAATATGATATGAGTCAAATGAAATGTACATGTAAATGAGTTGGATAGGAGTTATATTCATTGTATAGATGAGATGATACATGATTTACATGATTTATATGAATTATATGGATAGAAGATGACATGATTTATATGGATTGTATAGATGAAATGATAAATGAATTGAATGCCAAATGAATATATATTATATGATTGTTTTCATCCTTGTGAATAGATGATTATATGGTAGCTATGTGACTAACTTGTGGATGGATGTTGTGAACAGGCATTTTAGGCAAATGAGTTGGATTTAAACTTTTTTTTTTGTTAAATGTCATATTGGTAAGTTTAATTCTATATTATACGGGCTTACTAAGCTTTTAAGCTTACTCTGTTTATTTTCTATGTTTTATAGATTACGGAAGCTTACTCAATTCGGACAAAGTTAGAGATTTGCTATCACACTCCAGACAACTTTTTGGTACTTTTGGAACTTAAGGAAAATGTATAAATATGGCATGTATAGGCTAGTTTATAAGTTGATTGTATGGTTACTTATGTTAATGATTTTTGGCGCATAATCAAGCTATGTGATATGGCTTGGGTTGACAATGGTTAGTTTGATATATTTGCATAATATGTCTGTGTTCTGTTAAATGTGATGGATGATGCTTGGTATTTAATAATGATGGTTTGGATAATCTAGTATGAAATTTGAAGATGAATTGTAGTGTGTTATATGGATGCAATGAGGTATATGAAATATGTTCATTTAGCTTGTGTATGGTTGTGTAAATGATGTTGGATTGATTCGTGAATTGGTTGGTTATGAAATGGTTCAATATGTGTTTTGTTTTGGCTGAATTGGTTACTTAATTGAATGTATTTTTGGTACCATTTGATTGCTTATAGGTACATGAAGATTTGGTGTGAAAAGTGGCTTAAACCAAGCTTATTTTCGTGCCACATGGTCTAAGCACACTGGCGTGTGACCCCTGCATCTTAGTTAAAACAAGTCAATGAGTTAGACGGCTTAGACACACGAGCGTGTCTACTGGCCATGTATGGCACATAGGCTGGCATACGGGCGTGTGTTCAGGCATGTAGCCAAGTCAGTATACCTTTTAATTTTTACATGGCCAGACACACGGTCGTGTCTGGTGGCAATGTGGATAAGTCAGTATGTATGCCCTGTTTTCACATGACCTAGACACATGGGCCTGTCTGGTGACCATGTGAGGCACACGACCTGGGCACACAGCCGTGTGACCCTTACTTGAGAAAATTTTTCTGAGTTTTCTTAAAGCTTTCAAACATTACTGTTTCAGTCCCGATTATACATGGTAAGTTTTATATGTTTGATTTAAGCATATTATGTGTATGAATATTTGAAATTTACTAAAATGAAATGAGTTAATAAATGTTTGATGAAATACAGTTCTGAACTGAGTTATAGGTCTAGTAATGCCCTTTACCTATTTGGGTGACGGTTACGGGATAAGGGTGTTACATTGCCTACCACACGGGCAACCATACGCTCGTGTGGCATCGAAAGAATGGTTTCCAGCTTTTACCGAAACCTTGTTTTCTATATTTTTGGGTACACAACTGTTACGATTTTGATACAAGATCACTCCTGAGGCCTTGAAATCTAATAACAAAGTATCTAAAACCAATTTAGTAGACTAATTAACGAGTTTTTGACAATAACATAACAACAGAAACTCAACTTACCACCAACGAAAAACCTCCGTTAGCACTGTTAAAATTAAAGAAGCAAAAACAACTGTTCAAAAGCCTCCTCCTACACTATTAATTACAGAGAAATTAGATTCTTGATCAATCGTTAAACTTCTACGATAGAAACGAAATGGAAAAACTTACCCACCCAAACGAGTGCTACCAGTATGCAAAAAGAAAAGACAAATTAAGAAACAAAAGAAGAGGGAGATGGAGATTCCAAAGAAATTTGACAGAGAGTGTGGAGAGAAACAAAATTTCAAAAAGAGGGGAAATTTTCGAGAAAAAGAAAATAAAATAAAAGTATTTTGATAACTTCCTTCAACCCAACTCCTCTATTTTCTTTCAGCTAACTTCCCACTACTCAGATTTCTAATACAACACAAACTCTCCTAACCGACCGAGCAAAAAAATAATAGCATTCCCACTTGCGCAAAGACTTGAACACAAGACCTCCAGCAAGCTAACACTCTACATAACCACCAGAGTAATAGGCCCATTCTAATATAAACTTACAGACAATTAAACTTAAGCCTTTTGAACAAGGATAAGGCTTTAGTTAGAAAAATACTAAAATTTACCCAAGGTAAGGCTTGAACTTGGGACCTCCCACACACACCTAGAACACTTAACCATTGAAGCTGACAGATATTTGTGTCATACAATTATAGAAACATAAACCAATATTTTGAAGCATTACAGCTCTATCCTCTAAAAGAAATTTCAACCTCAAAATTTACCTAATCAAAATAGATGAGGATACTATTGACGCATCGAGTCCTCAGGTTCCCACATGGCTTCCTCAATGCCATGATTCTGCCTCAGTACCTTTACCAACGGTATAGATTTCCTCCTCAGAACCTTAATGTTGTACCCAGAATCTGAACTGGCTCCTCCTCAAAGGTCAAATCTGGTCTAACCTCAATTTCCAAAACAAATACCACATGAGATGGATCAGAACAAGACCGCCTCAACATCGAGACGTGAAACAAATCATGAATACGGTCTAGTTTAGGGGGTAACTCTAACTGATAGGCAACTGGTCCCACATGTTTCAGAATCTAGTACAGCCCAATAAACTTAGGGCTCAGGTTGCCCTTACGACCAAACCTCAGAATGTTTTTCTACAGTGAAACCTTAAGAAAAATAAAGACCCCTATAGAGTACTCAATCGCACGTCTCTTCAAATCCACATAGGATTTCTGCCTATCAAATGCCGCTTTCAGATGATCCTGAATCAGTCTAACTTTATCCTTGGTCTCAGTAACCAACTTAGGACCCAAAACTCAACGTTCACCCAACTCAGTCCAATATAGGAAAGTGTGACACTTACGACCATATAGAGCCTTGTAAGGTGCCATCTGAATGCTAGACTGGAAACTTTTATTATAGGTGAACTCTGCTAGTGGTAGATAATCCTCCCAACTACCTCAGAAGTCGATCACCCAACTCTGTAACATATCCTCCAATATCTAAATCACCCTCTCAGATTGACCATCGGTCTGAGGATGAAACGCAGTACTAAAGTCTAATCTTGAACCCAGAGCCTCGTGTAGTTTCTTCCAAAATCGATATGTGAAGTAAGGATCCCTATCAGAAATAATTGAGATAGATACCCCATGCAGTCTTACTATCTTAGAAATATACATCCTTGCCAACTTCTACAGAGAATAGTCCGTCCGAACTGGAATAAAGTGTGCGAACTTGGTCAATTGATCCACGATAACCTAAATAGAATCCTTCGTAGTGGGTGTCAAGGGTAACCCACTAACAAAGTCCATCATTACTCGTTCTCATTTGTATAAGGGAATTTTAACTGGCTATAGCAAACCCGAAGGCAACTAATGTTCAGCCTTAACCTGCTGACACATCAGACATTGAGCCATAAAATCTGTAACCTCACGTTTTAACCCCGACCACCAGTATAATTCTCGAAGATCTCGGTACATCTTATTCCCACCGGGATGCATAGCATAGGGGCCACTATGTGCCTCCCTCAAAATTGACTGCCTCAAATCCATATTATTCGGTACACATATCTGGCATCAGAAGCACAGAACACCCTTACTATTCAACCCAAAATCGGTAGTGCTGCCACTCTCAACCTGAAGAAACCGTAACCCAAGTAACTCATCTCCCAACTGTTCATCTCGAATCTGCTCAATTCAAGTCGGTTTAACTTGCAACTCAACCAACAGACTCCCATCATCAAATAGATTAAGGCGAGCAAACATCATCCTCAGATCAATCATTGCCCTACGGCTCAATGAATCGGCCACTACATTGGCCTTACTAGGGTGGTACTCAATGGTACAATCATAGTTCTTGAGCAGCTCAATCCATCTATGCTGCCTAAGATTTAACTCCTTCTAAGTAAGGAGATACTTGAGGCTCTTATGATTAGTGTAGATAATACACCTCTCACCATACATATAATGCCTCCAGATTTTCAAATCAAAGACTACGACAGCCAACTCCAAATAATACGTTGGATAGTTTCCTTTATGTGTCTTAACTTTGCGAGACGCATAAGCTACCACTTTTCCATCTTGCATCAATACACATCCCAAACCGACGTGTGATGCATTATTGTAAATCATGAATTCTTTACCGGGTTCAAGCTGTATCAGACCAAGAGCCTAAGTTAGAACAGATTTGAACTTTTCGAAGCTTGCTTGCTGCGCATCAGTTTAGAAAAATGGAACACCCTTACACAGAAGCTTAGTTAAGGGTACCGCAATCAATGAGAAACCTTCCACAAAACGCCGATAATAACCCACCAGACCCAGAAAGCTATAGATTTCAGATGCATTCTTAGGCTATTTAACGAGCATAGCCTTAATCTTTCTAAGATCGACCCAGATCCCCTCAGCAGAAACTATATGCCCTAGAAATGTTACCTCACTAACTAGAATTTAGATTGACTTAGCTTAGCATATAGCTGCTTTTCCCGAAGTGTTGGAAGAACCACTCTAAGATGCTCATCATACTCATCCTCAGTCTTAGAGTATACCAATATATCATCGATGAAAAGGACGATGACTTGATCCATATATAGCTAAAACACTCGGTTCATCAGGTTCATAAATGCTGCCGAAGCATTTGCCAGGCCAAAGGTCATAACTAAGAACTCGTAATGTCCATATCGAGTCCTAAATGCAGTTTTATGTGGACTAGTTTCCTTAACCCTCAACTGATGATACCCAGAATAGAGGTCAATCTTAGAGAATAAAGAAGCTCCTCGAAATTGATCAAACAGGTCGTCGATCCTCGGAAGCGGATACCTATTCTTCACTGTTAGCTTATTTAGTTACCGATAGTCTACAGACATCCTCATGGTCTCGCCCTTCTTTTTAACGAATAGAACTGGTGCTCCCCACGGAGACACACTAGGATGGATGAAACAACGGTCTAGCAACTATTGAATTTGAGCCTTAAGCTTCGTACTCTCCTTCAGTGCCATACGGTAGGGAGCGATGGACACTAGAGCTATACCCGGGAAAAGATCTATCCCAAACTCCACCTCACGATTCAAAGATAAACCCAGTAGCTCC
The DNA here is from genome assembly GCA_020496765.1 of Gossypium stocksii. Taxonomy (NCBI): domain Eukaryota; kingdom Viridiplantae; phylum Streptophyta; class Magnoliopsida; order Malvales; family Malvaceae; genus Gossypium; species Gossypium stocksii. The sequence continues at coordinate 40,032,529 of CM035623.1, forward strand.
TCAGGAAAGACGTTCGGAAAATCCCTCACAGTTCAGATATCCCCTATAGCAAAGTTCCTAGAAGTAGAAACACTGATGTAGGCCAAGTACGCATCACACCCCTTTTGAACTAGTATTTTAGCCACAAACGCGGAGATCACATTAGATAGGTAATCTCGACACTCTCTAATCATAACCACCTCATTATCCTCCTCAGTTTTCAAGACGACCCTCTTAGTCGACAATCCAGGCTTACTCGTTGTTTAACCAGCGAATCCATTCTCAATATCAAATAAAACTCCCCAAACGGAAGCTCCATTAAATTTGCTAGAAAGACCATTCCTTGCACTTCTAATGGAACATCCCTATAGAGTTTATTAACCCAAACAGATTACCCCAATGGACTCAATATAATGATCTCACTCGTAGTGCTCTCAACCGATATCCCTAGATTTTCAGATATTGAACTAGCTATGTATGAGTGAGTAAGCCCTATGTCTATCAAAGCCAAGTAAGATACATCAAAGATAAAGAATGTACCGGTGATGACGTTAGGAGCATCTCTGTCCTCTCGGTGACGTATAGCATAAATCAAAGCAGGCTGCCTCGCCTCTGTTTGACCAGCACCTCGACTTGGTGCCCTTTACCCTCAGCCTATACCATTGCCACCCCTAGCCTGACCACGACCCCTAGGTGGCTGTTGAACTACTCTCGAAGGTTGTGTTTGACTTGATTCTGGACGGTGCTCTAAGGACCCATATCTCAGACATGCCTCAGTCATCTACTAACATTCACCCGGATGCCGTCTACCATAGTCTCCATAAGGCTATAACCCAACAGGAGCAACAGGAGCTCCAACTCTAACTGGCCCATCAAATCTGGCCTTTTTCTTAGGCTTCCGTATAGAACTCGAGGGCTTCGAATCCCACTTGTTCTTACCTCTTTCATGGTCCCTATTTTAGCACTCAGCGCGCTTGACATCTTCGGCGATCTTCGCCTTCTCAACCAAAATAGAGAATTTGCGCTCCCTTTGCGTAGCTATCAGTACCCTCAGATTATCTCTTAACCCATCTTCAAATTTGATGCACCTTTCATATTTGGATGCCACCATACCTCGAGCATAGTGGCTCAACTTAAAAAATTCGGCATCATACTCAGCCACAGATCGATCACCTAGTGTGAGATTTAAGAACTCATGCCTACGAGCATCCATATAGCTCGCTCCCACATATTTCCCCTGGAATGAAGTCTTAAAGAACTCCCAAGTCAGATGATTAGGCTGAGTGCCCTCCTTAACTATTAACCACCATTGATATGCTTCATCGCGAAGCAAGGAGATTGTACCCTTCAATTTCTACTCAGGGGTACAATCCAGATCATCCATAATCCTCTTAGTGGCCTCCAACTAGTACTCAGCCACATTAGGGGTGACTCCAGTGACACCCTTAAATAATTCAGCTCCATTGGATCGGAGTTGTTCCATTACTAACCCTCAGCCCCTAGATCCAGTGTTGGGCCCAGTGACACTTTCTAATATCCTCAACATGGCTTGGGACAGTACGTTGTCCCTAGCCGTAAGGTCTTGAGACCCAGTCTCTGTAGCAGGTGACACTGATGTCTCGCTAGTATCCAAGTTCAGCATGCTGCCCAGAAATGAGGACTCAGCTCGAGCCCCTCTACAGCCTCTACCTCGGCCTCGAGTACCACGTCCACGGATACCTTATTCGCTCATTGTAATTTCAGAGTTTTATCTACACTAACAATTTTATGCATCAGTTTCAGTTTCAGTTTCAATATTTATTAACAGATATTTTATGTAAAGAAGTATCAGAAGTTCAGAGTTGTTTTCGTAAATTTCAGTCTCTATTAGTTTCACTACAGTTTCAAAGTGTACTAACTATAGTGTTTCAAAAATAACTATCTATAGTGTCATAACAGTTTTATCAAAATATAAAAAACTTAATAAATCGGCGCCAGAGACTCGGTGTACCACATACTCAATTAGAATATTTCAAATCATTTGAAAACCATTTCTTTAAAATCAAAACTTTTGGAACCCGAAATTCAAGGCTGAGTTTTGTAACCTGGCTCTGATATCACTAAATGTAACACCCAAAACCCGGCCTAGACGTTCTGGTCGAATCTGGCGATGTCACATGGATTGAATTTGGAAAACCGCATAGGTTGGGTAAAGCATTAATTTGTTATTTAAAACAAAACATCAATGACGTATCATTTGGTTTCAGAAACATTAATAAATTAATAGACTACCAAAATATTAGTTATAGCGGAAGCTTAGAAACCATTATATTTAAGTAAAAACCGTTCATGTTTAGGAAACTTTTGTTTTTAGTAAAAATTGTGTTTTTGTTGAGTTTTGTAGTAATAAAATCATAAACGCAGTTAAAACCCTAAATTTGAGCAAACAGTCCATGAAATCCAAATTACAAAACTTGCCTAACAAAATAAAACAAAACCATAAAACAAAAGTGAAACAATTTTATAAGAGTGGTCACCGTCGAGTCTACCGCTGCACTGATTCGCCTAACTCTGTGGATTACTTATCTGGAACAGATAGAAGAAGGGTGAGTTTATGTAAACTTAGTGTGTAACCCCACAGAATTAAGCATGCACACATATAGAATAAAAAAATCAATCAGATACAGTCTTGGGCTTAAGCCCATTACAGATTCAGATGCAGATTTGGGCCTAAGCCCATTTCAGATACAGATGCAAATTTGGGCCTAAGCCCATCTCAGATACAACTACAGATATGCAAATAGAATCAGAAACAAATATCTTACCCCTAGCCTCTACACACCATCTCCGACCATCCCTACACACCATGTAGGATTTAAAACACCCACCCAGCCCTACACATCATGCTGTACCGAATGCGGCACCTATCAGATATAATGTAGCTGAGTTGTTAGATAATAGGCGTAACTGCCTTTCAGAACACTTCCTCCAATAAACATCATCCCACCCCAAACACAGATACACAATAATCTAATATACAAATTAACATGCTTTTACTCGGATATCAGATAGTCATATAAATCAGTATCAGTCATGCATAATATTAACACATAATCAGATCATCAGATTAAAGGGTTTAGATGGCCTTTATTGACCCTATGGTAGGCCCACAGCCGTTTGGGATGACCCGTGCAACCCTAGGAAAGTTTTCAAAATTTTGGTCCCACATGCTCGTGTGGTATGCCCGTGTGGGCCAACACGCTCGTGTAGCCCATATGCCTAGATTGACCTTGGCTATGTGGATCACACAGCCTGGCCCAAAAACCCTACACTTGTGTGGACTACCCGTGTGGACTCACAAGCCTGTGTAGCCCACACGGACCAATTTGGTCTAGCTCTTGTGTCTCACACAACCACACCCGGCCACTACATGGCCGTGTCCAGTGCACGGCTTGGCCTTCGTCAATCACATGGTCGAGTCATCACACATGACCTACCACATGGGCAACTACACGCCTGTGAAGCATCAACAGAATGGTTTTCAAATTTTGCCAAAACCTCTTTTTCTGTGTTTTCGGGTACATACCTGTTACGATTTTGGTGCAAGATCACTCCCGAGGCCTTGAAACCTAAAAATGAAGCATCCAAAATTGATTTAGTAGAATAATTAATGATTTTTTGACAATAATATAACAACAGAAACTCGACTTACCACCACAAAAAACCACCATTAGCACCGCTAAAATTAAAGATGTGACAACCGTAAGTTGACCCCAGTCGGGAAAGTGGTTTCGAAACCACTAAGCCGAGTTAAAAAAAATTTGATGAGTAACTTATTCCATGCGAAAATTTTGGTGTTTTAATTTTTCTAATTTGATATCATTTGGTCAAATTATGGCTTGATTAATTGAATTAAATAAAAATAAAAATTTGAAGGCCATTTTATAAATACCAAATTGTAGTGGACTAGTGATGTGAGAGGGCTTATGATGTAATTGAACTATGAAAGATTGGCATGGACACATTCGGCCCTTGCTTAGTGAAATAAGAAATGATTATGATAAGGCTAAAGAAGTAATTTAATTATAATAGTAAGTGCATGTAATAGTAAAACAACTGGTTGTGCATTTGTTCATGTTCTTAGCCGAAACAAAGAAAAAAAAATATAGGAAGAGAAGAAACATTCGGTTAGCTTGGGGAAGATCAAATTAAGGTATGAAATGGTATTATTTGCTTTAAATTTTATGAAGTTTGGTCGATCAATGAGCTTTGCTTACAACCCATATATTAATTTGAGAAATTTAAGTGTATAAATCATTCGGTCATGGTTGTTTTTACATGAGAACATGGAGATTGACATTTTAGAGTGCAAATTGAAGAGTGAGCTAATTAAGTGAGTAGTTTCATGGATTAGATGATAAGTTGAAATCGACTTGTGTGCTTAAGTATATTATGGATGTCGAATGTGATTTTTTTGTTAATGGTTGTGTAAGTTGTTGAATCAACCTTTAAATGAATGTAGATGGGTGTTAAATAAGAGCATAAATTTTGAATGTATGAATTGTTGAATTATGGCTAGTATGTATTCGGCTATGTTTGAGTTAAGGGACATTTGAAGTGTTTTGATGTTAAAAGTTTACTAATAGTAATCAAATGAGCCTAAAATTTATACTAGGTCTAAATTGTTAGTAATTAGAAAAGAGTAGAGTGAAAGGGTCGTTGTGAATTGATAAAATGGTCAGGAAGGTTGCCGAAATGAACTTAAGCAATGAAATTAAATTGAGGATTGATAAGTTAGTTTAAGGTAAGTTGATTTGCTTTGTTAGTCGACTTTGGGATATAATGTATTGGACTTTGAAATGTACTAATAGAAATGACCGAATAGGAAGGTTAATGCTAGTTAAATGTACGAAATACAGGTTAAAGGCACATTGGCTTGTATACTTATGTTTATATGTGGATTTATATGATCAAATGGCTGCTATGAAAAGTAGGTAAATTATGTATTTGTAATGCGCTGAATTGGTTAAAATGAAATGAGGATAAAGTGATATATATATATGTGTGCGTGACATGCTGAATGGCTACTAAGGAATGAAGTTTAAGTGTACTAATTTCATATGCCTTGTTGAGTAAGGAAATGGATTGGAGATCTAATTAAATTAACTGTTTTGATCAAATTAAGCCCAAGAGCATCAAAAGGGAGAGTCGGACAAAGGGAAGACCAAGATCATTGAGTAGCCATAGAAGCAAATCCTAGGATCACCAAGTAAGTGTATAAGCAACTACAAATTTAGTTATTATGCTTAAATGGTACATACTCATCATGAAAGGTTTACTCACGAAATTTATATAAACATACATATTAGCTAGTTTGATAGACTTGAAATCATATATGTACATTCAAATTTGATTAGAACTATAGGTACGGTTAAAATGGCACTATATGTGCAGCTACAATGGCACTATAGGTGCGGTTAAAATGGCACTATATGTGCGGCTACAATGGCACTATAGGTGCGGCCAAAATGGCACTTGGTGTGCGGTTTAGAGCATTAGAAGTGCTGAAGTTTTCTAAATAAGAAATCCGAAGGTTGTGGACGAATGTCATAAGAGAGTAGTGACCTATCAAGAGTAAGAAAGTTAAACATTTTCTTGAGTTGTAACTAGAGTGGTTGCTTTGAGTAGCATATTATTTCTTAATAATCAAGTTATTATACTGTAGTGTTTATAACTTACTGAGTTGTAAAACTCATGTGGTGTGTTCAACTGTTTGTTTTTTTTAGGTTCGGTTGATCCGTCGTAAACTCAGGGCCGCCATCAAAGTCATCACACCTGTCAGCAACATTTTGGTACCTTGTTTTGTTAGTTTTGAGAATGATATTTTGGCATGTATAGACTTTAATTTGGGATGTTGAAGATGTAATGTTCTTTCTTACGAATGGCCATGCGAAATTGGCCTAAATGCTTTAATTTCAAATATGGCTATGTATGTTTTTATATATATATTTTATGTTTAAGTGAATTGCTACTAAATAGAGGGAATACTAAAGTTACAATCAAAAGAATGAATCATGAAATGTGTTTGCTATGATGTGAATAAGCTAGGCATAAACGAACATACATTCGGCTATGAAAGGAAATTCCAAAGGAATAGAAAAATTATTTTTAAAATGTTGAAATGAGTATAAGACCTGATGAAGTAGTGTCTTTGATTGATAAATTAACAGCATGAAAGCTTGGTTTGTCAGTTGCAAATATTTATAGGTGGCCTATTTAATATTATGTTTTGTTTAATAGTTCGTACCCAAATGGTTTCCAGTAATACCCCGTCACCCTTTCGGCGATGGACACGGGCTAGGGGTGTTACATTTTATTGGTATCAGAGCTACGGTTTAGCCGATTCTAGGACTACTGTAGTGTGTGTAAGAATAGCTATACATGCCAAAATATGATAATGTGACAGTGTGATGACTTTTGATGGTTAAAAATTTTATTTATTCTTTTTATATATAGAAATGGAACCTGACCCCGAAAAGTCGTAGCGGATGATGTGGAAAGTATAGCACCTGCTCCCGCTCAAAGGACAGTGCCAGCGGATTCTCGACCATCCGCGAGTAATCAAGAAGGTGGAGTTAGGCAAGCCCTCTTTTCCATAATGAACGAATGGTTTGCCCAGCATACTCGCATAAATTCGGCTGCTCAACCACCCCCTAATTTAAACAATCCTTCCTCGGTGCCTGTAATACCGGCAACCTCCGATCCATTGAGATTGAATAAACCCCCTGTCGATAAGATTAGAAAATATGGAGTGGAAGAATTCAGAGCCACCACTACGGATGATGCGGAAAAAGCTGAATTCTGGTTGGATAATACTCTTCGTGTGTTTGATGAACTATCCTGCACCCCTGATGAATGTCTAAAGTGTGCTGTGTCCTTACTTCGAGATGCGGCTTATTATTGGTGGAGTACTTTGATTGCAATCGTTCCAAAGGAGCGGGTTACGTGGGATTTCTTTCAGACAGAGTTCCGCAAGAAGTACATAAGTCAGCGATTCATTGACCAGAAGCGCAAAGAATTTCTGGAACTTAAACAAGACCGTCTGACCGTATCGGAATATGAACGTGAATTTGTGAGGCTCAGTCGCTACGCTCGAGAATACGTCGCTAATGAAGATGTAATGTGTAAAAGATTTGAAGAGGGATTAAACGAAGATTTAAAACTGCTGGTGGGTATCCTTGAAATAAGAGAATTCGTAGTACTCGTTGAACGGGCTTGCAAAGCGGAGGAGCTCGGGAAGGAGAAAAGAAAAGCTGAATCTGAAGCTAAAGACTTCCGCAAGAGATCCATGGGAAAAGCCTCATTTTCAGCCTCGAAGAAGTTCAGAGATGAAAAAAACAAGTCAAAGGCAAATACCAGGATTTTCGATTCGAGAACGACCTTCGACGGATTCTCGAGCTACTTCAGTTGCTAGTGTGGCTAACAATCGGCAAATAAAACCGGAATGTCAACAGTGTGGAAGGTGACATGTGGGCGAGTGTTGGGGCAAGATTAATGACCGAGCTTGTTATAGATGCGGGTCGCTGGATCATTATGTTCGAAATTGTACAAAACCCATTGAGAAAGATAGTACAAGAGACATAAGATCGAGTGGTACTGCTGTTAGGGGTAGGGCACCGAGAAATGCGGGAGGTAGGAGTGGTACTCGGAGGGGGACTTCTGATACAGCTGTTCGGTCAGAGGCTTGTGTTCTTGCGAGAGCTTATGCTATCCGTGCTAGAGAGGATGCTTCTTCCCCTGACGTTATTTCTGGTACTTTCACTCTTTTCAACTCTGATGTTGTTGCCTTGATTGATCCCGGTTCAACCCATTCATATGTGTGTGCGACATTGGTATTCAGTAAGACTCTTCCTGTTGAGTCTATTGAGTTCATAATTAGAGTGCCAAACCCTTTGGGTCAGTATGTCCTAGTAGACAAAGTGTGCAAGAACTGCCCTCTAATGTTTCGAAATTCCTATTTCTGAGCCGATTTAATGCTCTTGCCATTTGACGAGTTTGATATTATTCTCGGCATAAACTGGTTGTCCGAACACGATGCGGTGGTGAACTGTAAAAGAAAGTCAATTGAATTGCGAGGTTCCCATAGAGAAATAATTCTAATTGAGTCCACCGATCGGAACGAGCGACCGGTAGTGATATCTTCGATGTCGGCCCAAAGATATGTGAGAAAGGGGTGTGAAGCCTATTTGGCGTATATTTTAGATAACAAAGTATCTGAACAAAAGCTCGAGGCTGTACCTGTAGTCAATGAGTATTCCGATGTGTTTTCTGAGGAATTGCCGGGACTGCCACCTATTAAAGAAGTTAAATTTGGTATAGAGTTGGTTCTGGGTACGACTCCGATTTCGATCACCCCGTACCGAATGGCGCCTACAGAGTTAAAAGAGTTAAAATCGCAATTACAAGAGTTGACAGATCAGGGTTTCGCACGACCGAGTTTCTCACCCTGGGGTACACCAGTTTTGTTTGTGAAAAAGAAAGACGGAACTATGAGAATGTGCATTGATTATAGACAGTTGAATAAGGCCACTGTAAAGAATAAATATCCGTTGCCCCGAATCGACAACCTATTTGATCAGCTAAAGGGAGCTTATGTGTTTTCAAAGATCGATCTGCGATCCGGATATTACCAATTGAGAGTTAGAGATTCTGACGTGCCAAAAATTACTTTTCGAACGAGGTACGGACACTATGAATTTTTAGTGATGCCGTTCGAACTCACTAACGCCCCTGCGGTTTTTATGGACCTTATGAACCGAGTGTTTAGGCAGTATTTGGATCGATTTGTAGTGGTGTTTATCGACGACATTTTGATTTACTCTCGTAATGAGATCGAGCATACTGAACATTTGAGACTGGTGCTTCAAACCTTACGAGATAATCAACTGTACGTGAAATTCAGTAAATGTGAATTTTGGCTGCGCGAGGTTAGCTTTTTGGGACATGTAGTGTCAGTTTCGAGTATTCGAGTTGATTCGAACAAAATTTCAGCCATCCTCAACTGGAAACCTTCGAGGAATGTTTCAGAAGTTCGGAGCTTTTTGGGACTTGCCGGGTACTATCGACGATTTGTAAAGGGGTTTTCGCTGATTGCGACCTCGTTGACTAAACTGCTGCAAAAAGATGTCAAGTTTGAGTGGTCTGAAAAGTGTCAGAAAAGTTTTGACCAGCTGAAAACTCTTTTGACGGAGGCTCCAGTGTTAGTTCAGCCAGAATCCGGTAAGGAGTTCATAGTTTATAGCGATGCATCTTTAAACGGTCTGGGCTGTGTTTTAATGCAAGAGGGTCGAGTTGTTGCGTATGCCTCAAGACAGTTGAAACCCCATGAGAGGAACTATCCGACGCACGATCTCGAGTTAGCTGCCATTGTATTCGCTTTAAAAATTTGGCGTCATTATTTGTTCGGAGAGAAATGTCATGTTTATTCTGACCATAAAAGCCTGAAGTACTTAATGACCCAGAAAGATTTGAATTTGAGACAACGACGGTGGTTAGAGTTATTGAAGGATTACGAGCTCATTATCGATTATCACCCGGGAAAAACTAACATAGTTGCAGACGCTCTAAGTTGGAAGCCACTATTTGCACTTCGAGCGATGAATGTATATTTGTCTTTGTCCGCTGATAATATGTTGATAGCGGAATTGAAAGCGAAACCGATGCTGATAAAACAAATTCGTAACGCCCAAAAGTGGATAAGGATTTGGCTACTAAACGAGCTCAGTGCGATCTTAATATAGATTCAGAGTTTCAAATTGACGATAGTGATTGTTTGAGATTCAAAAATCGATTGTGTGTTTCGAGAAATTCTGATTTAGTTTCGACAATTTTGAATGAAGCACATAATAGTCAGATGCCTATTCATCCGGGTAGCACGAAGATGTACAATGATCTGAAGCTCCAATATTGGTGGCACGGTATGAAACGAGATATCTCTGACTTTGTTTCGAAATGCTTAATATGCCAACAAGTGAAGGCGGAACATCAAGTGCCTTCGGGATTGCTTCAACCAATTATGATACCCGAGTGGAAGTGGGATCGGGTTACGATGGACTTTGTATCCAGGTTACCGCTGACACCAAGCAAGAAAGATTCCATTTGGGTTATTGTTGATAGATTAACGAAGTCAGCTCATTTTATTCCCGTTCGTACGGACTATTCACTTGATAAGCTAGCGGAATTGTACGTATCCCAGATTATACAGTTGCATGGGGTGTCGACTTCTATTGTTTCGGATAGAGATCCCCAGTTTACTTCGCGATTCTGGAAGAAATTACATGAGGCATTAGGCACTAAGCTTCAGTTTAGCACCGCCTTTCATCCCCAGACCGATGGTCAGTCTGAAAGAACCATTCAAATACTCGAAGATATGTTGAGATGTTGTATTCTCGAGTTTAACGGTTCGTGGGAGAAATACATACCATTGATTGAATTCGCCTACAATAATAGTTTTCAAACGAGTATCAAAATGGCGCCTTATGAGGCTCTATACGGTCGTAAATGCCGTACGCCCTTGTTTTGGACTGAACTTAGCGAAAATAAGTTATATGGAGTTGATTTAATTAAGGAGGCCGAACAACAAGTGAAGATAATTCGTGATAGCCTGAAAGCAGCTACGGATCGCCAGAAATCGTATGCAGATTTAAAGCGTAAAGATATAGAATATCAGGTTGGAGAGAAAGTTTTTCTGAAAGTTTCACCGCGGAAAAAGATACTCCGTTTTGGTCGTAAAGGCAAATTAAGTCCGAGATTTATCGGACCGTATGAGATTTCAGAGAGAATTGGACCGGTTGCTTATAAGTTAATTCTGCCCCTTGAACTTGAAAGGATTCACAATGTTTTTCATGTTTCGATGCTCCGTCGTTATAGATTCGATCCCTCTCATGTGATTTCCCCTACGGAGGTTGAAATTCAGTCCGATTTGAGTTATGAAGAAGAACCGGTTCGTATTTTAGCTCATGAGGTGAAAGAATTGCGAAATAAAAAAGATCCCGTTGGTGAAAGTATTATGGCTTAAACATGGAATTGAAGAAGCAACTTGGGAGCTCGAAGGCTTGATGAAAGAGCACTACCCTAATTTATTTGCTGGTGAGTTTTCGGGGACGAAAACTATTAAAGGGGGGAGAGTTGTGACAACCGTAAGTTGACCCTAGTCGGGAAAGTGGTTTCGTAACCACTAAGCCGAGTTAAAAAAAAATTTGATGAGTAACTTATTCCATGCGAAAATTTTGGTGTTTTAATTTTTCTAATTTGATATCATTTGGTCAAATTATGGCTTGATTAATTGAATTAAATAAAAATAAAAATTTGAAGGCCATTTTATAAATACCAAATTGTAGTGGACTAGTGATGTGAGAGGGCTTATGATGCAATTGAACCATGAAAGATTGGCATGGACACATTCGGCCCTTGCTTAGTGAAATAAGAAATGATTATGATAAGGCTAAAGAAGTAATTTAATTATAATAGTAAGTGCATGTAATAGTAAAACAAATGGTTGTGCATTTGTTCATGTTCTTAGCCGAAACAAAGAAAAAAAAATATAGGAAGAGAAGAAACATTCGGTTAGCTTGGGGAAGATCAAATTAAGGTATGAAATGGTATTATTTGCTTTAAATTTTATGAAGTTTGGTCGATCAATGAGCTTTGCTTACAACCCATATATTAATTTGAGAAATTTAAGTGTATAAATCATTCGGTCATGGTTGTTTTTACATGAGAACATGGAGATTGAAGTTTTTGAGTGCAAATTGAAGAGTGAGCTAATTAAGTGAGTAGTTTCATAGATTAGATGATAAGTTGAAATCGGCTTGTGTGCTTAAGTATATTATGGATGTCGAATGTGATTTTTTTGTTAATGGTTGTGTAAGTTGTTGAATCAACCTTTAAATGAATGTAGATGGGTGTTAAATAAGAGCATAAATTTTGAATGTATGAATTGTTGAATTATGGCTAGTATGTATTCGGCTATGTTTGAGTTAAGGGACATTTGAAGTGTTTTGATGTTAAAAGTTTACTAATAGTAATCAAATGAGCCTAAAATTTATACTAGGTCTAAATTGTTAGTAATTAGAAAAGAGTAGAGTGAAAGGGTCGTTGTGAATTGATAAAATGGTCAGGAAGGTTGCCGAAATGAACTTAAGCAATGAAATTAAATTGAGGATTGATAAGTTAGTTTAAGGTAAGTTGATTTGCTTTGTTAGTCGGCTTTGGGATATAATGTATTGGACTTTGAAATGTACTAATAGAAATGACCGAATAGGAAGGTTAATGCTAGTTAAATGTACGAAATACAGGTTAAAGGCACATTAGCTTGTATACTTATGTTTATATGTGGATTTATATGATCAAATGGCTGCTATGAAAAGTAGGTAAATTATGTATTTGTAATGCGCTGAATTGGTTAAAATGAAATGAGGATAAAGTGATATATATATATGTGTGCGTGACATGCTGAATGGCTACTAAGGAATGAAGTTTAAGTGTACTAATTTCATATGCCTTGTTGAGTAAGGAAATGGATTGGAGATCTAATTAAATTAACTGTTTTGATCAAATTAAGCCCAAGAGCATCAAAAGGGAGAGTCGGACAAAGGGAAGACCAAGATCATCGAGTAGCTATAGAAGCAAATCCTAGGATCACCAAGTAAGTGTATAAGCAACTACGAATTTAGTTATTATGCTTAAATGGTACATACTCATCATGAAAGGTTTACTCACGAAATTTATATAAACATACATATTAGCTAGTTTGATAGACTTGAAATCATATATGTACATTCAAATTTGATTAGAACTATAGGTGCGGTTAAAATGGCACTATATGTGCGGCTACAATGGCACTATAGGTGCGTTTAAAATGGCACTATATGTGCAGCTACAATGGCACTATAGGTGCGGCCAAAATGGCACTTGGTGTGCGGTTTAGAGCATTAGAAGTGCTGAAGTTTTCTAAATAAGAAATCCGAAGGTTGTGGACGAATGTCATAAGAGAGTAGTGACCTATCAAGAGTAAGAAAGTTAAACGTTTTCTTGAGTTGTAACTAGAGTGGTTGCTTTGAGTAGCATATTATTTCTTAATAATCAAGTTATTATACTGTAGTGTTTATAACTTACTGAGTTGTAAAACTCATGTGGTGTGTTCAACTGTTTGTTTTTTTTAGGTTCGGTTGATCCGTCGTAAACTCAGGGCCGCCATCAAAGTCATCACACCTGTCAGCAACATTTTGGTACCTTGTTTTATTAGTTTTGAGAATGATATTTTGGCATGTATAGACTTTAATTTGGGATGTTGAAGATGTAATGTTCTTTCTTACGAATGGCCATGCGAAATTGGCCTAAATGCTTTAATTTCAAATATGGCTATGTATGTTTTTATATATATATATTATGTTTAAGTGAATTGCTACTAAATAGAGGGAATACTAAAGTTACAATCAAAAGAATGAATCATGAAATGTGTTTGCTATGATGTGAATAAGCTAGGCATAAACGAACATACATTTGGCTATGAAAGGAAATTCCAAAGGAATAGAAAAATTATTTTTAAAATGTTGAAATGAGTATAAGACCTGATGAAGTAGTGTCTTTGATTGATAAATTAACAGCATGAAAGCTCGGTTTGTCAGTTGCAAATATTTATAGGTGGCCTATTTAATATTATGTTTTGTTTAATAGTTCGTACCCAAATGGTTTCCAATAATACCCCGTCACCCTTTCGGCGACGGACACGGGCTAGGGTGTTACAAAAGAAGCGAAAATCATTATTCAAAAGCCTCCTCTTACACTACTAATTGTAAAGAAATCAGATTCCTAATCAATCGTTAAACTTCTACGATAGAAACGAAATGAAAGAACTTACTAACCCATACGAGTGCTACCACGATGCAAAAAGAAAAGACAAATTTAGAAACAAAAGAAGAGGGAGATGGAGATTCCAAAGAAATTTGGCAGAGAGGGTGGAGAGAAACAAAATGTCTGAAAGAGGGGAAATTTTTGGGGAAAAAAAATAAAACAAAAGTATTTTGATAGCTTCTCTCAACCCAACTCCCCTATCTTCTCTCAGCTAACTTCCCACTACTTAAATTTCTAATGGGACTTGCCTATCTGACTTGCTATTTGAACTAAACTCATTATCGAGTTTGTCTTTTTTCAACAATTTTCCCTTCATTTCCTCGAACGAGAATTTATCTCTACCATAAATTAGGGTCTCTCTAAAAAACTTATATGAAGGGGCAAAGAACACAATAATAGCAAGCCTGATACTCATCATCTATATTAACCTCAACATTCTTTAGATCACTTAAGAAAATGACAAATTGATTGATGTGACCCCTAAGGTGCTCATTTTGGTCCATACAGAACGTGTATAGGTGTTGTTTCAACACCAGTCGATTAGCCAAAGACTTTGTCATGTATAGGGTTTCTAATTTTCTTCATAATGCTGCTGCCATTTTCTCTGTAAGCATCTCCTACAACACATTGTTCATGAGACACAACTAAATTATTGATAGAGCTTTCTTATCAAGTTCATCATTTTTTAACTGATTCGTATTTGCAGGTTTTGCCCAGTAACGACTTTCTTCAGACTGTATTAAACTAGAATAGCTGTCATCCTAACTTGCCATAAATTGAATTTTGTGATTCCATCGAACTTCTCAATATCGAATCTTATTGTCATCTCTAAACGGGTTGATTGCGGAATCTGAATCAAGCTCTTATACCAATTTGTTAGGGATCGACCCTTATAAACAATGAAATAGAAAAAAGTAGAGAAGATCAACATAGATATTTTACGTGGAAAACTCCTTTGAAGAGGATAAAAACCACGGGTAAAGAAAAATTCATTGAAATGACAAATAATCTGAACGAGTTCAAGATAGAGATAACTCAAAAATAAATAAACCCTAAACCTCAAAAACAAAGCTCTCTGACTAAAACACAAAATTCCCTTAAAGCTCTCTTAATCTTCTCTTAATCCTAGTGTGATGAAGATATCAATTCTAGGGTTACAGAAGTCTTTTTATAGGCTGAAATTCGTGTGAATATATGACTAAAATATCCCTAGAATAATTAGACTTTAATTGATAAAAGATAATAGAGTTTAATTGAGAAAAGAAACTCGATTTATATGGGAAACATGTCACCATGTAGCAACTTCCCGAATCGCCTTGTCACGACGTTGTCTGTCGTTGTGACATCGAAAACCTCTTTGTCCTGACATCGTCGTCTGCTAGAGTTGTTGCGATTTTGACGTCCTCATGTCACAATACAAGTAACGATAAGTGCTTGGAAGGGTCCGAAAATGCAAGGCATACTTCGAAATTGTGAAGAAAGTCTTTATAAAGAATGAACTTTCCCATATTTTATACACTAAGTGAGAGCACTATTCAATTTAGTTTAAAGGAACATATCTTGATCGCATCAATTGTTCTTCTTTCATAGATCTATTACAGCTCTCAATAGAAAAGGTTGAGCGAATTTATATTGAATATGTGAGGATAAGGCTTGGAGTTGGTTGGGTTTAAATTAAAATTTGTACTGTGATTCAATAGTCTGAAGTAAGCCCGACCGCTTCATTTGTTGTTGGAACAAAACGTACAACAATTCATGAAAGCAGAAGTATTTCATTACTTTTTAATCAACCAAACTCTTAAAAATAAATTACTTAATTTTATTTTGCATGATGTTAAACGATAAATCGAGCATTTATACAATTTCCAATTCTATCTACCATATAAATCGAGCATTGATACAATTTCCAATTCTATCTACCATCTAAATGTTTGACTTTGTTTTCTCGAATGTTTGTTAATTGGTATTTGTTCAACTGCTTTTGAAGAAAATGTGTATATATAATTATGAAAAGATAATAAGTTGACAAGTGGAGAATACATAGAGTTCCCTTGCATATCCAGCCAGCTCTCATAGTTTTGGAACCTTGTTCATTCTAGGTAAAAAACTGAAGCTTTTCTTCAAGTGCACATGAAGATTTGCTTGCATTGGATAACATCGAAGGTGGGTGTGTTAGTGGATGACAGGAACTTGACAACTTAAAACAATAATTAGATTTCCAAATAAGAAAGGAGTGTTAGGTTAATGTACAACAAAAATAAGGAAAAGCTTCGCCTTAACTAACCTTGAAGTAATGGTGTTGGTGGGCTCCCTTTTGGTTTAGGTAGAAGCCTCACCATACTCTCGTCGATATGGGAAAGACATGTTTGCTGAAACTCTCCAACTAACTAGTTTGAAAACAGCAATGGGACCAACTTGTGATTGAAGATGAACATTTCATTTCGATTACAATACCAATATGTCAATATACTCTCAAAACTGCTTTGATTTCAATTCAAGTGAAAGGAGAATACTCCATTTTAAGGTGAAGTCATATTGTAGGGATTAGTATAGATTGACATTAAAGCTTTAAATCACTCAACAAACAAATTTTGTTGGTAACAAAAAATATCCGGAATGCATGAATTAGTTTATATATTTATTTATCAGATTAGACGATACAATAGTAGAGCATGAGGAAGGATTATATGAATATATGAAACTACGATTTTATTCTTCCTGATTTTCAGTTTTTTCCACCTTAAAACATTCAAATCCAACTAAAAATACTAAAAATCAAGAAGAAAAACGTGATTTATCATTCTCCTATTAGAAAGAGATAATGATGACGTTGAATCATAATATCATACAATCACTTCTCAATAGAGCATATGTGAACATTCTCTTGAATAAATAATTGATTTAGAAAAAAATTATTAAATTTTTATAAATTAAAAATAAGTAACATAAAAATATTTATAGATGTCATCATATTTGTAAAAGTTTACAAATAGTTTTAATAAATTAAAATTTTAAAAAATATACTAGAATTATAAATATTTTTTTATAAGATGATGTGTATTAAATCAAATAAAGAATTTAAAAGAGGAAATTGAGATACATTATGTTGTTTAGTAAATTTTTATTTAATACAAAGTAGTGGTGAATATCTCAATATTAATTGGATCACCAAAATATTCCTTCAATCTTCTTATTATTTTATGTTAGCTTTGATTATATGTTATACCTATTGAATCCACGTATGAGTGGTATGCACTTTTACTCTCTTGTTTTATAATCTAAGCTTTGGTCATCCAATCGTAAAACAATGAACACACAAAGTAAATAATAATAATAATAATAATAATAATAATAATAATAATAATAATTTGTGATATTTAATGATGCTGACCTGGGTTTCTTCACGTGAAAACTTGCAACTTTACTTCCAACTTGTTCATTTACGTTTCTCCCTATTTGCTTTCATTTATTAGTAGCTAAAACAAAAAAACCAAGCTCCTAACAGGGGCGAAGCTGGGGGGTGGCATGGGCCCGGCTCCCCTTAAAATGTAAAATTCTCTTTTAGGCCCTTAAAATTTGTTTAAAATTTTAAATTAGTAAAGGTAAAATTATACTTTAGCCTCCTTAAAATTATAAAAATTTGATTTAATTCTTTACAAATTATAAAAAATTAAAATTTCATCCGACATCCCCTAAAAAATTTTTCTGGCTTCGCCATTGGCTCCTAACACATTTGATAATGGAATATCTACATTATTTCAAGCATAAATTAATTTTACTTTTTAATACACACTACTCGATGTCCACGTATATATTTTCAATGCTCTATACAGCACTAACCATATATTAGGCAAAAATGGAATTTTGTTACGAGGAATCCCTAACCTATAGCATTATCTTATCATTATATCTAGTCCAATTATAATTCTTATTGGTAGTTTTTGTCAAAATTTATCAATTAACATGTTTATTTTCTTTCAATTATAAAAGGGCAATCTAATCAAAATTTGAAGTTGATAAATTTAAAAAAAATACTTTTGATTTTAATTATTGGACTGATTTTCTTTTTTTTAAAAAAGGAGGAATTAATTTTTAGCTTAGGGACTAAATCTCAAAAATTGACAAAGTACAGTGAGTAACTACATATTTTAACAAAACCGAGGGTTTGCGGCTTTGACGTTGTTCATACTTTCAAGGTTCTTACAAAACAGTGGATCCCACAACCTTTAGATTCAGTTTTGTTTGATAGGCTCAAAAAACAAAATAAATAAAAAAGAAATCTTTGCTGTTTTCCTTAAGAGAATGCAAAGTTGAAAGGGAACAACAGCCCATAATGGTCCCACTTAATGCAACTAACCCTTCACTTTATTCTAAACTGCTAACTTAATTAAACGAACATGGAAAGAAGCTTAACTTGATTCTCCCCATTTCCATAAAAACCTTTTATATATATATATATATATATATATTTAATATCCTCCTCTTTCTGCTTTTATTTTCACTTTTTGAGCAGAGTTTTAATTACTGTCCCCCTTTTTATTAAAGAAAAAAAGTTAAATCTTTTACTTTTGCCTCCTATGGGAACTTAATATATCTTCAGCTCCATTTTTAGAACATTGAAGATCTAAACATTTTTTCTTCTTTCTGAGTTGAATCCAAAGATGGGTTTTTGTTTCTGGGTTTGTTTTATTAGTGTGTTAAACTTCTACAGCTTGAGTTTTGTATGTTCACAAGCTGATGCAAGTGCTGAAGGGACTGTTTTCATTGATGGAAAAGCTCCGATTGGTAGAATAGATGACGATTTCATTTGTGCTACTTTGGATTGGTGGCCTCCTGAGAAATGTGATTATGGGACATGCAGTTGGGGCCTTGCTGGGCTTCTCAATCTGGTTTTTCTTCTTCTTTTCTTTGTTGTTTGACAATGATTTTCATAATGAACATAATGGGTCTTTTCACACTTTTGAGAGGGTATTTCTGTTTCAATCTGGAAAAAGCATATTTTCCGAGTTTAAAAGTGGTTTTGGCTGAGATGTTGTTTCATCTTCCTTTTTTTTTTTTTTTTGCAGGATCTTAATAAAAACTTATTCTTGAATGCCGTTAAAGGTAAAGCAATTCTTTCCCATAAAAATCCATCTCAATTATTCTATTTTATTTATTTACCAGTCCCTATATTTTTCAGCTTTTTCACCATTGAAGATTAGGTTGGGCGGCACATTACAAGACAAAGTCATATATGACACTGATGACAATCAACTACCCTGCACTTCATTTGTCAAAAACACTTCTGAGATGTTTGGTTTTACACAAGGATGTTTGCCAATGAATAGATGGGATGACCTTAATTCCTTCTTTCAAAAAGCAGGGTATAAACACCATTTTCAATTTTCTTTGAGCTTCAACATTATGAATTCTTAATTCCACCATTAATTTAATTCAACTGTTTGGTTATTCAGAGCTAAGGTTATTTTTGGATTAAATGCACTTGCTGGTCGAAATATAGCTTCTGATGGTTTAGCCGTAGGTGCTTGGAACTACACCAATGCCGAATCTTTTATGCAATACACTGTTGACAAGAACTATACCATTCACGGTTGGGAGTTGGGTAAAAGAACTATACATGATATGTCTTAATTCTTGATAATGTATCGACCGAAACACATTATTTTTGTTATCTTTCGCTTGTCAGGAAATGAACTGTGCGGAAGCGGAGTCGGAACTCGGGTCTCTGCAGACCAGTATGCTGCTGACACAGCAGCTCTGCAAAGTATAGTGCAGAAGATATACCAGAATGTTGATTTGAAGCCGTTAATTATCACACCGGGAGGGTTCTATGACTCGGATTGGTTCACAGAATACATTGATAAGACAACCAAGTCCCTAGATGTTGTCACTCACCACATATACAACCTTGGACCAGGTATGGTTCCTATGTGCATAATCCAGTATAGGAGCTTAGGACATGAAAGAAGGTTTGAACTTGACAATCGTGTGTTTCTCTGTGTAGGAGTTGATGACCATCTTGTTGAAAAGATTCTCGATCCATCCGTTCTTGAGGGCGTGTCCGGAACATTCAGTGGCCTTCATAACATTATCAAGAATTCTACAACCTCAGCAGCTGCCTGGGTGGGTGAGGCTGGAGGAGCTTACAACAGTGGCCATAATCTTGTCACAAATGCATTTGTGTTCAGTTTCTGGTAATGTCGCAATACCTTGCTATCCCGAAGCTTAGGCCTTTCTGTCTGATAGATTTCTGATTCATTTTTCCTGGGACATGAATTGCAGGTATTTAGATCAACTCGGCATGGCATCCAAGTATGATACGAAAACGTATTGCAGACAGTCACTGGTTGGTGGAAATTATGGTTTACTAAACACCACCAACTTTCAACCAAATCCAGACTACTACAGGTAATTGCTTTTTGAAATTCTTTCATTACGAACTTGCAGGACTTGAATTAGACCTATTACTTCAAAATAAGCTTTCATTTATCTAAGCCTAACTTGCATGATACTCTGCTTTCTCCATTGCAGTGCACTTCTTTGGCACCGGCTAATGGGAAGAAATGTTCTTTCGACAAGCTTCACCGGGACAGACAAGATCCGCTCCTACACTCACTGTGCAAAACAATCAGTAAGTTCATCTCATATGCAATTATCAAGCATTGTTAATCTCCCCTTTCTTGGACTTTGACCAAAGTTTCCTATCTTGCAGAAAGGCATCACACTACTTTTGATCAACCTCAACAATAGCACTACCGTCCAGGCAAAACTCGCATTCAATAGTACAATGAGCTTGCGACACAAGCACCGGTCTCGAATTTCACACCATAAGCACAGAATTCATAAAACAACAATTGTCAAGCTGCCTCAAGGCATTGATGGTAAAATAAGAAGAGAGGAATACCATCTAACAGCAAAAGATGGGAATTTACAGAGTCAAAGCATGCTACTTAATGGAAACATTTTAAGTGTAAATTCATCTGGGATCATACCTCATCTGGAGCCTTTACATGTAAAATCAGCAAAGCCAATAATGGTTGCTCCTTTATCCATTGTGTTCAGTCACATGCCTGATGTTACTGTCCCCGCTTGCAAGGTACAGCCCTAGAGCTACAAGGAACTAAAAATGGTTCCTTTTAGTGATTGATCAAATAAGAAATAGAACATATTACAAACATTTCATTCTTTTTTTTTTTTTTCCCCATAGTGAAGAATATAATGTAACACACCTTTTTTGGATATGAATATGTGAAATTTTAGAAAATATTGGACATAAATATGTGATAAACTGATGCATGAGAAACAAAACAACCTTACCATGATGCAGCTAGCAAAGAGAGAAATTCTGGGGGTCTTAACCTGCAAAAAGTTGTCCTTTGACAGGCTTGTTCTAACTGTTGCCCTTCTTTGGTAAAACAAAGAATTTGTGATTTGTCAGAAGAAAAGAAAGCATGCAACATATTTTCAAACAAATAAACCATGACCAACAAAAACTTGAACACCGTAGATAAGGAACAGTTTTTGCAGTTTAATTGAAGGAGAATGTTGTGATAGTTCCATTAAACAGGAAGCATTTTGTTTGGTTAGTTGAATATTAATATGCATGTACCAAATTAACATAAGACTGTCTAACAGAATATACATCATACACTGGACCTGTGGATGAAGTAGATGCATAAAAAATCCAGATTGCAACAAGGGCAGATGACAGTCCATTTGCTTTCTACTTTCAAGATCTTCAATTGTAATGTTCCATGAATCTATGAAATTCGGCATTCCAATTTCCAACAAAATTCACATTCTTACTCAATATGAAGCTTCTTTTTTTTTTTTTTTCTTCTTCTGGATAAATAAATATGAAGATTTTATACCATCTTACAGTTGAAAAGTTTTTGTACTATTAATTGTGAGCCGATGATGCAAAAAAAGTTTGTAAAACACGAGGATATTTTAAGGGTGCAATGTAAGCACTTATTAATATTAATTTATTTTGATTAATTAAACTAAATATATAAAAAAACGATATTCATTATAGTAATGTTTTAGATTGATATTTTTAAGAAAGTTTTTACACGTCTATTTGTAAAAAAGTTTTTACACGTCTATTTGTAGAAATCATAAAATTAGAATACAAATATCTGTTTAAAAATAACATATAATAAATAATTAAATTGTTAGTTTGAAATTAATTAATAATAACACATTCATATGTACAATATTAAAATTAAAAAAAATTAGATTAAATTATTTATCATCGACGATATGATATATACAACAAATGTAGATAATAAATTATGCATATTAAAATAAAAACATATGAAAAGAGTTAACGAAACTTTAGTTAAAGTGGTAAATTAAAGAATTATTAATTTGATTAGTGTAAGTTTAAATCCTGCATACTTTAATTAATTTTTATTAAATTAAAAAGATTAAACTAACCTCAAATAATATAATTTATTTTAATTATGAAATAATATTTTCGAAATTCTCTAACTAAATTGGGACTCTATTGATAAGTAATACTAACTTAATAAAATACTTAATAAATAGTATAGAGAAAATCATTAATAAAATAGATAATATTGTACAAAATAATATTAAATTGTCCACAACATAATAGTCAATTTCATAATCGTAATAATTATATAAGCTATTAATAAAAAATAAAAAATCTTTCATATGTACAAATTGTAAATTTTATGTATCATAATATTTGAGTAAACTACAAGTTTGCTCCTAATGTTTGAGTTTTTGTTTTTGTTTTTTTTTTTACCGTTGAACTATAAAAAGTTAGAATATGATCATTTTCATTATCAACTTTTAACGTTTTGATCACTCATTCATTAACTATCGTTAATCACTTAATGAAATAGCGTGTTGTAAGTTAATACATAAAATGACCTCTAAATCATAATTAAAACATGAGCTTAGTATCTTTAGAATATTTTTAAATCATAACTCTAAAAAATATTTAAAAATAAAATTATAAAAATATATGAAAATTTATTATTATATACATTTTAAAATTATTAAAATATTTTTAAAATTATAAGTATGTAAAAATTTAGAAAACTTTAAAAATCATAAAATTCTTAAAAAACGACTATTTTAAAAAATAATCAATAACTATAAAAAAATTTATCCTTTGTTTGTTTTTGTTTGTTGAAAAGTAGCTGAGTTTTCCAATTCTGCTCTAATAAAATGCTTGATTGAGTTGTTTTTTAAAGATTAATTGAGTTTAATATCATAAATAAATTATGTAACACTCTAAACTCGACCTAAATGTCATGGCCAGATCTGAAAGTGCTACAGAGAATGGGGTTTTGATAACGAACTGTACGCGTTAAAACCATTTCAGTTTTTAAACTCTTAGTTGCTTTTATTCACCGTCAAAACGTTTATTCGATTAATCACTTTGCATTAAAGAGTACTCTATAGTAGGAGCTTACAAAAACATGGTGTTTAAGGAAAATTGTTCGTATTTTTAGAAAACATTTGTTTTGGTGAAACCATAGTTAAAATATCAGTCGCAGTTTAAAAACTAAAACAAAAATCCAAATCCAAAAGAAAATCAGCCAAAAAGACTAGAAAGTCCAATTATTACAAAATTTAGAAATTTCCCTTAAATTAAAATAAAAACCAAAGACAAAGTCAGTCTATGAACTCGTGGTCATCGAAAGGCTCCGTCGCAACAATCTGCCTAAGTCTGTGGATTACTTGTATAGAATAGACAAACGGGGGTGAGTTTACGTAAACTTAGTGTGAAACCCAATAGAATTAAGCATGCACACATATAGAATATCACATAACAAACAGATATAGGTTCCGGTCCAAGCCCATTTCAGATACAATATATTGAATTAGATTAGCAGATCAGAAAAATCAATATCCTACCCCCATCCTCTACACACCAACTCCGACCATCCTATCACACCATGTGGGGTTAAAAACACCCACCCAACCCTACACACCATATTGTGCCATTAAGACACGAACAAATAAAGTGTAGCCTTGCTGCCAGAATATAGGCAAAGGTCGCCTTTTAGAACACTTCCTCCGTATATATCAACCCACGCCAATAACAGATATAGAATAATCAGATACAAATATCTTATACAAAATTAACAGAATGTACATTGTAACACCCTTATCCCATAACCATCGCCGGAATAGGAAGAGGCGTTACCAGAAACTAGGAATCGGATCAGGACAGAAAAATTTTGAACATTTTCTTGAATAAAGATCATTAATTTACTAATTACTATACACCATCAAAGTTCGAATTTAAGACTTACACAAGTAAGTTCCATAAGATGCCACATTCGCGTGACTTATAAATAAAAGTCATAATATCATTTTTGCTTAGCATCTATCCTATACATGCCATAAGCTAACTCTAGTCACATGGTTACCGTAATAGCAGATAGTGTGACGAAGCGCTGACGATCCCCGAGCTGGAAATCAGAGTCCACAATCTATAAAACACAGACACGAAACAAACAGGGTAAGCTTTCATAAGCTTAGTAAGTCTTAAGCAAAAGAATAACTTTACTGAATCAAATACGATTATCTCATGTACTTAAATCTAAGTAAGATCCCATTTGACTGAATATACCTAACCAGAATTTCGCATAGTTTAATTTACATTTCTTTGGCCTTGAGTTTAATGTCACAAAATGTTTTCATTCAATATCATTGGTCATTCATTTCTTCTATTCAATGAAGTTAATCTAAGCTTCATATTGAGCTATAATTTCAATAAACGCACTACCTAGCTAGCACATATATACTTTCACAATAACAACCAAGATGGTCGAATATTCGCATATGCATTACTTTATATGTTTTTAAAATCAATCAAATTAAAATCATATATGAGTCCATGATACATACCTGGCCAACTTAATATACTGAACATCTTTAATTGTTGATCATTACTAGGACTCATCGTTTTAAAAGTTGTACAAATCGCATTTAACAATACCAAGAGATTTCATCGTCCGGTCAAATAGTTCAAAACTCATGCACGCGCATATAATTTAACTATTTCATCCAAATTGAGATCATATATTCTTCCGCATCTAAAAGCTTCATTGCTACTTCTAATTCAATCCATCATACTAAAACATAATACTTTAACCACATTTAGTTTCCATATTTGGAAGCACATAGTAATATCATAATCTATCATGAATAGGTTCATAGAGTCACTACTCATTTAGCATAACATATAACTCTTTCAATAATCATAATCACTTGCTCAAATGTACTCGTTTCATGCACATAAATGAATATATCTATATTTATATATATATATATATATATATAAAAACTTAATTCCTTAGTTCATAATCACATCAAAACTTTCGAGTATTTCAACATGGCATGTATTGAATTACAGTATAGGTACGCAAAGAACCAAACATAACCCTTATCACATATACGTAGGTTAACAGAATACAATCCTTACCTTGTATTTGCACATCTAGCCGAATACAATTCATTCTCAATTCATAAGCCCTTTTTGGTAGAATATGCACAATTACATATAGACATCTCAGCACATACTTTTCTTTACTTAAAGCTCATACTAACAACCATTGACCGAATAGATTATTCCTTTATTTGAAGATATAATAATCATTTCCACATATGTATCGTTCTTTAATACTAATAATTCACAGAATCGTTGGCTGAAGGTACACGAGTACATACATGAAAACTTCGCATATACTACATTATACAAACATACCAAGACCGATTAGGTCATCCTCATTTTCGCAATATAATCATCAATCACATATACATTTTTCTTTAATACTAATGATTCACCTTGAGGTAAACTTACAAATGAGGAGGTAATACGTACCTAAACATCTTAAATGTATAGTACTTACTTGATGGTAGTTTACTGCGAACATTCAAAATCATAATCTTACTTAATTCACCAGCATTAAGCCTCCGGGACTTTAAACCCGGATATAATACCAGCACGAGATTTACTCGATGATAGACCGAATAATATCGTACGATAGTCAATCCACAAAGTTATCTACGTATTATTTCATATACTTTTAATATTCACATAACACAAACACATTAACAAGGTGATGCCTTTATTTGAACCTATTCATAAATCACATAATTTGTTTTCACTCTATATTAACCTCTTTCTAGGCATATTGCCCTTTTTCCAAATATACACATCCTCATAATGCACATATAGCTGATTAATTTGACTTGAATCTGAAATCATATAAACATAGGTAAATCAGAAATCTTCACTTAACTCCACATATTAGCCGGATGTAACAAAATAATAAATATATAGTCTTATTACTTACTCACATATGCATCATATTATACACTTATAATTTAATCCAAATCAAGTTTACATGTAAGTGCATGATACATACATGTCCAACTTAACATATAGAACGTATTCAATTGTTGTTTTAACACGAGATCTCAAAATCTTAAACTTATAACTTCACAAATTTTAACATCAAAGATCCATCTAACACTCATATATCATTTCCTAACGTCACAATTCAAAATTCACGTATGGGTTTAATCAATAGCTTATAAGCAACTCAAACAAGTTTTATCAATGATTACAACATAATCACAAATTCACTACAAGCTGTTTTCTTGAGCAATGGTCATTAAATTATTTGTAACCGGAGCAACGAAGCTCCAAATCAAGTGCTGTTAATTTTCCCTAAAAGTAGACTCATATATCTTCTATCCATGAAATTTTTAGAATTTTTGGTTTGGCCAATAAATACCATATTTTTCTTAAATTTTCCCCTGTTTCACTATTTGACTATACTGACCACTTTCCACTACGAATTAAATTTCTCATTGTACAAAATTCAAAATATGTTCTTGTTTATTTCATTTGAAACTATACTCATTAAGGAGTCTAAGCATATAAATTTTATCTCATAACAATTTTTGTACAATTTATGATGATTTTCTAAAGACAAAATAGGGGATTTCGGAGTCATTCTGACACTGTCTCACACAACTTTAAATATATCTTTATAGGAAATTCCTTTGCTTACACGGTTTCTTTTATAAGAAACTAGACTCAATAAGCTTCATTCCATATTTTATTCAACTTCTAACTCGCCTTCTACAATTTTTGGTGTATTTTCAAAGTTACACTACTGCAGTAACACAAATCTGTCAAGACTAATTCGGCACTTAGACTATATAAATTCATCCTTCTCGCTACTAGGTTTATTTAATCTTTAAGCATACTAAAGTAAAGTTCAAACACTTAAGAACTTACCTCGACAGTCGTTGAACAACTATAGATCGTCTACTCGATTAGTTTAGCTTTCGCCTATCCGGATTTGGTTTCTTGAGCTCGTGAGCTTAATCAATGTCCTCACCTAGCCGAATGGTTGAGCCCTTATCTTCCTTTCTTCTTTCTTATTTTCGGCCAAATGAAGAACAAGGAGATCACCTTGTTATTTTCACCCATATTATAATTTTATTTCCTAATTTTATGATAACAATTTACTAATTCATATTATTATTATTATTTAACTAAATTACAACACACAAAATGCCAAAAGAACTCATCATTACCGTCCACTATCATAAAAGTGGTCAAATTGACATGCAACTCCATTATTTCACATGCATGCATTAATTAGTCATCACACATTTACCCATCATACTTTCAAAGTTCACAACTAAGCCCTTTTAAGTGCAATTCACTATGATAAGACTAAATTAAATCACCAAAGATGTCACACATGAATTGACACATATAATAGGCTTAAAATAAATATTAAATTATTCTAATAACCCGATTTTGTGGTCCCGAAACCACAATTCCGACTAGGGTCAATTTAAGGCTGTCACATACATGCTCATGTACATATGTCAAAATAATCAAACATGCTTAGCATTAACATACAAAGAATAGAAAATCAGATCTACAGTTTATAGGGTTTGAATAGCCCTTACTGACCCTACGATAGGCCCACAGTCGTTTGGGATGACCTATGCGACCCTAGGGAAAATTTTAAAATTTTGGGCCCACATGCCCGTGTAGTTTGCCCATGTGGGCCCACATGCCCGTATGGCCCACACGCCCAAATTGGCCTTACCTGTGTGGTCCACACGGCTTGACCTAAAAACTCACATGCCTGTGAGGACTGCCTGTGTGGCTTACACAGCCACACTCCATCCATTACTCAATCGTGTCTTGCGTATGACCATGCCTTCACAGGCCACATGGCCGTGTCATTGCATACGGCCATCCACAGGGGCAACCACATGCCTGTGTAGCGTTGACAAATTCATTTTTTTACTTTTGCTGAAGCCTCGTTTTCTGCATTTCGGGTACACACCTGGTATCGTTTTAAAGCTGCTGCAAGCACGAACCCTCCAAAACCTAAAAATTGACGCAACAAACCCCTAAAGTCAGTCTTAAACCAAGTTAATTCAAAACCACAACCCAAAAAATATTTAATATGACTGTTTCTCACTTACCTCGATACCCCGCACGATCCCAACTACAAAACAGCATGAGAAAGGCCCCGTTCAACATGATTCTTTACTGCCCAAAACAGAGAATATAAACCTCCGATCTGTAGCTTAAAAATCGAAACTACAACACACTTAAGCCACTTACCAACTATTGATGGAAGTGGAGAAATGAGGTTGGAAATAATCGAACAGGAAAAAGGGAAAAATGGCGAAGATTAACAGAGAAGAAAAAGGAATAGGGGATTTTGGTGGAGAAACGTCGAAAAGTTCACAGGAAATTTGGCAGGGGAGAAAAACAAAATAAAAATTCGAAAAGATATTTCCCCAACTTCCCACTACTATACAATCTCAACCAATTCAGCATTTAAACTTCACCGAGACTCTCCCTCCATCAACCGAGCAAAAATAATACCCACGCTCGCACAGGGATTCGAACATTGGACCTCCAACACGCAAACTCCCTTACCACTTGAACCAGCAAGCTCATTCTGATATTAAATAACAAACAATTAAATATAAGCCCACTCAACAACGGTAAAGATTGGATTATAAAAATAACAAAATTTTACTAAGGTAGGGCTTGAACTTGGGACCTCTCACACACTTGCAGAAAACTTAACCACTGAAGTAGACATGTAATTGTGTCAAATATTTATAGAATCAAAATTAAATTTATCGAGGCGTTACAACTCTACCCCCCAAAAAATATTCGACATCAAAATTTACCTGATTAGAATAAGTAAGGATACTACTGATGCATTGAGTCCTCAAGTTACCACGTGGCCTCCTCAATGCCATGATTCCGCCATAGGACATTCACTAACGGAATGGACTTCCTCCTCAGAACTTTAACATCTCACTCCAGAATCTGTACCGATTCCTCCTTAAAAGTCAAGTCCGGCCTATCCTCAATTTCCTCAACAGAAACAACATGAGATGGATCCGACTGATACTGCCTCAATATCGAAACATGAAAGACATCATGGATATTGTCTAATTCTGGAGGTAGCTCCAATTGATAAGAGACCGGTCTCATACGCTTTAAAATCCGATACGACCTAATAAACCTAGGGCTTAACTTGCCGTTTTGACCGAATCTCAGAACCTTCTTCCACGGAGAAACCTTGAGAAACACGAAATCCTCTATAAAATACTCAATATCACGCCTCTTAAGATTTGTATAAGATTTCTGCCTATCAAAAGCCGTTTTCAGACGATCCCAACCTTATCCTCGGTCTCAGAAACCAACTCAGGACCTAAAACCTGACGCTTACCTAACTCAATCCAACACAGTGGAGTACCACACTTACGACTATACAAGGCCTCGTAAGGTGTCATCTGGATGCTAGATTAGAAACTATTATTGTAGGTGAACTTAGCTAG
Source organism: Gossypium stocksii (assembly GCA_020496765.1). NCBI lineage: Eukaryota > Viridiplantae > Streptophyta > Magnoliopsida > Malvales > Malvaceae > Gossypium > Gossypium stocksii. The sequence goes on from CM035623.1 coordinate 40,062,292, forward strand.
TGGCAGATAATCCTCCCAAGTACCTCGAAAATCAATCACACAACTCCAAAGCATCCTCCAATATCTGAATCACCCTCTCAGATTGACCACCGGTTGAGGATGAAATGTAGTACTGAAGTCTAATCTCGAACCCAGAGCCTTATCCAATTCCTTCCAGAATCGAAAAGTGAATCGAGGATCTCTATCAGAAATAATCGAGATAGGAACCCCATGCAGTCTTACTATCTCAGAAATATACAGCCTTGCTAATTTCTGCAGAGAATAGTCCATTAGAACCAGAATGAAATGAGCGGACTTGGTCAATCGATCCACGATGACCCAAACAGAATCCTTCTTAGTGGGTGTCAAAGGCAACCCACTCACGAAGTCCATTGTTACTCACTCCTATTTCCATAAAGAAATCTTAACCAGCTGTAACAAACCGAAGGCAACTGGTGCTCAGCCTTAACCTGCTGGCACATCAAATAATGAGTAACAAAATTTGTAACCTCACGCTTCAAACCCTTCCACCAGTACAGTTCACGAAGATCACGATACATTTTATTACCATCGGGATGTATAACATAAGGGCTACTATATGCCTCTCTAAGAATCTACTGTCTCAGATCCGAATCATTCGGTACACAAATCTGACCACGAAAATATAGTAACCCATCATTATTTAGTCCAAAATCCAAAGTGCTTCCACTTTCAACATGACGAAACCACAAACCTAGAGACTTATCCCCTAACTACTTATCTCGAATCTGATTAATCTAAGTTGGCTTAACTTGCAACTCGGCTAACAGACTCCCATCATCAAACAAACTAAGTCAAGTGAACATTGCCCTCAAATCAGTAATTACCCTTCGACTTAGAGTATCGGTCACCACATTGGCCTTACCAGGGTGATACTCTATTGTATAGTCATAGTCCTTGAGCAGCTCGATCTATTGCTGCTATCTAATATTCAACTCCTTCTGAGTAAGGAGATACTTGAGGCTCTTTTGATCAGTATAGATAATTCACCTTTCACCGTACAGCTAATGTCTCTAGATTTTCAACGCAAAAACCACGACAGCCAACTTGAGATCATGCGTCAGATAGTTTCCCTCATATGTCTTAAGATGACGGGAAGCATAAGTCACAACTTTTCTATCTTACATCAAAACACATCCTAATCCAACGTGCGATGCGTCACTGTATATCACAAACTCTTTGCCGGGTTCAAGTTGTATCAGAACAGAAGCCTAGGTTAGAACAGATTTGAGCTTTTCAATGCTCGTTTATTGTGCATTAGTCCAGACAAAAGGAACTCCCTTACATAGAAATTTAGTCAACGGAGATCCAATTAGAGAGAATCCCTCAATAGAAAGCCGGTAGTAACTTGTCAGACCTAGAAAATTGTGGATTTCAGATACGTTCTTAGGTTGTTTCCAATCCAGCATAGCCTTAATCTTTCTTAGATCAACATGGACCCCCTCAGTAGAAACCACGTGCCCTAGAAAAGTTACCTCTCGTAACCAAAACTCGCACTTGCTCAACTTAGTGTAGAGTTGTTTCTCACAGAGGATTTGAAGCACAACTCTAAGATGTTCATCATGTTCATCCTTAGTCTTAGAATAAACCAGAATATCGTCGATGAAGACCATGACGAACTGATCCAGATACAACTAAAAGACTCAGTTCATCAGATCCATGAATGCTGTCAGAGCGTTCGTCAGACCAAAAGGCATAACTAGGAACTCGTAATGTCCATAAGGAGTTCTAAATGTATTCTTATGAACATTATCTTCCTTAACCCTTACTAATGATACCCAAAACGAAGATCTGTTTTGGAAGACACTAAAGCCCCTTGGAATTGATCAAACAAGTCATCGATCCTTGAAAGTGGATACTTATTCTTTACAGTTAACTTATTCAACTGCCGATAATCGATGCACATCCTCATGGTCTCATCCTTCTTCTTAACAAACCAAACTAGTGCCCTCATGAAACATACTAGGACAATTGAAACCACAGTCTAAAAGTTCTTGCAGTTGAGCCTTGAGTGCTATAAGCTCCTTCGGTGCTATACAGTAAGGAGCGATAAACACTGGAGTGGTACTTGGTAGTAGTTCAATCCCGAACTCAACTTCTTGATTCAGAGGTAAACCTAATAACTCTTCAAGAAATACATTCGGAAAGTTCCTCACAATCTTGATGTCCCCAATAAAAGAGTCCTGAAATTCAGAAACACTAACATAGGCCAGAAACGCCTCACATCCATTTTGAACCAGTTTTTCAGCCACAAGCACGGAGACCACATTTGATTTATAATATCGACGCTCGCTAATTACAACCACTTCATTATCATCCTTAGTTCTCAGAATGACCTTCTTAGTCTTGCATTCCAAACTAAGTCGGTGCTTAACCAACCAATCCATATCCAATATCAAATCGAGCTCCCCAAACGGAAGCTCCATCAGATCCGCTAGAAATACAGCCCCTTGCACCTCTAACGGAACATCCCTATAGAGTTTACTAACCCGAATGGACTGTCCTAATGGACTTTGTACAATGATCTCACTAGAAGTGCTCTCAAACGATATCCCCAAGATTTCAGATACAAAACTAGCTACATAAGAGTGAGTAGACCCTATGTCTATCAAAGCAGTGTAAGGTACACCAAATATAAGAAACGTACCAGGGATGACATCAGGAGCGTCTCTATCCTCTCGGCGTCGGGCAGGATAAACTAATACAATTGCCTCACCTCAGTCTAACTGGCACCTCTGCTTGGTGCTCTCTGCCCCTTGGCCCAAACCATTACCATCCCTAGCCTGTCCACAATCCCTATGTGGCTGCTAAACTACTCTCTAAGACTGTGAAAAACTTGGTCTAGAAACTTGCACCTAATTAGCCTTCAGTGGACACTCTTGAATACGGTGCTCTAATGACCCACACCTCAAACAAGCCCTAATCCTCCTCCAACACTCGCCTTGATGGCACCTACCATAGTCACTGCACGGTTGTAACCCAATATAAATAACAAAAGCTCCCACTCTAACCTGCCCATTAGATCTGGCCTTTTTCTTAGGCCTCTGAACAGAACCAGAAGGCACCAAATTCCTCTTGTTCTCACCTCTCTCGCGGTCCCTATTTTTGTGCTCTACACGTTTGACCTCTTCGGTGATCTTCGCTTCGTCCACCAAAACATAAGACTCGCGCTCCTTTTGTGAAGCTATTAGAACCCTCAGACTGTCTCTCAGAGTATCTTCAAAACTGACACATTTCTCATACTCAGATGCCACCATGCCTCGAGCGTAGCGGCTCAACCTCAGAAATTCGGTCTCATACTCGGCCACAGATCTGTCACATTACGTGAGATTCATGAACACACATTTACGAGTATCGATGTAACTCGTGCCTATATATTTCCCCTAAAAAGTAATCTTGAAGAAATCCCAAGTCAGACGATCAGGCTGAGTACCCTCCTCAACCATTAACCACTATTGGTATGCCTCGTCACAAAGCAAAGAGATCGCACCCTTAAGTTACTACTCGGGTTTACAGTCAATATCGTTCATAATTCTCTTAGTTGCCTCTAGCCAATCCTTGGCCACATTAGGGGCGACTCTAGTGACACCCCTAAACAGTTCAGCACCGTTGGATTAAAGTTGTTCAGTTACTGACCCACAACCTCTAGATCCAGTATGGGGTCCAGCAACCCTCTCTAAAATCCTCAACATGGCCTGGGATAGTGTGTCATCCCTAGCCACATGGTTTTAAGACCTAGTCTTAGTAGCAGGCAAAACTGGTGTCTCACTCGTGTCTAAATTTGACATACTACCCAGAGATAAAGACTTAGCTCGAGCCCCCTACAGCCTCTACCATGGCCTTGAGTACCACGTCTACGAATTCCATGAGCGCTCATTGTGTAATTCAAATTATCTACATTAACAATTTTATGCATCAATTCTAGTGCTTATTAACAGATTTTTTATGCATAAATTATCAGAAGTTTAGAAATATTTTCAGAAGTTTCAATCTCTATCTATTTCACTACAGTTCCAGAGAGTACTAACTATAGTGTTTCAGAATATACTATCTAAGTTTCAGAAATACTTACAGGATCGGCGCCGGAGACTCAATGTACCACATGCTTTCTCAATTATTCAAAATATTTAAAAACCAATACTTGTTAAATCACAAATTTTGAAACCCAAAATTCACAGCCGAGTTTTGCAACCTGGCTCTAATCCACAAAATGTAACACCCTAAACCCAGCCTAGATGTCATGGCCAGATCCGGAGGTGCTACAGAGAATGAGTTTTGATAACGAACTCTATGCGTTAAAACCATTTCAGTTTTAAAACTCTTAGTTGCTTTTATTCACTGTCAAAATGTTTATTCAATTAATCACTTTGCATTAAGCGTACTCCATAGCGAAAGCTTACAAAAATATGGTGTTTAAGGAAAACTGTTCGTATTTTCAAAATACCTTTGTTTTGGTGAAACCATAGTTAAAATATCAGTCGCAGTTTAAAAAATAAAATGAAAATCCAAATCCAAAAGAAAATTAGCCAAAAAGACCAAAAAGTCCAATTATTACAAAAATCTAGAAATTTCCCTTAAATTAAAATAAAACCAAAGACAAAGTCAGTCTATGAACTTGTGGTCACCGAGAGGCTCCGTCGCTCCAATCCACCTAAGTCTGTGGATTACCTGTACAGAATAGACAAACAGGGGTGATTTTACGTAAACTCAGTGTGAAACCCAATAGAACTAAGCATGCACACATATAGAATATCACATAACAGACAGATACAGATTCGGGCCCAAGCCCATATTAGATACAGTATATAAAATTAGATTAGCAGATTAGAAAAATCAATATCCTACCTCTATCCTCTACATGCCAACTCTGACCATCCCATCACACTATATGGGGTTAAAAATACCCACCCAGCCCTACACACCATATTGTGCAATTAAGACACTTATAGATAAAGTGCAGCCTTGCTACCAGAATATAGGAGAAGGTCGCCTTTCAGAACACTTCCTCCGAATATATCAACCCACCCTAATAAGAGATATAGAATAACCAGATATATATATATCTTATACAGAATTAACAGAATATACATGCTCATGTGCATATGTTAGAATAATCAAACATGCTTAGCATGAACATACAAAGAACAAAATACCAGATCTACAGTTTATAGTGTTTGAATAGCCCTTACCGACCCTAGGTAAGCCTTGCCCGTATGGTCCACATAGATTGGCCCAAAAACCCAAGGGCCCGTGAGGATTGCCCATGTGGCCCCATATGCCCATGTGGCCCACACGCCCAATGAATCTATCAATGCCACACGGGCGTGTGGTCGCCTGTGTGGATGGCTGTGTTCGATGACACGGCCACACTCTGGCCACCACTCGGCCATGCCTTGGGCATGACCATACCTTCGCTGACCACACGCCCGTGTCATCACACACAGCCATCCACATGGGCAGCCACAACGGCCATCCACACGGGCGACCACACGCCAGTGTGGTATCGACAGATTCGTTTTTTAGCTTTTGCTGCAGCCTAATTTTTTTGTGTTTTAGGTACACACCTAGTATCGTTTTAAAGCTACTGCAAGCACGAACTCTCCAGAACCTAAAGATTGATGCAGCAAACCCCTAAAGTCAGTCTTAAACCAAGTTAATCTAAAACCACAACCCAACAAAAATTTAATACGACTATTTATCACTTACCTCGAAACCTCCCACAATCTAACTACAAAACAGCGTGTGGAAAGCCCCGTTCAACACGATTCTCTGTTGCCCAAAATATAGAATATAAACCTCCGGTCTGTAACTTAAAAATCGAAACTACCTATCGACGGAAGCGGAGAAATGAAGTTGGAAATAATCAAATAGGAAAAAGGGCAAAAAGACGAAAATTAATAGAAAAGAAAAAGGATTCGAACAATCTCAACCATTTCAGCATTTAAACTCTTCCAAAACTCTCCCTTCATTAACCGAGCAAAAATAATACTCACACTCACACAAAGATTCAAACACTGGACTTCCAACACACAAACTCCTTTACCAATTGAACCAGTAAACTTATTCTAATATAAAATAACAAACAATTAAATATAAGCCCACTCAACAAGAATAAGGCTTGGATTATTAAATTACAAAATTTTGCTAAAGGTAAGACTTGAACTTGAGACCTCTCACACACTCCAAGAACACTTAACCACTGAAGTAGATAGGTAATTGCGTTAGATATTTTCAAAAATAGGATTAAATTTATTGGGGCGTTACAAATTATGTGGACTAAATAAAAAAATACAAAAAAAATCTTAGAAATATTAAAATAAACCAATGATAATTTAAAAGCATTAAAAATGTGCATGTAATAATTTGTGAATAAAACAATTTTTACAGATATTTAGAAATATTAAAATTAAAAATATGGTTAAATACTCATTTAGCCCCTGATTTGTCACTTTCTCACAAGTTGATACTTATGGTTTTTTTGTCCGAAGTTGGTACCGATTTGTCATTTCGTCAAGGGTTTTGTTACATTTTTGTAAAGGTGTTAAGCTTGGTACACGCGGTACTTTCAGACAGTGACGCGTGGCAATATTGACACATTATAATGTCATAATTTATTTTTTTAAAAAATATATTAATGTAAGTTTTAAACAAATTAAAAATTAAAAAGTATATATAAAATTTTTATAAATAATTAGAAAAATTAGAAAACTTTAAAAATATATAAATATAATATAAATTTTAAAAAATATAAAAATTGATATATATACACATTAATACATGAAAGTTTTCATTTGCTACCAACACCTGTCTTCCCCACTTGTTGTCTTTCTTCAGCATGATGCCTAAAGGGAGATTGAGACAAGTTTTTTATTGTAGATAGAAATTTAATGATGGATATGTGAGAAGGGAAGAAAAAGATGGTTGTGGTGGTAATGATGATGATGGAGAGAAAGAGGAGGTTGAAAGGGCACTTCTTTTGGATGGTATGGTTCCATTTACTTCCAACGAGTCTCAGGCATATGATATGTGTGTTGGAAAAAATCATGTTTAAAATCGGTTTTCTTGCATAGCGACAAACTAAAATTTGGAAAAATCGATCCGGTTTAGGATATTTATATTAATAAACTTTTTCTGAAATCGCACTTGTGTTTTAGACTAGACGGATCCTTATCGTTCTCAGCTTTCAATCGAACAGCCTTTGATATACCATAAAAGTAACATATTTTAATCCCATACTTGGCATATTTTTGGATTATTTATTACAAGAATTAGTGAATTTGATGCTCTTAATCCTTTGAATTTATGTTTTTATACTTAGGTGAGCATAGGAAAGTGAAAGGAGCAAAAAATAGGCTAAAATCAGACAAAACAGGCTATTTTCAGAAGCCACAAGCCTGGGCACTTCCACACGGGCTGCTCACACACCGTGTGAACCACATGGGTTGGCCATACGCCTATATGCCAGCCCGTGTTTTTATACTTAGGTGAGCATAGGAAAGTGAAAGGAGCAAAAAATAGGCTAAAATCGGACAAAACAGGCTATTTTCAGAAGCCACAAGCCTGGGCACTTCCACACGGGCTACTCACACACCGTGTGAACCACACGGGTTGGCCATACGCCTATATGCCAGCCCGTGTTGATTTCGATCCCTGTTTCCCAAATACACGGAAAAAGCCAATTTTTAGGGTTTTTGAGCGTTCTAATGTCTATAAATACATATCAGAAGAAGACCTAAGACACACACGGAGAGTAGAATGCAGAAAGTCCTCGAAGAACGTCGTTGGAATTAACTCAGAAGTAGGATCTCCTTTAAGATTGAATATTTCTAGTCAACTTCTCTTAAAGTTTTTGGGTTCTTTATATTTATTGTTTTCTTAATTTTGAGATGTTTTCCTCCCAAAGTATGAATGAAATACCGTAGATACCTAGGGGAGATGAAACCAATGACGGATCTTGTTATTTAATTTTTTTGAATTACATGATAAATACTTGATTTATTGATCTCAATTATGTGTACTTATTCCATGTTTTAATGTTTTTAGGATATTAATTCATGATTGATGTGTTTAACTCAGTACAGCAAAAGTCCCTGTTTAAGTGCAGATTTAGCATAATTGAGTGGAGTTGCATGCAATCCTAGTAATAGGATGATATAAATCTGCCAGATTAGAGTCAAATCTAATAGGGGAATCTATAGATCGAGTTAATGCGATAATATGGTTTTTAATTAGAAAGAGATTTCAATTAATCAACCTAGAGTCAGTTGTTCTTACTCTCAAAAGAGATATTAACATAATTTAGGGATTTCCACGGATCAAGACAAGTGAATAAATCGTTTAATTCAGATTCAGAATAATAAGTGAAGTCTAGGTGGATTCTTTCCTGGGTATTGTCTTTTTCTTTGGTTAAATTCAATTATTTTCTCATTCAATTCTCTGTTGCATCCTTAGTAATTAGTTTAGTTAATTTTAGGTTAAAAACATCCCCCTTAATATTAGGTTAAATAATAAAAAGATAGTAATTACTAGTTTTGTAACGCCCTCTTACCCGAGGCCGTCGCCGGAGTCGAGCTTGAGGTGTTACTAAACTTAATTTATCACTTAAAGAACTTTAAGTCATTTATTCTAACTTTCGTAATAAGCTGTTCATCTGCATCACAGTCGCTAAAAAATTCATATCTCGAGTTCCGAAACTCGAAATTAAGATTTGTAAATTTTCCCTAAAACTAGACTTATATATCTATCTATTAATTTGTTTATAGAATTTTTGGTTGGGCTAATTAGTACAGTTTATTAGTTAAAGTTTCCCCTGTTTTAGTGTTCGACTGCTCTGACCTCTGTTCACTACGAATCATTTTTCTCCCTCTACAAAGTTCTAATGACTATGAAATTTATTTCTCCTAAAACTAGACTCAATAAGGAATCTGTATTTTTGTACAATATTTAGTGAATTTTTAAAGTCCTCATAAAATACAACTCTTTTACTTGTTTCATTTCTTCGATATGAAAATAGACACAATAAGCTTAAATTTAATATTTTATTCACCACCTAAACTTGTCTCTACTATTTTTAGTGATTTTTCAAACTCACGTCATTGCTGCTGAAAAATTCTGTTTTATAACAAAGTTCATCTTTTTATGGATTTTTATGGACTAAGTAACACATTAAACATACATGATACCAAATATAATCTAGATTGGCCATTCCAATGGCTAATCATTTTTAAGCATTTCCTTACCAAACCATCACCATATCATAAGAGTATTTACACAAAATGATTATAATGCTATACATGCCGTATTCAAAATACAAGCCATTATACCAAATTGTCCCGGATAGTGTAATCGTTCCTTCGACCCTTTCCGATTTTCGAGCTAGCTTGTCAAAACTACAATGAATGAAAACACATGCAAATAACAAGTAACATAATCATGCAATTCAACATTAACATCAATTGCATTAATATCACTAAGACATTCATGTTACAAGTATACTTGCTATCTTACCGCAATCTTGTCTTACCAAGTTCTCAACTCGAGATTTAGGCTCATACCTGTCCAACTTGCTCTTTCACCATACTTTCCAACATACCTCTTTCGTTCAGGCGTTCTCATTATTCATTTAAAAATCTACCCGTTGAACTCATCGGAATATAATTCGGATACAAGGATTTCACATACATAAGTGTTATATCCGTAGCTAGACAACTCAATAGCCTATGGAATTTACGTAGCCAAGCTACCATGTAACCCGCCCATAAGCGAACTCGGACTCAACTCAACGAGCTCGGGCGTTTGCATCCATAAGTGAACTCGGACTCAACTCAACGAGCTCGGATGCCTAGTTACATCTCACGAACTCGGACTCAACTCAACGAGTTCGGAACTCAACCATCCTAGTGACATGTCACTTGTATCCTAATCTATTCCCAAGGTTCAAACGGGATTCTCTTCAATCACACCTCTTGGTCGTCTTCCTTGAAATGTCGGAACCGATACTTGGTAGCATTTCATATTTATCAAGTAGCTCACACAATTTGTATATTACTAAATAATAATTCGCAAAGCATAATATTTCCTGATAATAAATATCATATCATATAAATAACATTAAATCATTTAAAATAACAATTATGTTACATTATTTACACATGAACTTACCTCGGTACAAAATATAGAAATTTTGCAATTTAGTCCACAATCTTTTTTTTTTCTCTATCAAGATCGATTCCATGTCTTTCTTGATCTAAAATAACACATTTAGCTTATTTAATACTCACATTTATCAAAATAGTCCTTAACTCTAACTTTGGAAAATTATGATTTTGCCCCTAAACTTTTGCATATTTACACTTTTGCCCCAAAGCTCGAAAATTAAACTTTTTGCATAATTCTTATGTTTTAGGACATGCTGATAATTTATTTACTAACAGCAACCTCAAATTCCCACTATAACATGTACTTATGAACAATAGGTATTTTTACCAATTAAGCCGTTTTACTCGTTTTTACTTAAAACTGAGTAGCACAAGTTGTTTAACATAATTTAAAACCTTATATTCTATCATAAAACATCAAAATACACAATTATTCAACATGGGTCAATTTTTGAAATCAAACCCTAGCTCAAATAAATGGTAGAAATAGAGAATTCATGTTACCGAGATTTCAAAAACGTAAAAATCATTAAAAACGGGGCTAGAACGGACTTACAATCGAGCTTAGAAGCTTCAAAAACCCTAGCCATGGTTTCTCCATGCTATTTTTGGCCTTGAGGAAGAAGATGAGCAAAAATTGGCTTTTAATTTGATTTTTAATTCATTTAATCACTAAATGACCAAAATGCCCCTAACTTAAAAATATTTTTTTCCACCCATTTCATGTCCATTTTTGTCCAATAAATTAACCAATGGTCTAATTACCATTTAAGGACCTCCAATGTAAATTTTCATAACAATTGGACACCTCTAACATATAGAACTCAACTTTTGCACTTTTTACAATTTAGTCCTTTTGACTAAATTGAGTGCCCAAACGTCAAAATTTTCTTACGAAATTTTTTTACAAAATAATTTCATAAAAATGTAAACCATAAAAATATAAATAAAACACATTTCAATTTAACACCTTTACCATTTGACAAAAATGCCCTTAATGTCTTTCTTTGTAATTTTTCATGTACAAGCCCATTTTTGTCCAAAATTTTAGAGATTGGTCAAATTGCTATTTAAGACCTCCTAATTAATATTCCAAAGCAATTTCATACTAAAAGCTTCTAGAATGAAAGTTTTGCAACTTATTCGATTTAGTCCCTAATTTCAACTTAAGCACTTTATGCATAGAATTTCTTCACGAAAATTTCACATAATCATGCAATCATATCATAAAATTCAAAATAATTATAAAATGATTATTTCTACCTCGGATTTGTGGTCACGAAACCACTATTCTGATTAGGCCCTAATTCGGGATATTACAAGTTCCTTTAGTGCTCGTGGATACGATATTCCAGACTCATTATAACTATACTATTGTTCTATAGGTGCACTTGCCTTTGTCGAGATTTTAGTTAGTTAAGTGAATCATCATCAAGTTTTTGGCGTTGTTGTTGGGGAACTAAGATATTAGGAACACTAGATTTTTATTAATTTAGCCATTTTTAATTTTTATTGCAATTTATTTTTGTTTTTAGTTTAAATTTTATTTTCTAATTTTTCATTTATTTGCTTCTGGCAGGAATTTTTTTTAGTTTATGACTAGAAGAAACCCGTTAGGACCATTGCTTTTTGATAGTGAGATCGAAAGCACAGCTCGTAGAAACTAGAGAGAAGCAAGGCAGAATCGACAGAATACAGCGGAAGAGCAAGGGGTCGCGATAATTGTTACTGAGGAGATGGCTGAGAATCAGAATAATCAGTTAGCTCCTATGGTTGCTGTGAATCAGGCGAGTCTGAATCCTCCTCCTTGTACTATGTATGATTATGCCAAGCCTAACCTAGCTGCTGCTGAATCGAGTATTGTGAGATCTGCCAATGTTGCAAACAATTTCGAACTGAAGTCGAACACAATTCAGATGATCCAACAATTTGTTCAGTTCGATGGCTTGCAAGACGAGGACCCAAATACTCACTTGGCCAACCTTTTGGAGTTCTACGACACTTTCAAGATTAATGGCGTTTCTGACGACACCATTAACATTTGGTTGTTTCCCTTCTCGTTGAGGAATATCGCTAAATAGTGGTTGAACTCTCTACCCCGAGGTTCTATCACAACATGGGAGCAAATATGTAACACACCTTACCTGCATCCGTCGCCAGAATAGGGTACGAGGTGTTACCTCACTTAAACACAAACAATCATACCGATTCAAATTTAAAACTTTTCATACGTAATCATATTGTCCCCATTACAGGCCTACGAGGCTTAAAACATACATTAAGAGCGGTTCGAGACTAAGCCGAGATCTTTGGAACACTTAGAAAAATTTCATGTTTTGGAGAGTCACACGCTTGTGTAGTTTAGGACATGCCCGTATGGGTGGGCCATGTAGTCACACACGTCTGTGTCCTCAACTCGTGTAACTCTCTATTTATGACGTCATGCACCAAAAAGGAGTCACACGGCCAAGTCACATGCCCGTGTTCCAGACCATGTGGTGAATTTAATTTTCGAAAAATAGGTGCAGACTTCACATACCTTGGACACACGCCAATGTCCTGGAGCCGTGTCTTTCACACGGTTGAGACACACAGTCGTGTCTCTACCTGTGTGTTTACTATTGGACTTTTTTTTTTTGCATAACTAGGGTGCAGGAGACACGCGGCAGGACTACACGCCCATGGTACAGACCGTGTGTCAGACACGGCCTAGACCCATGCCCGTGTATCTACCCGTGTGGACAAACATAATGCTATTTACCAAGCCATTTGCCACCCTAAAACACAAGCACACTTACACCACTTCAAAGGCATATAACATAACATAAGTAAGCTATCAAACATCCTAAAATCAAGTCATGCACACATCATTTGCATACCACATCCATCATGCATATAACTCACATACTTAGCAACTTAAACATGCAAACTACCTCAATCATGAATAACATCATCATATGCATATACCAAATATCAATATTGGCCAACTTTTAATGGCCTTATACAAAATGATCATTCATCAAAATAAGCCAACATTCTTGGCCTAATCAAATATGACACATATAACAAAATAACCAAGTCCCCTATACATAGCATAACTCAAAATGCCAATAACTACATATACCAAAAGACAATTTGATAGTGTGAGACAATCCTCTGACATTCTCCCAGTCCGAGTTAGCTTGGTAACACTATATGACAAGGGAAAAAGAGAGGGGTAAGGTAAATAGCTTAGTAAGTTTATATGCAAATAATGAGCATTATAAACACACATTTAACATAAAATTGAAATTATAACAATTTCATGGATACTATCAAAACCTTACGATCACAACTTACACATTCACAGCCTTACCAATAGTCATCACATAACGAACTCATCTTTTAGGAGTTTCACATATGTATCTATGCCAACCATTACGTAATCACTTACACTCACACTTCGTTATTTCGCTGAATCACCCGTTGAACCACTTGGAATTCTAAAGGATACACGAAAGTCTTACACATAAGTGTCACACTTATTTGTAACCGAAGCTACCACTTATTATTTGTAGCCGAAGCTACCACTTATCACTTGTAGCTGAAGCTACCACTTTCACTTAACACTTAAACACTTGGTTTCCTAGTGACATGTCACTTGTATCCTATTCAATTCCTAAGGTTCAATCGGGATCTTTCTCACTTGTCGAAGCTTAGTCGATATACACATTCAAATAGTTATTCACAAGCGTAATAATGTTAAAAGTATTCAAAAACATACTATAGCAATGCATTATTTACATACAAACTTACCTCGGTCTAAAATGACAAGTTATTCGATTTAGTGCAAGATATTTTCTTTTCCCCGATCAAGGTCGATTCCTCATCTTTCGTGATCTATAATACCAAATTTAACTCATTTAATTATAACATTACTTAATTCGGTTCAAAAATCACACTATGGCAAAATTATATTTTTGCCCCTAAAATTTAACATATTTACACTTTAGTCCCTAGGCTCGTATCACAAAATGTACTCATTTTCTTTATTACCCAAGCCTAACCGACACATATACATACTCATAACAGCCTATATTTTACACTATATCACAATTTATACACATATTTTACAACTTTTACAAATATGTCATTTTTTGATATTTTTACCGAAAATCACTAAGTAAAAGTCATTTATCAATCACTAACTTTTATTTTCCACCATTAGACATCAAAATACATGTATGTCACGCATGGGTAAATTTTTAAACATGAACCTTACTTCAAAATAATGGTAGAAATAGGTAAATCGAGTTACGAAGACTTCAAAAATGTAAAGAACATTAAAAGCGGGGCTTGGAGGCACTTATTATGAAGGTTGGAAGTTGAAGAAACCCTAGCTATGGTGTCCTTAAGGATTTTCAGCCAAGGAAGAAAGATGGACAACATTTTGGCTTTATTTTTCCTTTTTATTCTTTTATTAACCAAAGACATAAATGCCCTTCACTTAAAACTTTGATGTTTTGTCCCTTCCATGTCCATTTTGTCCAAACTAAACTATATTGGACTAATTACAACATAAGGACTTCTAATTTAAGGACTCATCACAATCAAATCCTTTAGCAATTAAAACACACATTTTGCGACTTTTGTAATTTAGTCCTAAAAATCAAATTGGACACTTTATCAATAAAATTTCTTAACCAAAATTTCACACATGCATTCAATCATAATAAACCTTAAATCTTTATCGTAATAAATTCTTTTCTACTTTGGATTCGTGGTCCCGAAACCACTATTCAGACTCGGCCCTAAATCGGGCTGTTACAACTCTCCCTCCTTTAGGGATTTTTGTCCCCAAAAATATTACCAAGAATTAGGTTTGGGTACTGCTTTCTCAAAGCCTCCTTAGGTTCCCACGTAGCCTCTTCAACCCCATGTCTATGCCACAACACTTTCACTAATGCTATACTTTTATTCCTCAATTGTTTGACTTTCTGAGTCAAAATCTTAATTGGTTCTTCATCATATGTCATATCTGGTCAAATCTCTACCTCGGTTGGAGAAATTTCATGCGAGGGGTCTGATCAGTATCGGTGTAACATAGACACATGAAACACAGTATGAATCCTTTCCAACTCTGCCGGTAAAGCCAACTGATATGCCACTAGTCTTATTCTTTCAATAACCTCATACGAACCAATAACGTGCAGACTCAACTTGCCTTTACGGCCAAATCTCAAACTCTTTTTCCATGGAGACACTTTCGAAAACAATCTATCACCAACATTAAAATCAATTTCTTTTCTTTTCAAATTCGCATACGACTTTTGTCGATCTGAAGTAGCTTTTAAACGATCACGAATTAATTTTACTTTTTCTTCGGTTTCTCTAACTAGATCAACTCCATGAATTTGCCTTTCACTAAGCTCGGTCCAATACAATAGAGTTCGACATTTGCGGCCATACAATGCCTCATATGGTGCCATTTTTATACTCGACTGAAAACTATTGTTGTAGGCAAACTCAACCAATGGTAAATACTTTTCCCAACTACCTTGAAATTCCAATACACAACATCGGAGCATATCTTCAAGGATCTGAATTACCCTTTTAGATTGACTGTCAGTTTATGAATGAAATACGGTACTAAAATTCAATTTCGTGCGCAAGGCTTCATGTAACTTTTTCCAAAACCTTGAAGTAAACCTCGGATCTCTATCCGAAATAATAGAAATAGGCACTTTGTGCAATCTCACAATTTCAACAATATATAACTCAACTAGCTTATCAAGTGAGTAATCGGTGCGTACCGGAATAAAGTGAGCCGATTTCGTAAATCGATCAACAACAACGCATACGACATCCCTCTTTTTTAGAGTCAGAGGCAAACTCGCCACAAAGTCCATCGCAATCCTATCCCATTTCCACTTGAGAACCATCACTGGCTAAAGTAAACCTGAAGGCACTTGATACTCGGCTTTCACTTGTTGACAAACTAAACACTTCGACACAAACTCAAAAATGTCTTGTTTCATGCCTGGCCACTAATACAATTTCTTCAAATCATTATACATTTTCACACTACTCAGATGCACTGACAAACAACCACTGTATGCCTTGCGTAAAATTTTCTGAATCAATTCATCATCTTTCAGAACACACACTCTGCCACGGAACATTAAACAAGCATCTGAACCAATCTGAAAATCTGAATCACTATCTAATTCATACTGAGCTCTTTTGGCTTGTAATTCACTATCACTCTTTTGAGCTTCACAGATTTGCTGAAGAAATAATGGTCTAGCCCTCAACTCGGCCAAAATTGAGCCATCATCAGACAAATCCAACTTCGTACTCATAGCTTTCAAAGCAAACAAGGATTTTCTACTTAAAGCATCAGCGACTACATTCGTCTTCCCCGGATGATAATCTATCACCAACTAATAGTCTTTTAACAACTCGAGCCATCTTTGTTGTCACAAGTTTAGATCCTTTTGATTCATCAAATACTTCAAACTCTTATGATCGGTAAAGATACGACATTTCTCACTGTGCAAATGATGTCGCCAAATCTTTAAAGTAAAGATGATGGCAGCCAATTCCAAATCATGTGTCGGGTAGTTCTTTTCGTGCGGTTTCAACTATCTTGAGGCATAAGCTATCACCTTGCCCTCTTGCATCAACACACATCCAAGACCATTTAAAGACGCGTCACTATAAATTACAAACTTCTTCCCAGACTTAGGTTGCACTAACACTGGTGCCTCAACAACAATGCCTTCAATTTCTCAAAACTTTCTTACACTTTTCAGTCCATTCAAACTTAACATCTTTTTGCAACAACTTGGTCATAAGTGTAGCAATCATCGAAAATCCTTAGACAAAGCGTCTATAGTACTTGACTAAACCCAAAAAGCTTCTAACCTCAAATACGTTCCTCGACGGTTTCCAATCGATGATTGCTGAAATCTTACTCGGATGAACCCGGATACCATCATCCGAAACAACATGTCTCAAAAATCTGCCTTCTCGAAGCCAAAACTCACTTTTACTGAACTTGGCAAACAATTTCTTTTCTCTCAAAATCTGCAATACAATCCTCAAGTGTTTGGCATGCTTGGACTCATCTCGAGAATAAATCAGAATATCATCTATGAAGACAACCACAAATTTATCCAAGTATGGTCAGAAAATCTGATTCATAATGTCCATACTGTGTCCTGAAAGAGGTTTTCGACACATCGAACTCTTTAACCCTCAACTAGTAGGAACTGGATCTCAAGTCAATCTTTGAAAAGACGGTCACCCCTTTCAATTGATCAAACAAATCATCAATTCTAGGCAAATGATACTTGTCTTTATTGTTACCTTGTTGAGCTGTCTATAATCGATACAAAGTCTCATAGATCTTTCCTTCTTCTTCACGAACAAAACAGGAGCGCCCTAGGGGAAGAAACTTGGTCTCGCGAATACCTTATCTGGCAACTTTTTTAACTGAGCTTTTAATTCTTTTAATTTGGTCGGAGCCATGATATATGGAGCAATCGATATCGGTGCAGTCTCTGGTAACAAATCAATAGCAAACTCTATCTCTCTGACTGGTGGTAACCCAGACAACTCTTTAGTAACACATCTGGATACTCACAAACTACCGGCACTAATTCAATCCGTAACTCAGACACTTTTGTATTCAACACATACGCAAGAAATGCTTTGTAACCCTTTCTTATATCCTTTGAGCTATCATTGACGAAATCACAATAGGCAATTCACTCGATTCATCTGATTCAACCCAAAGAATTTCATTATTCTGACATTTCAATTCAATAACTTTTTGTCTACAATTTACTACCACATCATGAAGAGTCAACCAATCCATACCTAGTATAACATCAAATTTATCAAATGGAAACAACATCAAGGTAGCCGGAAAATAATGACCTCGAATCATCAAAGGACAACTCTTACAAACCTTATCGACTATTACATATTTGCCTAAGGGGTTTGACACTTTAATCACAAACTTAGTAGACTTAACATGTAAATTTTTATTAATCACCAAATTCATGCAAATATAAGAATGAGTAGAACTGAGGTCAATCAATGCAATAATATTAATATCATAAAGAGAAAATGTACTAGTGATAACATTAGGGGATGATGCGTCCTCCCGAGCACGCATGGCATAAGCTCTAGTAGGTGCTCTAGCCTCGAATCTCACAACTGAATCCTTAGATACACCTTAGCTACTCGATACATTTCCCACATTTTTCACTAGTCTCCCTCTAGCCATTGTATTGCTCGATCTTACATTCTGAACATCATCTTTCTTCACCACTTTAGGGAAATCCTTGATAAAGTGCTCTTGAGAACCACACTTGAAACAAGCCCGGTTAATCACCCAACACTCACCGGGATGTCGTCTACCACAATGCTGGCACTCGGGGTTATTAGGTTTAACGTTACCAACGCTCGCTATAGATGTAGTCTGAGCCTTAGAACCCGAATATTGCTTCCCACGAGCTCTGTTTAGGTTCCCAGCTGAAACAGTCAAACGAATATGTATATCCATTGATTTCTTTAATAAGGACTTACAAGACTCACTCATTGGCCTCTTTCTCAAATCTCTAGCCTCACTCTCGGCCTTTCTTTTCTCTTTGCTTAATTCTTAAGCCTTGCAAGCTCGATCAGCTAGTATAACAAATTCTTTTAACTCTAAAATCCCAACAAACAATCTGATATCCTCATTCAACTCATCCTCAAATCTCTTACACATGATAGCCTCAGTATAAATACATTCTTGAGATATTTACTGAGCCTAGCAAACTCTCGCTCATATTCAGCCACAAACATACAACCCTGTTTCAACTCTAAAAACTCTTTGCGTTTCTGGTCGATAAATCGCTGGCTTATATACTATTTTCTGAATTCCTCTTTAAAAAATGCCCATGTAACCCTCTCTCTCGGTACCATAGATATAAGCATCTTCCACCAATGATATTCAGAATCCTTTAACAATGATATAACACATTTCAAGCATTCTTTATGGGTGCAAGAAATATCATCGAATACCTGAATAGAGTTTTCAAGATAAAATTCTACTTTCTCGGGGTCATCATCAAAATTAGCCCTAAATTCTTTGGCCCCTTGCTTATGAATCTTATCAACAGGAGGCTTATTTAGTTTTATCAACTCTACACTTTGAGGAGCTACAGGAATCGGGTGATGATAGGAGGGGGTGGAGGAGGTTAAGCATTTGAATTCGTCTGAATGAACTCTGTATACCATTCATTCATCAAGTGGAAGAAGACTTCCCTAGCCCCCTCTCCCTGATTATACATTACCAGCCTACTTTCAATAAGCGCAGTCCCTTGCGCGGGAGCCGGTGCATTACTTTCAGCGTCATCAGCCACTTCTCAATTGGAATCCATTTACTATATAAAATTACAATTTAAATTGTTAGGAGTCGTCACACTATCAAAATTTATTTATGGCATGTATAGCTAGACTCTCGCACATGCTATGTTAGTTCGAGAATCGACTAAACCATAGCTCTGATACAACTAAAATGTAACACCACTTACCCGCATCTGTCACCGGAATAGGGTACGAGGCATTACCTCACTTAAACACAAATAATCATACTAATCTGAATCATAAATTTCCATTCAAAATTAAAACTTTTCATACGTAATCATATTGTCCCTATTATAGGCCTACGAGGCTAAAAACATACATTGAGAACAGTTCGGGAATAAATTGAGATCTTCGAAACACTCAGAAAAATTTCATGTTGTATAGAGTCACACGCCCGTGTGGTTTAGGTCACGCTTGTATGGGTAGGCCGTGTTGTCACACATGCCTGTGTCTTCAACTCGTGCAACTCTCTGTTTATGACGCCATGCACCAAAAAAGAGTCACACTGTCAAGTCACACGCTCGTGTGCCAGGCCGTATGGTGAATTTATTTTCTAAAAAATTAGATGCAGACTTCACACGCCCTGGACACACGCCCATGTCCCATAGCCATGTTCTTCACACGGTTGAGACACATGGCCATGTCTCTGCCCATGTGTTTACTACTAGACATTCTATTTTGCAAAACTAGGGTGCAGGGTACACACAGCCGGACTACACGCCCATGGTGCAGACCGTGTGTCACACACGACCTAAGCACATGCCCATGTGTCTACCCGTGTGAACAAATATAAGGCTATTTCCCAAGCCATTTGCCACCCTGAAACACAAGCACACTTACACCACTTCAAAGGCACATAACATAACATAAGTAAGCTATCAAACATCCTAAAATCAAGTCATCCACACATCATTCTCATACCACATCCATCATGCATATAACTCACATACTTAGCAACTTAAACATGCAAACTACCTCAATCATCAATAACATCATTATATGCATATACCAAGTATTAATATTGGCCAACTTTTAATTGCCTTATACAAAATGATCATTCATCAAAATAAGCCAACATTCTTGGCCTAATCAAATATGACACATATAACAAAATAACCAAGTCCCCTATACATGACATAACTCAAAATGCCAATAACTACATATACCAAAAGACAATTTGATAGTGTGAGATGATCTTCCAACGTTCTCCCAATCCGAGTTAGCTTGGTGACACTATAAGACAAGGGAAAAAGAGAGGAGTAAGCTAAAAACTTAGTAAGTTTATATGCAAATAATGAGCATTATAAACACAGATTTAACATAAAATTGGAATTATAACAATTTCATGGATACTATCAAAACCTTACAATCACAACTTACACATTCACAACCTTACAAATAGTCATCACATAATAAACTCATCTTTCAAGAGTTTCACATACATACCCATGCCAACCATTACGTAATCATTTGCACTCACACTTTGTTATTTTGTTGAATCACCCATTGAACCACTTGGAATTCTAAAGGATACTCGGAAGTCTTGCACATAAGTGCCACACTTATTTGTAGCTGAACCTACCACTTATTATTTGTAGTCGAAGCTACCACTTATCACTTGTAGCCAAAGCTATCGCTTTCACTTATTACTTAAACACTTGGTTTCCTAGTGACATGTCACTTGTATCCTATTCAATTCCTAAGGTTCAATCGGGATCTTTCTCACTTGTTGAAGCTTAGTCGATATGCACATTCAAATAGTTATTCACAAGCATAATAATGTTAAAGTATTCAAAAACATACTATAGCAATGCATTATTTACATACAAACTTACCTCTGTCCAAAATGACAAGTTATTTAATTTAGTCCAAAATATTTTCTTTTCCCCAATCAAGGTCGATTCCTCGTCTTTCTTGATCTATAATACTAAATTTAACTCATTTAATTATCATATTACTTAATTCAGTCCAAAAAATACACTATAGAAAAATTACATTTTTGCCCCTAAAGTTTAACATATTTACACTTTAGTCCCTAGGCTCGTATAACAAAATGTACTCATTTTCTTTATTACACAAGCCTAACCAACACATATACATATTCACAACAGCCCATATTTTACACTAAATCACATTTTATACACATGTGTTTCAACTTTTACAAATAAGTCCTTTTTGATATTTTTACCGAAAATCACTTAGTAAAAGTCGTTTATCTATCACTAAACTTTCATTTTCCACAGTTAGACATCAAAATAAATGCATGTTAGACATGGGCTAATTTTGAAACATGAACCCTACTTCAAAACATGGTAGAAATAGGTAAATTGAGCTTTGAGGACTTCAAAAGTGTAAAGAACATTAAAAATGGGGCTTGGAGGCACTTACTATAAAGTTTGGAAGTTGAGGAAACCCTAACTATGGTGTCCTTAGGGATTTTTGGCCAAAGGAGAAAGATGGACAACATTTTGGCATTATGTTCCCTTTTTATTCTTTTATTAACCAAATGACATAAATGCCCTTCACTTAAAACTTTGATGTTTTGTCCTTTCCATGTCCATTTTTGTCCAAACTAAACTATATTGGTCTAATTACCACATAAGGACTTCTAGTTTAAGGACTCATCACAATCAAATCCTTTTAGCAATTAAAACACACATTTTGTGACTTTTACAATTTAGTTCTAAAAATCAAATTGGACACTTTATCAACAAAATTTCTTAACCAAAATTTCACACATGCATTCAATCATATAATAAACCTTAAAACTTTATCGCAATAAATTTTTTTTCTACTTCGGATTTGTGGTCCTAAAACCACTATTTTGACTTGACCTTAAATCGGGTATTACAAAATGATCGAGAAATTTTTATTCAAGTACTTTCCACCTGCTAAGATGGTAAAGTTGAGGAATGATATCTCTTCCTTCGTGCAGATGGACTTAGGAACCCTATACGATGCTTGGGAGAGGTATAAGGAGTTATTGAGAAGGTGCCCTCACCATGGGCTATTTTTATGGCTACAAGTTCAAACTTTTTACAATGGTTTGAACCCTTCAACTAGGCAACTAATCGATACAGCCGCCGGTGGGGCTCTGAATAACAAAACACCTGAAGCGGCTTAGGAGTTTATTAAGGAAATGTCATTGAATAATTATGAGTGGCAAGTAATGAGAACAAAGCCTAATAAAATAGCTGGTGTTTTCAACCTTGACGTTGTCACCATGTTATCCAACCAGGTAGATCTTTTAAGTAAGAAAATTGATGGTTTATATGGTTCTACACAGGTACATCTAGTGATGCAGTGTGATACAAATGGAGGAGTGGTGAACAACAAAGAATATCCATCCTACAATCCTAGCACAGAGAATGAACAAATCCACTATATGTGTAATAATTCTAGACCTCAAAATAATCCCTATAGTATACTTATAATACAGGTTGGAGGAACCATCCCAATTTCTCTTAGGGTGGTCAAGGAAACCAAAGACCACAACCGCCTCCAGGCTTTCAAGCACTTTATCAACAAGAGAAGAAGCTGAACCTTAAGGAGATGTTGATGAAATTTATCTCGATGTCAGAAACTCGCTTCCAAAACACTGAAACAACACTAAAAAATCAGCAAGCGTGGATTCAAGGCCTCGAGAATCAAATCGGTCAACTTGCTAAGATGATTTCAGAATGACCATAAGGTAGCTTGTCGAGTAATACTAAAATTAACCTGAAGGAGCAACTTCATGCCATTACTGTACACAATGAAGAAGGGTTAGTTGAATTTGGAAAAGAACCAAGGCAATAAAATTTGGTGAGTAAAGGTAAGGTCGAGGTAAGCCAGAAGAAACAAAAACTAGTTGGTAAGGAATATACACCTCATGTGCCATATCCAAATGCGACAAAGAAGGACCATTCAAATGAACAATTCGGTAAATTTCTAAAACTTTTGAAAATATTGCATATTTACTTACCGTTTATTGAAGCACTTTCGCAGATGCCCAACTCAGTAAAATTTTTAAAGGAGCTTTTGGCAAACAAACTGAAGTTAGATGATTCGTTTCATGTGGAGTTAAATGCAGTGTGTTCAACTATCTTACAAAATAAACTACCCAAAAAACTGAAAGATCCAGGGAGTTCTACTATTCCTTGCCTAATTGGTAGTTTAAATGTCAATAATGCTTTGGTTGATTTAGGGGCAAGTATTAATGTTATCCCTTACAAAATGCTTAAACAGCTAGGTCTTGGGAAACTTAAACAAACTAGGATGAGCATTCAATTAGCAGATAAAACCATTAGATTTCCTAAGGGCATCGTTGAAGACATACTCATAAAAATTGATAAATTCATATTCCCAGTTGACTTTGTTCTTCTAGACATGGATGAAGATAGTGACGTACCTTTAATTTTAAGACTCCTCTTTCTAGCAACTGCTAGGACTGTTATTGATGTTGGTACAGGTAAACTCACACTTTGTGTAGGTGATGAAACGATTACTCTTCAAGCTCGTGATTCAGTTGAGACATCAAGTAATAGAGATGATTTTATAAATCCTGTTAATAAGACTAATCATGTAGTTTAACCTCTTTGCAGGAAACACTTTGGAAAAGCACAATTGAGCCACATTCTAGTTCATATGATAACAATGGAACCATCCATGAAGAACCAATGCCACAGATAGATGAACTAGATGACTGGCGGACTTTTGTTAAGAGGAAACCAAGAATACAAAATGCAGAACTGAAGCGATGCCATGATGAGCTTAAGGATAGAACGAGTCAATTTAAGGTTGAGGATTAGGTACAGTTGGACAAAACAAACCGTCGAGTTGGCACTTCAAAGCTTAACGCAAACAGAGCAACTCCTTTTATGGTATTAAATGTCTTACCATATGGTACAGTCAAGGTAACTAATTCTGATTTTAGCACTTTTATGGTAAATAGTACTCGATTTAAACCTTATTTTGACAACAGAATTGATAGCAGGAAAGACAAGTTTCAACTTCTCGAACCACCATAATTATGCAAATGAGAGGTAAGTCGAGCTTAGACTTAAAATAAACGCTTCTTAGGAGGTAACCCGAACACTAACCCAACTAATAAGCTTATTTCTACTACTTTTTCATGTTTAAATGGAGGTTTTTAACCCACACAGCCTGGAAAAATGGACGTGTCCTAGGTCAAGTGCATTAACAGGGACTTAATAGTGAGTTACACGGCCTGGCGACATGGCATGTGACCTACACGGCTTGGACACACGAGCGTGCCCTTGTCCGTGTGGAAATAGGGATTTAATTTTCTCAAATATTGATAGACACAGCCTAAAACATGTCTGTACGATCGTGCAACACGGTTGTGTGATCCGCACGGCTAGGACACAAGGGCGTGTCTTAGGCCGTGTGAAACCTGAAGCAAAATTTTTCAAATTTAAAAAAGTCATAGAGTTATATGGGTAAGGCACACGGCCGTATGAGAGACACGGCTGGGCGACATGGGCGTGCGGGAGGTCACACGAGCATGGGAGAAGCAAAGGAGGTTCCACACGACCGTGCAACATGGCCATGTGGACCAGACGACCTGGACATACGGGCATGTCCAAGGCCGTGTTAAGACTGGGCTAGTTTTCTTTCGACGAACACGGGCTGGGAAGAGACCACACAGGCATGTGACATGACCATGTGCCCTAACATGGGCCATTACACGATCATGTCACTCTTTAAAACCCCAAACACCTTTCTCTTTCTTCCTTTGCCTTTTTTCCAAACTCTCCAAACCCTAGCTGCCGCACCATTGCCCTCACTTTTCTGACCACCGCCGCACCACCCATAGTCTTTTCCCCCATCCTACGTCGACATGCCCTCTCCTACCTCTCCCTTCCATTTTTTTCCTCTCCTTTCTTTTCTATCTCTTCAACCAACAACCACCCCAACCAACCACCTAAGTCCTATTCCCCGTCCCATTGCGCACACAACCATCCACCCTAGCCCTCCTTTCCTTTTCTTTTCCCCTCCCCTCTCCCTTAAGCACAACCATTCAGCCACGCCCCCACACGCACGACAAATCCTATCCCTGCACTGCCTCTCTCGTCGAACTGTCGGTTAACCCCCTAACTACCACCGTCGATTAACCATTCTTTAGCCCTCTATTTCCTTTTAAGTATTATTAATATTAATAATATTATTATCTATTTATTTATTATTTTTCATTTTTATTGCTCTATTTACTTTTCTTTGTTTTATTTTTCTATCTTATTTTTATTATGGATTTATTGTTCGGCCATGATTTTGGATTCATTTGTTTCTTTAATTTAGTTAGTTTTATTTTCATTAGCTGAATTTAGTTTTCTTAGTTTTGCATCCTTATTGTTATTATTACTGTTATGCGTCATTCTAGAGAAGAATATGATTTCTTTATTTACTGTTTAGATTATAATTTTAGTTATTATCATGATTCATCTTTAGTTTATTATTGTGCAATTTTTGTTCTGACTATCTAACTTCATTTATGCAGTGATGATGCCCTATTTATTAATGAATCCTTTTATTTTCAGGTACATCATGACGAACACATGCGAAAAATCAAAGGTTTCCGTCCCCGCTTTGAAAAAGCAGAAATATCCTGGCGCGACCTCCTCGAGCGCCTCTGCCGAGGTTCGCCATCCTTACTTTGGATTCTCTGTGGACTCACCTGAGGACTTATTCCAGCTCTTTCTCGTGCAACCACTAGGTTTGGGCCGATGCATTGACTAGGCCGCGTTGGAGTAAGTCCACCTTGCTGATCAAGTGCGTCCCTTTATCACTACAGCTCTGTGGGACAGATTCTTCTCTATTGTCGAGCTCACTTATATGGAGCTTACTTTGGAGTTTTGCTCGACTTTTTACATTCAACACGTGATGTCATCGCATGATGAGTAGGGCACCATTACCTTTAGACTCGGTGGCCTAGTACAATATATGAGTGTCCTTGAGTTAACTGCAGCTTTGGGCATCTATATTGATGAGTTTATGGGGGGCCGAGAAATTCCTTCACCTCCACCATTACATCTATTACTCGCATTCCTACTATTGGATAGATCTTACTATGAGCACGATCCCCTATGACGTGAGTCGCTCGAAGGCGACTTCTCTCCCTCTTTCCTTGGCGATACATACATGCCCTTTTGGCTCATACCTTGACTGGCAGGAGAGAGAGCACCGGAGTCGTTAGCACTACCAATGCCTACTATCTATGGAGCATGGCCACTGGACACATCTTTGACTTGGCATATTTCATTGCTATAGCCTTCGCCATCAGACTGACCGCTACAGGAAGGGCCCAATCTGTTTAGGCCCTTACGTCACTCAACTTGCTCGACATTTCAGCCTCTTTGACGCTCCAGAGATGTCTTCTACACTTACCCTAGTTAGCCAGATGTCCCCTCAAGGAATTTTGAGTATGATTCACATGAGGATGATTGAGCGACGATGTGGCGTGGATCCCACTCAGTACCGATTAGTTTATTTTGACACTCAGAATGAACCCGAGGACTTCACTGATGATATTCCTCCCTATCATGAGAATCCACTACAGCCCCCACCTTTGAGTCATAGGCTTGTTCCCTCTAGTCCTACTTTGGCAGACCTTCCTGAGCAGTTCGTTCGCTTTGAGCAGTATTGCAGTCAATGATTCGATAGCCTTGAGGCAACTTTGCAGCAGATTTGCCAGTATCTTGATATCACTCTTTCGGCATCGATGACTCACGATGCATCTGACGATGAGGACTTTTGAGTCCATTGATTTTTCTTTTATTTTTATTTTTATTTTCAATTGTCTTTTTATGTTCTTTTAAAGACTTATCCTATTATGTTTTGCATTATATTTTATTTATATTAGTTGTTCCTAATCGAGTAATCCTTTAATCTTCTCCACCAGTTGTGTTTATTTTCTTAATAGCTTGCTCAGAATCATGCACTACATTCAGCTTTATCTACAATTCCGTTTTTCACTATACTGAGGATTTCATCCAATATTCAGGGCAGCTTCAATTCTCTCCCTCTCTTCTGATATTTTGATTATACTATCATTATCTATATTTGTACATTGAGGACAATATACATCTTAAGTGTGGGGAGGTTATTTATATGATTATTAAAAAGTTCCTGAATTATGTCTTGTGTTTAAGTAATTTTCTCATATTACTATTACAATGAATTTTTATCAATTTATGATTTTTATTGATGTGTTTTGGATTAAAGTCATAGGTATTTGTGCACTGATTATTTAAACTTTAAGACATGAGAGAATAAAGCATGATAAGTTGATTTTTTAGAATTAAAAATTTCTAGGTTGTTTCCCTAAATTGAGGTATTATCTTGAAGTTTGAAATTTACAGGATTGAAATCAAAAACCACAAATTTTTGTGAGACTTTGAGCCTTTAGAGCATATATTTTTCTTGCTCACTTCTATTATTGGTTATGAGTGTGTCAATAATGATTTGTTATTCTAGAACTTGCTTCGATTATGTATGTCAAGACCACACCTTTGATTTGATATATTGAGATGATAAAGGCACTTAGGTTTAACCTATTTACCCCATAAAAAGCTTTCCTACATAATTAACCCTTAGTGAGCCTATTTGAGCCTAAAACACTGTTATTGATTTACCAATTAATGTTAACCCATAACTTATTTTTTTTATTCATTGAGAATTTTTCCCATTTTGTTTACTCCCTTTTTGTTGAGATTTGATTTGATTAGTTACCTAACTATGCTCTTTCATTTCAGTTGTAAAAGTATTTCTTATGATTTCTTGATCTAAAAAAACATATTTATTTTGATTATTACTTAGTTCTATTATGTTTGAGCTTGAATAGTTTAATTTTCAGGAGAAGCTCGTTTTATTCGTGATTAGTTATCAATTGATGTAATTATTCAGCATTAGTCTATTTTTCTAGTTTGATAATTTCTCAATTCAATCTCAATTCTAACCCTCCTTTTCAGCCTTTATCCACACCCCTAACCTAAGCCCCGTTACAACCTTGATAAAGACCTTTTGATTTGTGTATCATCTTAATTTATAATGGTGGAGATTTGATTTCCATCCAAGCCTATTGTAATAATTCTTCATGATTGACTATTGAGTGCTTAATTTTTGAACCTTAAACTCCTTGAGTCATTGAGTGAATCTTTAGTGAGGATGTTAATTCTTGTTGGTTTTGAATTAAAGGTAATTGCTTAGATAAGGGGAAATACCTATGTTTTCATGCTTTAAAGTATTCGACTTGGATTGTTTGAATCTTTAATGCTCTTTCAGTTGAATTCTCAATGTATGATTATTTGTGGGTTATTTTGAAACATTAGTGATAAGAATTGTAAGTTGAGAAAGATTGATTTTAATTATGAGTTGAGGATTTTGCTTGAGGACAAGCAAATGCTTAAGTGTGGGGATATTCGATAAACCATAAAAGTAACATATTTTAATCCCATTTTTGATATATTTTTGGATGAGTTATTACAAGAATTAGTGAATTTGATGCTCCTAATCCTTGAATTTATGTTTTTATACTTAGGTGAGCATAGGGAAGTGAAAGGAGCGAAAAACGGGCCAAAATCAGATAAAACGGGCTATTTTTAGAAGCCACAAAGCCTGGGCACTTCCACACGGGTTACTCACACGCCCGTGTGAACCACATAGGCTGGCCACATGCCCATGTGCCAGCCCGTTTCGATTTCGATCCCTATTTCCTGAATACACAAAAAAAGCCAATTTTTAGGGTTTTTGAGCGTTCTAAAGTCTATAATTGCATATCAGAAGAAGACCTAAGACACTCATGGAGAGTAGAACACAGAAAGTACTCAAAGAACGCTATTGGAATCAACTCAGAAGCAGGATCTCCTTTAAGATTGAAGATCCCCAGTCAACTTTTCTTGAAGTTTTTGGGTTCTTTATATTTTATTGTTTTCCTAATTTTGAGATGTTTTCCTCCCAAAGTATGAACTAAATTCCCTAGATACCTAGGGGAGATGAAACCTATGATGGATCTTGTTATTTAATTTTTCTGAATTACATAATAAATACTTGATTTCTTAATCTCAATTATGTGTACTTATTCCATGTTTTAATGTTTTCAGGATATTCATTCATGATTGATGTGCTTAACTCAGTGGAGCAAAAGTCCCTGTTTAAGAGTAGATCTAGCATAATTGAGTGGAGTTGCATGCAATCCTAGAAATAGGATGACATCAATCTATCGGATTAGAGTCAAATCTAATAGGGGAATCTATAGATTGAGTTACTGCGATGATAGGGTTTTTAATTAGAAAGAGATTTCAATTAATCAACCTGGAGTCAGTTGTTCTTACTCTCGAAAGAGATATTAACATAATTTAGGGATTTCTATGGATCAAGACAAGTGAATAAATAGTTTAATTCAGATTCAGAATAATAAGTGAAGTCTAGGTGGATTCTTTCTTGGATATTGTCTTTTTCTTTGGTTAAATTCAAGTAGTTTCTCATTTAATTCTCTATTGCGTCCTTAGTAATTAGTTTAGTTAATTTTAGATTAAAAACATCCCCCTTAATATTAGGTTAAATAATAAAAAGATAGTAATTACTATTACTCTTAGTCCTCGTGGATACGATATTTTGGACTCACTATAACTATACTACTGTTTGATAGGTGCGCTTCCCTTTGTCGAGATTTTAGTTAGTTAAGTGAATCATCATCAGCCTTTTCTACTATTCTCTTAACACGAACTACTTCAAGTGTGGGCTCAAATGAATTCAAATCAAACATAGAACCAAAAATTATTTAATTTACTTTCAATAGGAAAGAAAAAATCTCTCGTTAATAGAAATCGGTAGAATTGTTATTCTAGAAACTAGAATTTATATTTAGAAAATAAATTCTCACTATTTTTGGGCAGAATAACAATATCTCAAAGTTGTGTAAAACTTATTATCTCTTTAGCCCTATCGATGTCATATATTTATAGGGAAAAGAAGTGAACTAGTAGAAGTCTATTTGATAGAAAAGCAACTTCATAGTTCAACTAGGAGAGAGAGGGGTGACAATACTAATTTAGATATACTACGGTTTGTTGTCCCATGTATTAACATAAAGGTCATTTAGACCTCTCCTGTATTGAGTTCAACTATAAGTGCTTCCTAAACTTTTAACCCAACATTTTATAATTCAATCCAACTCAAAACATGTTTATCTGTTTTCTAAAATAAACTTCATAAATTAATTTAAATAAATTAATTTTCCAATTAAATAATTTTCTCAACTTGATTCTAATTTTGTTAAGATCATGACAACTTTATCATGAAAGAATTTATGAGAAAATATATTCAATATTTCTACATTCAATGAATTCATAATGAACAATTAATTTAATTTCATTTTTGAACTTTAATTAATTAATTGATAATTCAAAAAATCATAAATTGTTATGAATGCTATTAAGTGAATGTTCATTATAATCAACCTTTCACCTTTCGTCTTCCTCAACCTTTGACCTTTTATCTTTCATCTCCTTGCAATCCCTTTCCTATTTATGTATGAGATAATGAGTCTAATCTCCCTATATATATATATATATATATATAAGAGTATACTACTTTAAAAATTATGAAAAAGAATAGAAATGCAATAGAAATCCTTCTTTATTCTTATATATTATTCTTATATTATTTGCATTATTACAATCTTATAACACGTTATCAGTACGAGATTGCTCGATAGTATTCAATATTTCATTGGAGAACAAGTAATCTAGACATACAACGTTCTTGTTGAAGCAACAATACCAAGGTATATGATTTTCTATGTGTGCTTGAAAGATTTTGAGATTTCAATATTCTTAATGAAAAAAAAAGTTAAAAATAATGCTATTTTTTTGTATTTAAGTATGAATTTATATTTTATATATTCCATGATATGCTTGTTTATGATCTAAGACTTTGAATAAGATTGAGGTATCAACAACTTGAATAGTTTTGCTTAAATATTTATATCTTTCATAACATATGTCATTGATATGATAACTACATTGCCTATCAAATTATTTCTAATAGAGCCGCACATGATTTGTGAGTATAAATGAATTTAAATTTTTATATACACAAAGCAAAAACCATTGTTTTTGTCCAACATCATCTACATGAAGGATTAAAAGTGGAATATCTGGTTGCAAAAGATCCTCTTGACTCTTGAATTGTGTAATAATTTGAAAGAATGATTTGACCATTATAAAATGATAATACTCTCTAAAGCTTGTTATGATTGAAATATCTAATGTGCTCCTACAGTAGCAATATTGTGAAAAAGGCTTTAAAAAGTATTTTGAAATGATCTCATGCCTTCTAGTGAAAAAGACTCCATTCCTTGAAGTAAATGTAAAAATACATAACAATTATGAAAAATCAAAATATAAGATCATGGTTGTCGTTGTAATTGAGGATATAGTTGGAAACGTACTAATAATTGTTATTATGGTGGTTATAATAGTGGTACTTCTAACCACTAGAAAAAGAATAATAAGGAAAAACAAGAAAATGGTGGCCAAAATATTCGAAGGTTATTGAAAATTCATGCACCAATGTGGTATGAAAATGCATTGGTCACATACCTATCGTATTATTAAGTAGCTAGTAAAACTTTATCAAAGCATCCATTAAAAAAAAGGGAGAAACAATATTGAGACAAATTTCGTTATCTCAAAATGATGAAATGAAGGATAATTTTTCGGCAAAAAAATGAAAATTTTTACTATGATGCTAAAGTTGACCATGCATACAAGGATGATTAATATGTTCTTAGTTTGTGTCAAAATTTTGTTGGGATCCAGCATTGAAATTTAATTGTTTAAGAATCATTAGAATCAATGGCTATTTGATATTTGCTTGGAAATAATCTCTTTCTCTTCATTATAAAGAATGCTTATAATCGCTAATTCTCATCCATGGTAACCTAAGTCATTCTAGTTAACTTCTTTTAAAATTTGATTCGTTTTCTATTAAGAAGTTCAATTTATATAATTCTTTATTCATAAATCTATGAATTTATAAAACTCTTTACGTGTTTAGTTATTGGGATCTTTATGTGGAGATAAATGTTTTTATTTTTTATTGGTTCATTTTTAATAAAAGTGATGGGTTTGATTTTAATTTTGATTAAAAATATATGATTATTGCAAAATGAGAGTAAAAATACTTACTTATCATGAGCTTTGGGATATTCACCCTGTTTGGATAATTTCATGATTGAGGTGGAGGTTAGAAAATAGATATGTTTAAACCTTTATAGCTGTAAAGTTATTTTAATATGATCTTATAATATTTTGTATTTTGTTATCTTATGGTATATATAAAAAATATTATCTAACCATAGTGATTTATTTGTAACATGAATTTATTATTTGTTATGTTTAATATATGTTTTATTTATACCTATTCATTTTATTTTTATATGAACAATAAAGTTTTTTAAGATCATAATATTTTATCATTCATGTTGAAAAGAAGTGCAAAAGTGTATATTATTTAAAATAAATTAAGTATTCATTAAGACTTTATAATAAAATGATTACATGCTTATAAAGAGCTAATATTACATCAAACTATAGAAAGCTCTTTAAGAGCTAATATTTTACCTCCTTGTGATATAAACTTTTGTAAAACATAATATTATTTTTTAGATCAAGAAATATATGTTGAAGGAAACCTTTATGTGTTTTACATTAGAACCATGGATAGAAATGACATGAAATACTCATGTTTTTGTATTATAAATTCCCTGAAGGAATACATTATACATATATTATTGATATATGAGATAATGAAAAGAAGTTCTTAGTGTTGGTATGACTAGTTACACCATCCCGAGTCAATGATTATACAAAATAATTTGATGAAAATTTATATGATTTTATTGAAGAATTAGAAGTTATATTTTAATAATTGTCATACTAGTTATTAGGACAACATATTAAACTGACACCGGCTAAATTTAGAGGTCAGTTGCATTTTTAGATGATAACCAAATAATATATGAGCTTAAGTATCACATGTGTGCAACCCAAAGTTTGTGATATTATTTCTTGAAATAATTTGATTGTGCAAAATTTCTATAGTATGCAATTTGTACTAACATCGTTGGTGTATTTTATCCCAAGCTTGATTTTCGTATTTTTAGTTAGAATAATATTAAGTTGTCTATAGTTATATATGTTAAACTTAATGGTTAGTAAAACTATGCCTCCATTTAATTGCATAACCATTAATATAAGAATAGCTTTACAATAAGCATGTAATTTTATTTGTTTCAAGCCAACATGTAAAGAAACATTTGTCTTGTGAGATTTGGCTTTCATTTATAAGCCAATAGATTTCATCTAAGAATATCTGGATGTGCAATATGTATTTTGTATTCCACCATAATGCACTAAGATGAATTATCAAGTATAATGTTCCAACATAATGCACTAAGATTAATCATCTAGTATGAAGTTGAGAAAAAAAAAAAGAATTTTCATTAGATGTTAAAAGTTGAAAAGATATATATTTATAATTTTGAAAAAGTACTGTCATGTTACAAAATTTCTTAGTATTAAGGGGAGACAAGTTGGTTAAATACTTATGTCATCAGTTTTTGAGATCCTTACAAGTTTGAAGGATAAAATTATTTTCCAAACATGTTTAGTGATGACTTTTAGAGATTGCATGTACTAGGTGATACATATACTAGCTAAAATGCTCCAAATAATTATGTCCCAGAAGGACAATGTGATAAAAATAAGTCTTGAGCATGCTAGAAGCATGTCAATTAGTTGATTCCATAAAATGAAAAATTCTTGAAAGAAAGGAGAAAGAAATGAAGATGGTCACATGCTAAAGGATGCGGGTACTCATGAAGAAACCCTAGGCAAAACTTTTGATAAAATCCTGGAAGAAGTTTAGGTGCCTGACATTATGAATATAATGAGGTATCTCAATTAGTTATGTCATAGCCAAACATGATGGAGCTTACAAAAGGAAATTTTGGTCAACAATGATAACATACATAGAACACTTCAATATTATAGAAAAGTGAGGATCTTGAATGAAATTATACTTGAAAGCATTGAGATGAAAACAAGTCATCAAAATAAATAAGCACTTCTCTTATAACTTATGGAATGCATCTCGGATATGAAGTTCAAACACCCGAAAGGTGTAAAGCCAAGTGGAGTGCATGTTAGCATAATAATGAAAAAAATATACAAGTCATAATATATAGAATTGACTTGTAACACAAATTTTCGCAAGACACTTGGTTTTGGTTATGAAAAATGATTAATTTGTTATGGATGAAATAGTTTGACACTAGATAAGATTATTTATTTAGGTTTAGTGAATTTGTATTCAGTTGATATAAATTAATTGATAATATTGTAAAAAAAAATTCCTAAATGATTGATGCTTGAAGCATAAAACTTAGGTTCATGGGAAATCATTAAATGTGAATATGAATTTTTTCACGTGTTTTTATTAATTAATATATTTAAACATATAGGTTATTATCATTATTGTTTATATTAATGTATCAAATATCATTAGAGTTCTTGAAGAATTTCCAAAGGAAATAATTATTCAATAGATAAAATTTATAATCTAAAAATAAAAATTTGTCTCGACATGAAGATCGAGTGTTCAATAAGGACAAATTTTTACACAATGATATTATAAAGAATTATTATTGAGTACCCAATAGTGTTTATATAATCAAAATTAATCAGGCTAATTTTTCATGTAGATTGAAAATATTGAAAAGGAATACAAATGGTCAAACAATAATGTTATAAAATGATGGTCCTGAAGTACCATTTCTTCATGTACTTAATACACTTATTGTATTGGTAATAGTGAATGATACAATACATCATGCTTTATATAGTTGTTGCTGACATCTAAAGCATGAGAATGCAATTAAATTTTATTGTTATATTGATATGCATTAACAAACTATGCACTATTGTAACACCCCTCACCCGATGTAAAGGGTATCAAGTATTCAATTAAGATCTCCCTATCGCTACGTTTGAGAAGTTAATTTTCAGCATTGACTTGCGTCGTTTTAAAGATCTAAAGTGATGCTTACATGAGGGGGAGTAAATTCACACCACATTTTTCTTTTAAGGTTGTGACATATTGTGTATTAAAGGATTATGTACTCTTTTTTTCTTCACTAGAATTTTGTCTCACAGGATTTTTCCTAGTAAGGTTTTTAGTAAGGTATATTCTTTATACAATAAACATCCAAAGGGGAATGTTATGAATGCTATTAAGTGGATGTTCATTATAATCAACCTTTCACCTTTCATCTCCTTATAACCCTTTTTCCTATTTATGTATTAGAAAATGAGGAGTCTAATCTCCCTATATATATAGTAGTATACTACTTGTAATGATGCTGAAAAAGAATAGAAAGACAATAGAAATCTCTCTTTATTCTCATATATTATTCTTGTGTTTTTGTTTTTTTTTTTTTTTGACAAAAAGACCCAAAAAGGTAAAAACTCAATTAATAGAATCATCAATTACAAGATCATGGATTTCTTTAGGGTAATCCATACCGAAAACCAAAGTACAATCATTAATAAGGGCATATTTGTATATGAAGTCTGTAGCATTATTACAACTACGATTAATCCAATTAACAGCTGCATTATTAAACATCTCCATGGTTTTCAAAATCTCTTTAATGTGGTACCTAATGATTGTAATATCCTCTCTACATTTCTTGACCCAGTTCGTGAGGCTGGCACAATCAGTTTCGAAGATGGCATTAGGGATATTAAGGGAGCATGTAATATTAAGGCTTTCCTCTAATGCATAAAGCTCTGCCCAATCAACTGTCATATCTTCATCTTTGAAGCCCTAACCCCCACCAAGAACAAAGCCATCAAAATCACAAACAATCACCCCAAATCAAGTTTTATTTTTGGAAACAACAGCATCGGAATTTAATTTCACTGTCTCACTTAATGACTTCTCCCATTTCTAAGAGTAGGGTTAAAGGTAACATCAGCTTGTTGACCATATTATAGATCAGAAAATCCTGACAAAGAGTTTTGGCCCTTTCCCAAATGACTCGAGCTTCATCCTCCTTACCACGAAAAACATAATTGTTTCGGTTGTTCCAGTTATGCCACAAAATTGATATAAAATCTAGTACTACTTTCTTATCCAATAAATGCATGACATCTTCGATCCAGTCAATGCAGCAAAGGTAGTCTTTGTCGAGAAGCCTACCATTAAATCCACCAATGGTAAGAGTTGATGGTGAGTAGCCTCCAAACTTGTCTTCCAATGAGAGTAAGGTTAAAAAGATGTAGGTCTCTAAAGCCAAGCTCTCCCATGCCTTTGAGGAGGCAACTTTTTCCCATGCAAGTATTGCCAAACCTCTTCTTTTTTCTTTTCATGTCCACCACATCCTATAGATTTTTTATTGCATCTCCTCTAGAGTTCCCCTAAGATTAAGGAAAACAGAAAGTGCATAAGTCGGAAGTGTTTGTAGAATAGATTTTATAAATATTTCTTTACTATTGGAATGCCGATACCCCCATGGAGTAGCAAAATAAAAATAATTTCGGCAATCCAAACCATAGATCCATGTGCAAGGAATGAATCGGGGTGAAATAATGGTTTCGAAATTACTGAAACTCTAATTTGAGTAGATAGCGATGTCTCAGCAATGAAAACTCTGATCTACTATCAAACCAAGCTGCAACCTCTTATGATGCCGACCTCTACGTAATCCACCTAGTTTGATGATGAATGGAAGAAATCTCCAAAAATAGTTTTTGGAAATTTCTTTGCTTGATGGCTGCTAGACCTCACAAGCAAACTTTTTAGGGTTTTATTTTAGGGTTTTCCCCCTTTTTTTTTTAAAACTCCCTATCTCTCACGTTTTATAATTGGTATATATATAATGAATCATAATTCATAAAATTTTTATCCGAACATCATAATCAAAATTAAAAATAAATAAATATAATAATGTTTTAACTGAAAACTATAAGTACATTAATTATAATAAGGATTTCAGTAAACTATATTTATTTAAATTTATATATGAACCAAATTCATATATTAATAGAACTATGTTCTCATTATGTGTACAACATCCTTGTACATATAATATGTTCAATATTTGATTGCCCAAATAAATTAATTCTATAATTAATTTAATTCATGTGACAACCAAACACAATACCAACTATGTTTTATTCCGTTCATTTCAACCATAGGGTGTGACCCTGTAGGTTCTTGTAACATTAGCAGTAATACTAGAATGATTCTAATGTTACAAATAATGAGTGGCATCTAGCAATGCATCATTGCTACCTAAGTTACAAGAAGTCATGATTTGACATAACATTTTTTTGTGATTAACCTTTCATGCATTAATCCTTAAGCCCTTTATCTCTGGAATGGACACAAGTCATGGAATAGTCACACTTGCATAGTCCATCCCATATTTCTTGATATCTTGAGTAGACTATGATACACAAATAAGCATGACATCTCACATCAACTTATTTGAGCATGGCCATGCATTTCTAGTCTCACTCAATCAAGTGGCCTGATAAACGATAAATTATACATATTTTTACCTCATGTTTAGCCTATATTTTGGATGAATTATTATCAATTTTGTGAGAATTGGTGCTCTTAATCTTTCTTTTTCATTTCTTATACTTAGGAGAGCATAGGAAAGAGAAGAGAACGGAAAATGGACCAAAAACGAAGAAAATGGGCCAAAATGTGAAAACGACACAGCCTAGGAGTCACCACACGGCCGTGCCACACAAGGTCCAACACGGCCCAGCCCCGAAAAGCACGGCCAGGCTACACGACCGTGCCACCCTCAACAGGCCCACACGGCCTCTTGTTGAAACCACACGGGCGTGGCACACTGGCGTGTCCCTGTCGTGAGGAAGTTCAATTTCACTCGGATTTGAATACTTAGAGGCTAAGAAAGGCATCCCAAAGCTCTATATAAAGACCCTAGGAGGCAACTCTAGGGGACGTACTCTTTTCTCCTAAAAGGAGCGCCATATTTCTGCCAACACAAGGAGTGAAAGCAAGGAATTACTCCAATGGAAGCCGATTGATTCATCCTAGAAGCCAGAATTCTACATCAAGACAGAGGATCTCCCTAAATTCCTTCAGGGGTTTTTGGGTTTTTTATGTTTTGTTATCTTATTTCTTCTGAGATGTTTTCTTTATTAATTATGAACTAAACCTCTCAAATACTTGAGGGGGATGAAACCTAAGACAGATCTTGTTATTATTTATTCTTGAATTATATGATTAATACTGGAATTGTTCTTAATTATGTGTTCTTCATTCTTGATTTAATAGTCCTAGGTATTACTTCAAGGAACTGATGTGCTTAGGCAGAGGAGTAAAAGTCCATGTTTTAAGAGTGGATCTACCATAATTAAGTGGAGCTGCATGTAACCCTAGACATAGGGCGACATAAATCTGCCGGATTAGGGTCAAACCTAATAGGGGGATCCATAGATTGAATTAATGCAACCTAGGGGTGTTAATTAATAAAGAAACTTTAATTGTTCTTATCCTCGACGGAGGTATTAACATAGGTTAGGGATCTCTACAGATTAAGTCAAGTGAAGAAATCGTCTAGTTCAAGAAGCCAATAACAAGTGAAGTCTAGGTGGATTCTCCCTTGAGTATTGCTTATATCGATCAGCTTTTCCCAAAGAGTCTTTCCCCACTTTACTTTTTGTGCACTTTTAGTTAGTTTTAGAATTAGTTTCAAACAACCCTCTTTTATTTTTAGGCTAGATAATAGAAAGGAAGTAAGTACTAGTACTTTTGGTTCCCTTGGGTACGATAACTTGGTCTTACCGCTAAACTATACTACTGTTCGATAGGTGCGCTTGCCTTTAAAATCGTGATATTAGTTAGTTTTTGGTGTTATCAGTTTTTATAAATTTTATTACTTAATATCGCGAGTATCAAGTTTTTGGCACCGTTACCGGGGAACTAAAATATTACGAAAACTCAATTTCTATTACTTTAGCCATTACTATTTTTATTTCTTTTCAGCTTTTTATTTTTATTTTTATTTTTCTATTTTTTATTTTTCTTTGTTTTTTTCCTTCTAGGTATTTCTAGTTTATCACTAGAAACAACCCAACAGGACCATTACTTTTTGACGAAGACTTAGAAGCAACAGTTCGCAGAACTCGCAGAGAGATTAGACGAAGCCTACATTATCCAGAACAAGATCAAGAACAAGGGCCAGAACCTACAGAAGAGATGGAAGCAAACCAAAACATTCCACCACCTCGCGCAATAGCCGCGCAACTAGTGCATCAAGATGAAGCTCCTCGCACTATGTATGATTATGCTAAACCTAGTTTGGCTAGTACTCAAACTAGTATTATTAGACCTGCCATTGCTGCTAATAATTTTGAACTAAAACCTAACACTGTTCAGATGATACAGCAATTGGTGTAGTTTGATGGTTTACAGGATGAAGATCCAAATTTACACATAGCCAATTTTTTGGAACTTTGTGATACTTTTAAAATTAATGGCGTTTCTGATTATGCCATTCGTCTAAGGCTATTTCCATTCTCTTTGAGAAATAAAGCCAAACAGTGGTTAAATTCTTTACCACGAGGCTCAATCACTACATAGAAATAGATGACTGAAAAATTTTTACTTAAATATTTTCCTCCAATTAAAACAGCTAAATTACGAAACGATATCTCTTCTTTTGTGCATATGGATTTAGAAACACTTTACAATGCCTGGGAGATATACAAAGATCTTTTGAGAAGGTGCCCTCATCATGGATTACCTTTGTGGCTACAAGTTCAAACCTTTCACAACGGTTTGAATCCTTCAATAAGGCAAATGATCGATGCAGCCGCAGGAGGAACAATCAACAATAGAACACCCGAAGCAGCTTATGAATTTATTGAAGAGATGTCACTGAATAACTATCAGTGGCAAGTCATGAGGACAAACCGACAAAAGCTGCCGGAGTTTATAATATTGATGCTGTCACTATGCTTACTAACCAAGTAGAACTTTTAAATAAAAAGTTTGATAATTTTGTTGGTTCTATGCAGGCACAGTCAGTGATGCAGTGCAACGCAACCTTAGGAAATATGTTCAATCTAGACTATTCATCTTATGGACATAGCATAGAAACTGAGCAAGACAACTATATGGGTAACAATTCTAGACCTCAAAATAACCCTTATAGTAATACTTACAATGCATGTTGGAGAAATCACCCTAATTTTTCATGGGCAGGACAAGGAAATCAAAGACAACAGCCTCCTTTGGGATTTCAGCAGCCACCGTCACAACAAGAGAAAAAACTGAATCTTGAAGAGATGTTCACCAAATTTATGGCCGCATCAGAAACCCATTTTTAAAACACTGAAATGGCACTAAAAAACCAACAAGCATCAATTCAAGGGCTTGAGAATCAAATTGGTCAAATCTCAGAGAGACCACAAGGTGGACTACCCAGTAACACTGAGCCAAATCCCAGAGAACATGTCAAAGCAATTACTTTAAGAGATGGGAAAGTACTAGCTGAACCAGAAAAGAAGTCTGTTCAAGCATATCCAGGAGACAAGGTAGAGAAATCCAAGGAAAACACTCCACCAACACTCAAGGAATACAAACTGCCTATTCCATATCCGGCAAAGTTGAAGAAAGACCGTACAGACGCTCAATTCGATAAATTTCTTGAACTCTTTAAACAATTACACATTAACTTACCTTTTTTTGAAGCAATTTCGCAGATGCTGAAGTACGCGAAGTTCCTTAAAGAACTTCTGACAAATAAAAGGAAGTTGGAAGAATTAGCCACAGTGGAACTCAATGAGGAATGCTCAACTATTCTCCAAAATAAACTGCTGACAAAACTGAAAGATCCAAGGAGTTTTACTATTCCTTATTTAATTGGTAGTTTAATTATTGATAAAGCCTTAGCTGATTTAGGTGCTAGCATTAATCTAATGCCTTACAAAATGTTCAAGCAACTAGGTCTAGGGGAACCACAGCCCACTAGGATGAGTATTCAACTAGCTGATAGATCTGTTAAATATCCTAGGGGAATCATCGAAGATGTGCTAGTAAAGGTAGATAAATTTATATTCCCTATTGATTTTGTTGTGCTTGACATGGATGAGGATATTAAGGTGCCTTTAATTTTGAGACGTCCATTCTTAGCCACTACTAGAGCTGTTATCGATGTAGGGGATGGTAAATTAGTACTTAGAGTTGGGGAGGAAGAAGTCATTTTTAAAATCTATGATGCCATGAGATTTTCTAAAGAACAAGATGATTCCTGTTATTTTGTTGATATTATTGATTACTTTGTTCAAGATAATTTTCAGGAACTTTCTCTCGTAGG
This sequence comes from Gossypium stocksii, assembly GCA_020496765.1. Lineage (NCBI taxonomy): Eukaryota > Viridiplantae > Streptophyta > Magnoliopsida > Malvales > Malvaceae > Gossypium > Gossypium stocksii. Next base: position 40,104,292 of record CM035623.1, read on the forward strand.
CACGTTGGAACTGTGTATTGTTCAAGGTGGGGGGAAGATGAAGCCACCACTGAAGTTGAAGAAGTAAGAAAGGAGTTAGATTCTAATGAAATTATCACGAGACACATAAGATATGAAAATATAAATATGAATGATAAGTTGAGATAGAAACCTTCCAATGATGAACCCCCTAAATTAGAGTTAAAGCAACTGCCAGATCATTTAGAATATGCCTTTTTAGGGGAAGATTCAACTTTACCAGTTATTATTGCATCAGGCTTGAGCATTGCAGAAAAAGAAGAATTACACCACGTGTTAAGGAAGCACAAGCAGGCTATAGCTTGGAAAATTTCAGATATTAAGGGAATTAATCCTTCTTTTTGCACCCATAAAATTTTAATGGAAGATGAATATAAACCATCAGTGTAAGCTCAGATATGATTGAATCCCAACATGAAGGAAGTCGTAAAAGCCGAGGTAATTAAATTTCTAGATGCAAGCATTATTTATCCTATTTCTGACAGTTCTTGGGTAAGTCCTGTGCAGGTTGTTCCTAAAAAGGGAGGCTTGACCGTGGTGTCTAATGACAAAAAAAGTCAATACCTACAAGAACAGTCACTGGATGGAGAGTTTGCATTGATTATAGAAAGCTAACTGACGCAACTCGAAAAGATCATTTTCCCTTACCTTTTATTAATCAGATGATGGAAAGATTATCAGGTCACATGTATTATTGTTTCCTAGATGGCCTCTCTGGTTACTTCCAAATCCCGATAGCTCTAGAAGATCAGGAGAAATGACATTCACATGTCCATACGGTACGTTTGCTTATCGTAGAATGCCTTTTGGTTTGTGTAATGCTCCTGCTACTTTTCAGCGATGCATACTAGCTATCTTTAACGAATTCATGGAAGATATCATGAAGGTATTTATGGATGATTTTTCAGCTTTCGGTAATTCTTTTCAACTCTATCTTAATAATTTAAAACGTGTTTTAATAAGATGTGAAGAGACAAATTTAGTGCTAAACTGGGAAAAATGTCACTTTATGGTTCAAAAAGGTATTGTATTAGGACATAAATTTTCTAGTAAAGGGATAGAGGTAGATAAAGTAAAAATTGAAATCATTGAAAAATTACCTCCCCCTAATTCAGTTAAGGCTATAAGAAGCTTTTTAGGACATGCTAGTTTTTATCGTAGATTTATTAAAGACTTTTCTAAAATAGCTAAGCCTTTAACAAAATTACTAGAAAAAGACGTGCTTTTCAACTTTGACCAAGAATGTTTAGAATCTTTTAACACTCTTAAGGAAAAGTTAGTCAATGCCCCGATTATGATTTCAACTGATTGGAATCTACCTTTTCAACTAATGTGCGATGCAAGTGATTTTGCAGTAGGTGCAGTTTTAGGACAGCAAAGAGACAAGCACTTTAAATCGATTTATTATGCTAGCAGAACTTTGACAACCACTCAAGCAAATTATACTACCACGGAAAAGGAATTGCTAGCCATTATTTTTGCATTTGACAAATTCAGATCTTATTTGATTTTGTCAAAAGTCATTGTTTATACTAACCATTCTGCTTTTCGCTACCTTTTAACTAAAACTGATGCAAAACCTCAATTAATAAGATGGATTCTATTGCTACAGGAATTTGATTTAGAAATAAAAGATAAGAAATGAGCTGAAAACTTGGCAGTAGATAACCTTTCAAGATTAGAAAACACACAACCCAAGTACCTCGATAAAATAAACAACTTGTTTCCTGAAGAACAACTCCTAGCCTTAGCAGATGCAGCAGTTCCTTGGTTTGCTGATTTTGTAAATTATTTAGCAGCTAACATAACCCCAAAAGGGCTGACCCATCAGCAAAAGAAGCAATTCTTCGCTGATGTGAAAAACTACTTTTGGGAGGATCCTTTTCTTTTTCGAATTTGAGCAGATCAGGTTATTCGAAGATGCGTTGCTGAAACAGAAGCATACCAGATTTTAAATCACTGTCATTCAGAACCCACAGAAGGACATTACAGTGGAGCTAGAACTGCTCATAAGGTACTCGAATCAGGCTTTTTTTGGCCTACACTTTTCAGGGATGCCAACAGGTATGTGACCTCTTATGATAAATGCCAGAGAACAGGTAAGATTTCTCAACATAATGAAATGCCTCAGAGCTATATACTTTCATGCGAAATATTTGATGTATGGGGTATTGATTTCATGGGTCCATTCCCTACTTCATTTGGGAATAAGTACATCCTAGTAGCAATAGATTATATGTCAAAATGGGTGGAAGCCCAAGCCTTAGCTACTAATGATGCTAGAATGGTAGTACGAATTTTGAAGAAACTTTTCCCTCGATTTGGAACACCTAGGATAATCATTAGTGATAAGGGCACCCATTTTTGCAATGCCCAATATGAAAAGGTTTTAAAAAGGTATGGGATACACCATAGAATAGCTGCCCCTTATCATCCACAAACCGGTGGCCAAGTCGAAGTGACAAATAGGGAACTAAAACACATCTTAGAGAAAACAATAGAAAAAAATAGAAAAGATTGGTCAAGAAAGATAGACGATGCTTTATGGGTCCATAGAATTGCTTTTAAAACACCCATAGGTACATCTCCCTATAAACTTGTCTACAGAAAAAGTTGTCATCTGCCATTTGAACTTGAACATAAAGCATTTTGGGCTATCAAATTTTTAAACCTTGATTTTAAGCTTGCAGGTGAGAAAAGATTAATGCAGTTAAATGAACTAGATGAATGGTGTTGAAATGCCTACGAGAGCTCATGACTATATAAGGAAGCCATGAAGCGACGTCATGAAAAATGACTAAATCAACCTAAGCAGTTCAAAACGGGTGATCTTGTCTTACTCTACAACTCAAGGCTGAGACTATTTCCTAGAAAACTCAAGTCAAGGTGGTCAGGTCCATTCACTGTTCAAACTGTCTTTCCATAAGGCACAATTGAGGTAACTCACCCCAACCACGGTACGTTTAAGGTAAACGGCCATAGGCTTAAACACTATAGAGGTGAGAATTTTAAAGATAATAGGGAGGGGCTTCAACTCCACGAAATCCCTTCGTGATACATCCAGGTAGAGTCGAGCTTAGACTCTAAATAAGTGCTTCTCGGGAGGCAACCCGAGCACTAACTTAGTAGCTTTTCTTTTTAATTTTAATTTTAGTATTTTTTCTTATGCATCAACTAACCCTTTTTAAATGCAGAAATTTAGGACCACACGGCCATGCCCATGGGCGTGTCCAAGGCCGTGTGAACACTTAAAACAGAGACACGGTCGTGCACCCAGGCCGTGTGTAAACAAAGCACAATTTTCTCAAAAACACGGGCCACCGAAAAATCGACACGGCCGTGTAACATGGCCGTGGCAAACCTTTCAACTTAGACACGGGCTTACACAAAACCATACTCCCATGTCCCCAGACCGTGGCCAACACTGTCAATTTAGACACGGCCGTGTGACTACCTACATGACCATGTGATTAACGAAAACCTCATCGCAAATGGCCGTGTGACCTATCACACGATCTTGTGAAAAGCAAACAAGATCGCAAACGGCCATACGAGATGGACAACACGGGCATGTACTTCGAACCAGGCGCGCCAAAACCACTAAATTTCGAATCACACGGGCAAAACCCGAGTCACACGGGCATGTTCCATGCCCGTGTGACCCAAAAACTATAAATAAGGGGCCACTATTCATTTTCCTCTTCACTCAAACCCTAAATCCTCCCACCCAAACTCTCCCCCAACCTCTCTAAAACCCCACCACCACCGAAGGAGGATGCACCTACCGAACCGTCACCACCCTACAGACCAGTTCATGCAGCAACTTCCTATGCTGACCTATTTGAGCGCTTTTCATAGTTCGAGCAGTAATGCTTCTAGAGTTTCGATCACATCGACGTGACTTTACAGCAGATATGCCAGCATCTCCACATCACGCCACCACCACCACCGCGTGATCCATCCGAGGAATAGATATTTCTATTCCTCTTATGTTTATTTTTATCTTAGTTTTTATTTTTCACTTTATTTTTCCTTTATTTCTAACTTTAGTTTCCTTTTTATTTTGAATTTTATTGTCTCTAATCCTTTTTCATTATCTGAGTATTAGTATTTTTAGAACTTAGTTTATTATTTTTCTGCTATTTATTTTCTATCTTTCATATCGGCCAATCCCTAACGGATAATCTCTCTTAATCCAAAATTACCATGACTAATTAATATTTTCGCAGTTTCAAAAAGGAGCTCTACAAGCTCACATTCATATGGAAATGGGAACATCCTACCACAACTACCAACTCTTCCAATATCTTTCTCGCAAATTCATCCTAAATTCAGGGATTTTCAATTCTCTCCCTATCTTATGATATTATGCTTCTCTTGCTATTTGTGTATCTTTGTACATTGAGGGCAATGTACATCTTAAGTGTGGGGGAGAAACTTACTTTAAATCGTTACAAATCCCTGAAAATTTTTTCTTTTTGCATTGTTCTCAATTCCGCATTATCTTTAGTCTCCTATTAGGAATTAATTCTGGTTGATTTATGATTTTTATTGATATGTTGAGAATTAAGATATAGGTGCTTGTACTTGGATTATTCAAACTTTAAAACATTAGGGAATCAAGCATGATAAGTTGAAATTTTGGAGAACCCCATTTTTCGCATAAGTAATTTTCCTTGATTTTAAGTATTATCTTGAGATTTGAAATTCACATTATTGACATCAAAAGCCATAATTCTGGTGAGATTTTGAGCCTTTTGAGCATACATTCTTTCATGCTCACTTTTATTATTGCTTTAAGTAAGTCAACGCTGATTTGTTATTCTGGAACTTGCTTTGATTATACACATTAAGACCACATCACTGATTTGATATACCGAGATGATAAAGGCACTTAGTATTTAACCCACTTACTCCACAAAGGCCTATCTCCATAAATTAACCCCTAGTAAACCCCGTTGAGCCTAACAACCCATTCTTTGACTTACCTTTTAATTATTAACCAATAACCCATTTTTTGTTGAATCTCATTCAATTACTTTGACCCCTATTTTTGTCGAGATTTGAGTCGAATTACTATCTAACCTTATTCTCTTTTCTAGTTTGTAAAAGTTGTAAATATTCAAGTTATTTGATTTGAATTGTTCTTAAAAAAATTGTGTGTGTATATACAATTAAATTCAGTTGTAATATATAATAGTTCAAAAGTTTTTGCATATTTTAAGGCTACCAAGGCATAAATAAAGTTATCATAAGGATTAGCCCTAGAAATATGTTCCAAGTGATAGAGATTTTTTTAGCTAGATAAGTTTTTAGTTCAATCTAGATTCTAACCATCTTTTGCAACCTGTGGTAACACCCCTAACCAAGCCCCGTTACAACCATTACAAGACCTTTTGATCGATGTGTCATGTCAATCTATAGTGGTGGAGATGTGATTTTTTTGCAAGCCTATGGCAATAGCTTTTCAGGTTGACTAGAGAGTGCTTAATTCTTGAACCCTAAACACTTCGAGTGGATAGAGTGAATCTTTAGTGAGGATGTCAACTCCTATTAATTAAGATGGAGAGATAATTACTTAGGAGAAGGGAGAAAACTTATGTTTTAATGATAAAATTCTCAACTTAGAGTGATTGAGTCTTTAGTGTTCTTTTGATTGAAATTGCATTGTATGATTACCTATGGATTAGTTTGAAACATTATTGATAAAGATTATAAGTTGAGAAGAATGATTCTTTATTAGGGATTGAGATTTTGCTTGAGGACAAGCAAAGGATTAAGTGTGGGGGTATTTGATAAACGATAAATTATACATATTTTTACCTCATGTTTAGCCTATATTTTGGATGAATTATTATCAATTTTGTGAGAATTGGTGTTCTTAATCTTTCTTTTTTATATCTTATACTCAGGAGAGCATAGGAAAGAGAAAAGAACGAAAAATGGACCAAAAATGAGGAAAATGGGCCAAAATGTGAAAACGACACAGCCCAGGGAGTCACCACACGGCAGTGGCACATGGCCGTGCCACACAAGGTCCAACACGGCCCAGCCTCAACAAGCACGACCAAGCTACATAGTCGTGCCACCCTCAACAAGCCTACACGACCTCTTGTCGAAACCATACCGGCGTGGCACACGGGCGTGTCCCTGTCATGAGGAAGTTTAATTTCATTCAGATTTGGATACTTAGAGCCTAAGAAAGGCATCCCAAAGCTCTATATAAAGACCCTAGGAGGCAACTCTAGGGGACGTACTCTTTTTTCCCAAAAGGAGCGCCATATTTCTGCCAATACAATGAGTGAAAGTAAGGAATCACTCCAAGGGAAGCCGATTGATTCATCCTAGAAGCCAGAATTCTACATCAAGACAGAGGATCTCCCTAAATTCCTTCAAGGGTTTTTGGGTTCTTTATGTTTTGTTATCTTATTTCTTCTGAGATGTTTTCTTTATTAATTATGAACTAAACCTCTCAAATACTTGAGGGGGATGAAACCTAAGACAGATCTTGTTATTATTTATTCTTGAATTATATGATAAATACTTGAATTGTTCTTAATTATGTGTTCTTCATTCTTGATTTAATAGTCCTAGGTATTACTTCAAGGAACTGATGTGCTTAGGCAGGGGAGTAAAAGTCCCTGTTTTAAGAGTAGATCTACCATAATTAAGCGGAGTTGTATGCAACCCTAGACATAAGGCGACATAAATCTGCCGGATTAGGGTCAAACCTAATAGGGGGATCCATAGATCAAATTAATGCAACCTAGGGGTGTTAATTAATAAAGAAACTTTAGTTAACCATCTAGGATTAGTTGTTCTTATCCTCGACGGAGGTATTAACATAGGTTAGGGATCTCTACGGATCAAGTCAAGTAAAGAAATCGTCTAGTTCAGGAAGCCAATAATAAATGAAGTCTAGGTGGATTCTCCCTTGAGTATTGCTTATATCAATCAGTTTTTCCCAAAAAGTCTTTCCCCACTTTACTTTTTGTGCACTGTTAGTTAGTTTTAGAATTAGTTTCAAATAACCCTTTTTTATTTTTAGGTTAGATAATAGAAAGGAAGTAAGTACTAGTACTTTTGGTTCCCTTGGGTATGATAACTCGGTCTTACCGCTAATCTATACTACTGTTCAATAGGTGTGCTTGCCTTTAAAATCGTGATATTAGTTAGTTTTTGGTGTGATCAATTTTTATAAATTTTATTATTTAATATCGCGAGTATCATGGCCTAAGATATTACTCCCATTATGTAGGAGGGACTTATCCTATATTGATTAACCATGTCCCTCTACATAGATTGTGGTATATCCAACATCAGCCTTTATAGAACAACCAGTTACGGTGTACGTTTGATTGTATCAAAATATACTTCTCACAATGTTGGGATAATGATGATCTCAAGTCTGAGGATCATATACATATTAATCACTATGAGTAATGTTGTGACAATTACACAATAATCCAAGAAACATACTCATAGCGGGTCAGTCCAATATGTTGTTCTCTAACACACATATTTATGCATTGATTTTAATACTCCATATCAATGACAACTTTTTATCATCAATCAACTCCATGTTAGTCTTAATGCATTATTGTTGTCCTAATCAACAATAATAGTTGACAAGGATCTTTTAAGAATAATCATATTCTTCTTAGGACATTATTATAAAACATTTTATTTATACACACAGAAAAGAAACTGAAATAATAATGGCAACACCTTATATTAATAAACATGTTAAATTAAGTATGTTGTTGCAACCATCTCATGATTGATCTTTGGGCATACTCTTACAATTACCACCATCGGAGAGGAGCCTCTTAGACCAACTATTGATCCTACAAGAAAAGCTATTAAGAATGCTATGAAAAGCCATAGATTTTTTCTTTCCAACAAAGAGGGGTAACCTAAGATAGTTGTCCAAATTGTCAACCACTCTCATGCGAAGCAAGTCACCATAACGTTGGTCCATGGGAGTATTCGGGCTGAAGAACACCATTGACTTGTCAAGGTCTATTTTTTGACCAAAACCTATGCAAACTCCCTAAGGATTTTCATGAAAGCTTCAATTTCACTTTTTTTTGTTCTTGAAAAAAAGAAGGGCATCATTGGTAAAGAAAGAAATGATTAATATGAGGGCCATTTTGACTAGCCCGAATGCCACGAATAAGGGTGGCACTTTGTGCATTTAGAAGCATTCTTGAGAAAGCCTCCATGCAAAATAAAAAGAGATAAGGGGAGTGGGGGTCCCATTTTCAAAGACCCCACTCGGTAGTAATAACCTTGAATAGAATTGTGACCACTCGAATTAGGGGTTAGTCGAAATAGTGGTTTTGTAACCACCAATTCGGAATGAGATTTTTAATTTTTGTGAATTTTTTATAATATTTATTTGATTGAATATTAGTGTCAAAATACTGTTTGAGAATTTTATTGATTTGGTATTCAATTGAATTAGTGGACTAAATTGCAAGGAATGAGAAATGTGCTTATTAGATGAGTAAAGGAGTTAATTGAATTATGATATGATATTGGAAGTGTTTATAAAGCCAATGGACCATTAGTAAGTGGTATGGACACAAAAGGGTACTTCTAGAATTAATTACTAGTTATGGCTTTAAGGGTAGTTTTGTCAAAAAGGGAAAAAGACAAAATAAGATGAAATAAAACATCATATTCTTCGTGAAAAACACCCATGCTGCCGAAAGTCCATTCTTCTCCATGGTTAGGGTTTTCTTGTTTTTCTAAGCTCATTGTAAGTGAAATCTTGCCCCGTTTTCAGTTATTTTTGTATTTTTAAGATTATTTGAGCTTAGATTTCATTATTCTACCATTATTTTAAAGAGTTATTGGGGTTTAGAAATATACACATTTGTGATATGAGTGTATTTAGTTGACTAATGGTAGATAATGAAGGTTTAAGTGTTATATGCATGTTTTTGGGAATGAAATCGGATGAAATTGTGTAAAAAGAGATTTAAATTGTAAAAGTTACAAATTGTTCCTAAATGTGTGAAATATTGACGAATTGAGTGTCATAATTTTAAAAATGGGTTTTATAAGCCCATGGTTTAAAGAAAATGAACTTTTGTGCCCAAGGGATTAATTTTTAGTTATTGAAAAATTGAGGGGTAAATTTAGAAATTTGCCCCAAATATGAATTGTAACCGTATTAAAATAGATAATTGATATCGGTGTATGTGTGTTAATTTAGATCAAGAAAAATCTGATAGAGCCTGAGAACAGAGGAAAGAAAAAGCCCTCAGTTAAACTCGAGAAGTATACCCATTGACAATCCAAGTAAGTTATATGTAATTCTAGTAAATTTGATTAGTTCTGCTTAAATATTTGCTCCTATGATGATACATTGATAATTGCTCGGTGAGGTGATTGAATATTAGATACTACCACTGAATATATGGAAAGTTGTATTGACTGTAAATCCCGATTGAGCAAATAGAAATAGACATAGATATAGGTGGCATGTCACTTGAGGCCCACTGTTCTGACTGTTATAGTTACCTGGGTGCTAGGCAGTCTTGCATGTGTTGCAGACACCTAACAGCTTGTGTGAGCAGGCCCGTGATTAACTTCTGTACTATTACTGATTGTAGCTTCGACTCCCTCACCGTTTCGTAGCTTTGGCTAACGCACTGATTGTAGCTTCGGCTGCCCTACTGTAAGTAGCTTTAGCTACCTCATGGCTCTACCATGTCTGCATGGCACTTATGCGTTAACCTCTGTCTATCTGTTCATATTCCAAAATTTGCTCAATGGGATTAGATTAACTGTACTGTGATGAAGTAGTTGTACAGGTGAACTGAAAATGGTACGGTATACTGAAAATGTTATTGCTAAGCATATTCATGATTGGTATGTGGGATGTGCACAATGAGTAAGTTGATTGTACATTGAAATGTGATAACATTTAGGATGTTAAAGCAAATGATATAATGAATTGTTCTATTGCTTGAATTTCATATGACTTACTAAGCTATTGTAGTTTACCCCTTTCTTTTCCCCTCTTCTGTAGATATTGATCTGGTTAGATTGGGATCGTAAAGTCAGAGCCACGCGGCATACTATCAAGCTTCTTTTGGTATAATTTATATTTTCAAGTGTAATTTATGGCATGTATAGAACAATTTGTGGTTGTAAATGGCTATTTTTGTATGCTTAAGTTACATTACTCATATGATATTTTGCAAGTATTGATTATAAATGAATTCCTTTTGAGTAAAATTACTATTGAATTGGCTGGTTATGGTTATACTTGTGCTTGATTGTGTCTTAGGGAGGCCAAGGCTTGGTATATAGCCTGACACGGCCTGCACGGTAGGGCACACGGGCGTGTGCCATGGCGTGTGAGATTTGACAGTCTACTCCACGGGTGGGTGGCATGGGCGTGCCTAGGCTGTGGACGACACACGGCCTGACCCTGTGGGCGTGTCCCTGGACCGTGCCTCCCCTGCACCTTGATTTAATTTATTTTATGCACCACACGAGTAGGAGACACGGCCGTGTGTCCAAATCGTGTGGGGTACACGGCCTCCAAACAGTCGTGTGGAGCGGCCGTGGCATATTGGACAATTTCATCCACAGTTGTTGAACACGGGCGTGTAAAGACCACATGGTCTAATAACACGGGCATGCTATTAGTCACACGGGCATGTAATGGTGTTTTAAAAGTGAAAATTTTCTGAGTGTCTGGAATGATAGGATTCGAATCCTAATTGTCTTCAATGACTGTATCGTGTCTAGAAACCCTTGATAATAGGTGATTATAAGTTGAATTGCATGTGATTCTACGGCTGTTTTCAAAATAGTTTTGTTATTGTTTCTCTGAATCCGGTAATGCCGTGTACACGATTACGGTGACGGTTTTGGGTTAAGGTTATTACATTTTATTGGTATCAGAGCTACGGTTTAGCCGATTCTCAGACTAACATAGCATATGTAGTAGTCTGTCTATACATGCCATAAATTGAAATTGATAGTGTGTTGGCTCTTGATGATTTTAAATTGTTTATTGTATAGTTATGGATCCTAATCGTGATGTGGCTGACGATGCCCAAAGTAACGTGCCTGCTCCCGCTCAAGGGATAGTGCTTGTTAATTCTGGACCTACGAGTCAAAGTCAAGGTGAGGAGGCTCGAGTAGATTTCCTCCATTTGATGAATGAGTGGTACATCAAGTTCATTCGATTGAATCCGAATGCTCAACCCCCTCCGCCCCCTCCTGTACCTCAACCTGCTCCTATAGCTCCTCAACAACTGGAGGTAGTACGGTTGTCTAAGCCTCCTGCAGATAAGATCAGAAAGTATAGGGCTGAAGAGTTCCGAGCTAATATAAATGATGATCGAAAAAAGGCAGAGTTTTGGTTTCAAAACACTATCTGATTGTTGGATGAATTGCCTTATACTCTCAAAGAGAGTCTGAAATGCGCCGTATCTCTTCTAAGAGATTCAGCTTAGCACTGGTGGAAGACGTTGATATCAGTGTTACCTAAGGAGAGAGTAACCTAGAATTTCTTCCAAGAGGAGTTCAGGAAGAAATATATTAGTCAGCATTTCATTGATCAGAAGAGGAAAGAATTCCTTGAATTGAAGCAAGGACGACTGTCAGTGGCCGAATATGAGCGCGAATTCATTAAGTTGAGAAAGTATGCTCAAGAGTGTGTGCCGAACAAGGCTACATTGTGCAAAAGATTCAAAGATGGGCTTAATGAAGATATCTGACTATTGATTGGAATTCTAGAAATTAAAGAATTCGTGGTGATGGTCGAGAGAGCCATTAAGGCTGAAGAGTTGAGGAAAGAGAAGAGAAAAGTTGAAAATGAGAATAAAAAGGCCCGAAAAAGATCAATGGGCAAAACGGTATAGTCTCAATCCAAGAAGTCAAAAGAAATGAGTCATCGATCAAATCTTTCTATTGGATACTCCCGACGAGACCGAGATAGGCGGTATGTGAGTTCTAAGACCCAGTCCACTTCAGTAGCTAGCGCTAGAAGTGTCAGGTCTGATAGACTGGAGTGTCGACACTATGGAAAGAGACACTCAAGTGAATGTTATGTGATTAACTGAGTTTGTTTCCATTGTGGGTCTCAAGATCATTTTGTGAAGGACTGTCCAGAGCCGGAAGAGCCAGAAAAGCAGCAAAATATAAGGCCAAGTAATATGTCCAGAAGGAGACCACCGAGAAATATGGGAACAGGGAATAGCAGTAAAGGCACAACAAGGGATACCACTGTGAGATTCGAAGCGAGAGCTCCAATGAGAGCTTATGCTATTTGAGCTCGAGAGGAGGCATACTCCCCTGAAGTAATTACTGGTATATTCTCTCTTTATGGTGTTCCTGTTCTTGCTTTAATTGATCCTGGTTCCACGTATTTGTATGTGTATGTGAATAAAATGTCAGATGATGTGAATTTGTGTGTTGATTTCACTGAACATGTAGTACAAATGTCAAACCCTTTAGGAAAGCATGTGTTAGTTAATAAAATTTGATGTAATTTGGGGCATGGACTGGTTGACTCTGCATGGGGCTAAAATAGATTGTAAACAAAAGACTTTGGAACTGAAAGATGATGATGGGGAGATACTTAGTGTCTTAACTAACAAGTCTAATATGAAGTCAAATGTGATTTCTACTATGTCTGCTTATAAATGTTTGAAAAGAGGAGGTGAAGCCTATCTTGCATATGTTCTGAATACTGAGGTGTTTAAGAAGAAGATTGAATCTGTACCGGTTGTGCGTGAATTTATAGATTTATTTCTGGAGGAACTGCTTGGCTTACCTCCGGATAGAGAGATAGACTTTGGTATTGAATAATTTTCTAGTACTACTCTAATAACAATTGCTCCGTATAGGATGGCACCAATTGAATTAAAAGAGTTAAAAGTGCAGCTGCAAGAACTAACCGATAAAGGGTTTATAAGACCTAGTCATTCACCGTGGGGTGCTCCGGTTCTATTTGTTAAAAAGAAAGATGGGTCATTGAGGCTTTACATTGACTACCAACAGCTCAACAAAGTGACTGTGAAAAATAAGTATCCGTTGCCTAGAATCGATGATTTATTTGATCAGTTGAAGGGTGCTACGGTATTTTTTAAGATTGACTTAAGGTTCGAGTATTACCAGTTAAAGGTTAAAGAGGGAGATGTATCGAAAACTGCCTTCAGAACTCGTTATGGTCATTACGAATTTTTAGTGATGCCCTTTGGTCTGACTAATGCTCCGGCTATCTTTATGGACTTAATGAACCAAATTTTTTGGCCTTATTTGGATAAATTTGTAGTGGTTTTATGGATGATATTTTGGTTTATTCTCCGAGTGAGTCTAAACACGCTGAACATCTATGAACTGTGCTTCAAATACTATAGGAAAAGAAATTATTTGCTAAGTTCAGCAAGAGTGAATTTTGGCTCCGGGAAGTTGGATTTTTGGGGTATACTGTATCCGACGAGGGGATACGAGTGGATCTGGGGAAGATTTCAGCTATATTGGAATGGAAACCTCCGAAGACTGTGTCTGAGATTAGAAGTTTTTGGGTTTGGCTGGCTATTACCGTCGGTTTGTCGAAGGCTTCTTGATGATTGCATCATCGATGACCAAATTATTGCAAAAAGATAGTAAGTTTGAATGGACTGAAGAATGTCAATAGAGTTTTGATAGATTGAAGAAATATCTGGCTGAAGCACCAGTTTTGGTTCTACCCGAGTCAGCTTTAAGAGCTGAAAAGCTAATTCGCAAAGGTTACGAGGCGTTTTGGCATATATGAGTCAGTCAGATTCTGAGGGTTTGACCGTAGGAGAAGTTAGAACCGTCAAGGAGTTCCAGGATGTTTTTCCGGATGAGCTTGCTGGGTTGCCTCTGAACTGTAAAGTCGAATTTGGAATTGACTTGTTGCCTGGAACGGCTCCAGTGTCCATCGTTCCTTATAGGATGGCACCAAAGGAGTTGGTGGAATTGAAGGCGTAAATCCACGAACTTCTGGATCAAGGTTTTATCAGGCCAAATGTATCTCTGTGGGGAGAATCAGTCTTGTTCGTTAAGAAGAAGGATGGGACAATGCCCATGTGCATTGATTATCGTCAATTGAACAAACTAACTATTAAGAACAAGTACCCCTACCAAGGATCGACGACTTATTTGATCAATTAAGAGGAGCTTCGGTATTTTCCAAGATCGATCTTCGATCTGGTTATCATCAACTAAGGGTCAAAGAGGTAGATATTCATAAGACAGTGTTCAAGACTTGATATGGTCATTACAAGTTCCTGATGATGTCGTTCAGGTTGACAAATGCACCAGCGGCCTTCATGGATCTTATGAATCGGGTTTTCCAACCCTACTTAGATTAATTTGTGGTCGTCTTTATAGACGATATTCTGGTGTATTTGGAAACTGAGGAGAATCATGATGAGCATCTCTGAATTGTTCTGCAAGTGTTGAGGAAGAAGTAGCTGTATGCAAAATTCAGCAAGTGCGAATTTTGGTTACGGGAAGTGACGTTTTTGGGTTACGTTGTTTCTGTTGAGGGGATTGGGGTGGATGCTCGAAAAATCGAGGTGGTTTTGGAGTGGAAGCCACCGAGATCTGTTCAGAAATTCGGAGTTTTTTGGGTTTGGCAGGGTATTATAGGAAATTTGTGGAAGGGTTTTCCTTGATTGCAGCACCGTTAACGAAACTTTTGTGAAAAGGAGTACTGTTTATTTGGACTAAAAAACAACAAGAGAGTTTCGAGAAGTTGAAGAAAGTTTTGACTGAGGCACCTGTGTTAATTCAGCCGAAGTCTGGAAAGGATTTTACTGTGTATAGTGATGCATCGCACGTTAGATTGGGCTGTGTGCTGATATAAGAGGGTAAAGTAGTTGCTTATGCATCACGACAGCTTAAGCCTCACAAAGCGAATTACGCTATGCATGATCTGGAATTGGCGGCGACAATCTTCGCGCTAAAGATCTGGAGGCACTACTTGTATGGAGAAAAGTGTATCATATACGCAGATCATAAGAGCCTCAAGTATCTTTTGACTCCGAAGAAGCTAAACCTTAGGCAACGAAGTTGGATAGAGTTGCTTAAGGATTATGACTATTCTATTGAGTATCACCCAGGCAAAGCTAATGTTGTAGCGGATGCACTGAGTCAAAGAGCTGTAACTGAGCTAAGAGTGATGTTTGCTCGTCTTAGTCTGTATGATGATGGTAGCTTGTTAACTGAGTTGCAAGTAAGACCGACTTGGATCGAGCAAATTAAGGAGAAGCAATTACTAGATGAATCTTCGGTTCCTCGATTTCGACTGGTTGAAGAGGGTGGAACTTCTTATTTTGGTTTAAATAATGAAGGGATTTTGTGTTTCCGTGGAAGAGTTTGTGTCCCAAAGGACTCTGGTTTAAGGCAGTCTATACTGCAAGAGGCTCATCGTGGTCTCTGTGCGATGCATCCTGGGGGAATAAGTTGTATTGGGATTTACGAGAATTGTATTGGTGGCCTAGACTTAAACGAGAAGTAACGGAGTTTGTGGGTAAGTGTTTGACATGCCAGCAGGTGAAAGCTGAGCATCAACTGCCTTCTGGACTTCTGCAACCGGTGAAGATTCCATTTTGGAAGTGGGAAAGGGTAACCACGGACTTTGTGGGTAGGCTACCCTTGACGCCTACCAAGAAAGACTCGGTTTGGGTGATTGTGGATAGGTTGACCAAATCTACTTATTTTATACCCGTCCGAACCGACTATTCACTTCAAAAAATTGGAAAAGCTATATGTAGCTGAGATAGTGTGACTTCATGGAGTGCCAGTTTCGATTATTTCTGATCGGGACCCTAGGTTTACATCTCTATTCTGGTAGAAGTTCATGAGGCGTTGGGTACACGGTTAGACTTCAGCACTGCTTTTCACCCTCAGACGGATAGACAGTCGGAGAGGGTGATTCAAGTTCTGGAAGACATGTTGAGAGGGTGTATTATCGATTTTCGAGGTAGCTGGGAAGACTACTTGCCATTAGCGGAGTTTACATATAACAATAGTTATCAGGCAAGTATTAGAATGGCACCATATGAGGCGTTGTATGGGCGTAGGTGTCGTACGCTTACCTGTTGGACAAAGTTGGGAGAACGTCAGGTTCTTGGGCAGAGTTAGTAGTAGATACAGAAAATAAGGTCAAGCTGATTAGGGATCGGTTAAATGAGGCATCTGATAGGAAGAAATCTTATGCCGACTTGAAGCGTAAGGAAATTGAGTACTCTGTAGGAGATTTGGTTTTCTTGAACGTCCACCTTGGAAGGAAATTTTAAGGTTCGAAAAGAAGGGCAATTGAGTCTACAGTTCATCGGGCCTTATCGAGTTCTTAAACGGGTGGGTCTAGTAGCATATCAGCTGGAACTACCTCTAGAGTTGGATCGGATTCACAATGTGTTTCATGTCTCCATGTTGAGACGGTATCGGTCTGACCCTTCCCACATTGTACCAGTTGAAGAAATTGAAGTTAAGTCTGATCTGACATTCGAGGAAGAGCCTGTGCAGATTCTGGACCGTGATGTCAAGATGTTAAGAAGGAAATCCGTTCCTTTGGTAAAAGTGCTTTGGCATAATCATGATAGAGAAGATGCTACGTGGGAGCCGTAGGAGGCGATATATCAACAATACCCTCACCTGTTTGGACTAGGTAAAATTTCAAGGCCGAAATTTCTTTAAGGAGGGTAGAGTTGTAACGCCCCATATTTTAGGGTTTTTTAATTTGTGTGTGAATTTAGTTTACATGGCTTGATGTGTTGTATTATTGTGTTGGGAGTGATTAGTAGACCTTTAGAAGGCCTAGGTTTAAGTCTAAAGCCTGGAAGAATTTTAAATTTTGGCCCTATGTGAAAGGGACTTTGGCAGAGTGGGCTTTTAAATAAATGTTGGGGTTTTATAGCGCAAGAAAGCCTGTGATAAAGTGGCAAGGTGGCGCCACTAAAAGCTCAGGGAGGTGGCGTGTGGAAGCTTGTGAGGGAGCTAATGTTTGAATCCATTGGTGAGCAAGGTACTTATTTTATTTTATTGCATGTGCATAGTAAGAGGTGGAATCCAAGTTGAACTCTGGGGGAAGGTGTTTGAGTTGTTCGTGAGATTGGATTAAGGAGTGATAAGGGGAGATTATCAAGGAGAAAATTGAGGAGTTGAGTGAGGAGCAAGAGTTGGCCAAATAGGGGACTTTGTAGTTGCAATTTTAGCTACAGACCTTAGGTGTTAGTATTTTCGGCATTTTGGGAGAGGGGTGTGCCGAAATCCTTTAAGCCTACTTTCGGGATTTGTTTTTGGTCATCCTTTAGTGCCAAATAGGTAAGGTTAAAGTGTACTTTTGATTTCTTTTCTTTCTTTTCTCTCCTCTATTCTTTCTTCAAAACCCGAAGTCCCTAAACCTCAAAGCTTCTTTTGGTTGACTACACTAGGACCGAACCTATTTTCTTCTTCTTTTCTTTTTTCTTTTCTTCATTTGTTGAAATCGACTCACCTAGAACCCTTCTTGGCTGATTGTTTCAAAAAGCCGAAACCCGAAACATTTAGTCTTCTCCTAGCCGACTTCTTCTTTGGCTGAACCCTCCTCATCTCTATTTTGAAAAGGCTAAACTTTCAAGCCTCCCATCTCTCTGTCAACCATCTCCCCTCTTTTCATAACTTCTTCTTCTCCTTCTCCTTCCACCTTTTCTTTCAAAATCGAAACCTCCACTCTCTCTAGTGTGCTTTTCTCAAAAGTTGAATTCCATCTCCTATTCTCTATTATTTTCCAACCCTTCCATCTATTAATTCTCTCCCTAGTGCTTCGGTTAGAATCAAGTGTAGATCTGGAGTTATGCTAGTGATTGGTGGCTCTCTCTTCTTTCAAAGCAAGCAAATGAACTTTTGGGTAAGTTGTCTCCTTTCTTATTCTTTTCTTTCTGGTGATTGCTAAAGAGCTGAAACCCCTAACCTTTTACACTCGTCGGCCTTTGTCTTTGGAAACCGATTTAAAGTTTTCTCTTGTTGTCTGCTTGTGATTTCGTAGCCGATCTTAGGGGTTGATCTCGTGAAGGATGTTGGTGGATAAGTGATCGCAAGGCGATCTAGATCTGTTGGTTGTATTTTAGCAAAGGTAAGTGGATGATGGCTTTGTGTAATGTTGGTCGAATACCATTAGGGGTTAGTAAAGGTGGCTTGTAAGCCATAAGATTAACATTTCGTTTGGGCTATTGTAGGTTAATCGTTCGCGGGATCTTGACGTAGTTCGCAAACAGGTGTGTAACGACACCTTATAATAGCTTAGATCGGTTAAAGCTGAAATGCCAGAATTTCGTGGACTTGCGAGCGTGCGAACGCTCGTGGGTTGATCTGAAATCATGAATCTGGATTAATGGACAATAAGGGTTACGGTGCGCGTTCTCGTGCACTTGGGCTATTTTGGGCCCCGATGGGTCAAAATAAGGCCCAATGGGCTTACGGGCCCATATGGGTAAAAGTATTCGGTACGTGATTTCTAGTAAACTGGATATTAAATCTGCAATAATATGTGTAAAAATTAGATTGAGCGGGCCACAGTAGCATGTGGGCTCCCTCTGGCCCATTTGGGGTTTTTGAGCCTGATGGCACTATATGAATGAATGGGCTATTTGAGTCACTCGGAGCGACGTTAGACCTGCTAGAAGGTTTTTTTAAGCATGAAACTTAGAGACGTAGCTAAATTACCAAAATACCCCTGAACGGTGAAAATTATCGTTTCACCCCTATGTAACGCCCTGATTTTCAAGATTTTTCGGGTTTCTGTGATTTTTGGTAAATTTTTAAAATTTTGGTGTTCTGGGTATTGGAATTGTGTTCAAATGTGTTAGTGGGCCTTTAGAAGGCCCAAGCCTAAATTAAAACTCGGTAGAATACCAAGTTTGGATTTTAAGTGAATAGGAGACTTGGTTAAGCGGGCTTTTAAGAAAAACTTCGTAAATTATGACACAAGAAGAGCTTTGGCAAAGTGGCAAGGTGGCGCCACTAAGTTCCTAAAAAAGTGGCGCCTGGGAAGGTCCAGAGTTCAAGTTGCAACGTAAGCGTATAGTTACTTTCAATTTTTAGGCGTGTGTCAGGCATGTGATTACTTAAGTAGAACTGGCTAGGGCCTTAGGGAGGTTCGGCCAATTGCTCTATTAGTAATTAGGGTTAGTTTCTTTTCTTTTTCTGTCAAGACAAATTAGGGTTAGCCACCTAAAGTTATGTTTTTCTCAACTTCACAAAAGTGACCGAAAACACAAGATACCACTCCTCTGTGCCGATTTCAATTATCTCTTCTCCTCTACCATTGTTTTCTTTTTCTTTTTGCTTTCTTCTCTAGCCAAAACCTTCTTACCACCTTATTCATCTTCTCTTTCAATTTTATCCTTCTAAAAACCCCCATAGCTGATTGCCATAAAAGCTGAAATCCCAAAATATTACTTCTTGTACCAATTTCTTCTAGCCAACATTCTCTTATTTTCTTCATCTTTTCTAGTCAATTTCTGCATTCTCTAAACCCTTAGGCTCTGTCGACAACACCACTCCAAGATTATAACCCCAAATCATCATCTTCTTCATTAGTCAAAAGCCGAAAACGCCATTCCCTTAGGAGCTTATAGCCGAAACTTGAGATCTCTAAGATTTGATCTCTGTGAGTGTTTAAGGGCTAGATCTACATCAGATCTGAGTAGAAACAGAAGGGAAATCAGTGGTAAGTGCTCATTAACCCAGATATATAAGTTATTTTGCAATTTAGAAAAAGCCGAAGTCCCTAAAATCTGGGGAGGCTATCGATTGGGGCATAGGGCTCTAAGGGTCATTAATCAATGATTTCTTTTGGTGAATAGTGTGTTCTAGAGGAAGTTGATTGAAGGCTTGGACAAGTGGATCAACTAGATTTAGATCTAGTCACTAACTTCGACAAAGGTGAGTTCTCAAGGGCCTTTAATGGCTATGGTCGATTATGGTAAGGGTATATTGAGATTGGTTATACGGATTTTTAAATTAAAAGTTGTGGTAACCGATTGTAGGATATTGTGGGGGATCACATTAGCAATCGTCGCGAAATAGGTGTGTATCGAACACCCTCTCATAGTTCAATTTGGCAAAAGCCGAAATGCCGAAATTCCAGCATTTCGTGGGCTTGTGAGTGTGCGAATGCTCACAAGAAGTTTAGAAATCGCTAGATCAAAAATCGCAAAATGGTAAGCTAGTCGCGTGTGGAATCTTGTATACTTCAGTAGTTAGGCCTCGATGGGCTGCAAATGGGCCCAATAGGCTTACGGACTCATATGGGTGAAAACGGGCAATTAAAGTGTACTAATAGATTGTAGGTTCAAAACTGCCTAAACTGATAAATCAATCTAAAAATCTAGACTAAATGGGCTTAAATAGCTAATAGAAACTGTAGGGGCCATTAGGGGTTTTAGGGCCCGATGGCTAAAAATTGATAGAACGAGTTAATTAAACTGCGGAGATGAAAACTAGGTTAATAATGACTAAAATCTGTATAAAACCCTAAGAAACTGATAAAATTACTGAAATACCTTTATAGGTAGAAAATTACTGTTTTACCCCTAGGAGCAAAATGACTTTTATACCCCTAGGGCTAAGTGTGACCAAAATACATGTTTTACTGTTACTGTTTACTGCATGCCATGTCATTATTATCTGTTGCATGGGACTAGGATATTGATGGAGGAAGTACTGAAAATGGCTTGACCACTTACTAGAGGCTTTGCCTCAACTTACTGATATCTGAGCAGCTATGCTGCAACTGTGGAGTGGAGGGCTAGGTGGGTTGAGTTATTCCCCACATGGTGTGGAGGGCTGGTACGGGTGGAGTGTAGCGGCTGGATTTAGGCTGGGTTGGGCTTGCATACATGTTAATATCTGTTTTGTTCTGAAATAGGCCTATGGGCCGTACTGTTATCTGAAAAGGGCTAAGGCCCAGTTCATTGTATTTGGATAGGGCTTCGGCCCGGTTAACACTGTGACTGGATAGGGCTTCGGCCCAGTAGGCTTGAGCTGACTTGGGCTCTGGACTGAGTTTTCCAAACTCACCCCCTTTCTTTCCATCCATGCAGGTGAGCCCTAGTTGGTGGACTTGGAGCTGGGAGGGATTCAAGGTGGCCACGAAGATTAAAATTTCTGGTTTTCAATTATTTTATTTCATTATTTATTTAGATTATTTTTATTTTGGTTTCTGGGTTGTAATAAGGCCGCTTTATTTATTTTATTTTGGGTTTTTAATTCTTTACATATTTAATTTGTTTTAACTTAGGAATAATATTGTTTAAATTGTTTTTGAAACCGGATTTACTTGTTTTCAAAATATCATTATAAACGAACGTTTTCCAAACCAAATGCACTTTCCAAAGAGTATCAAAACTCACGTTTTAAATAAACCTTTCACGATCGGAAGTAAATAGGATGTTTATTAAGTAAATCGGGAATTTCTCTTAAAATAACAAAAATGGATTTGCAGAGCTCACCCTAATCTTAGTAACTAGGTAACATTGTTAGATGTAGGTGATGTGACACACCAGATTTGGCCATAATGTCTGGGCCAGGTTGGGGTGTTACATTTCTTGGTATTAGAGCCAGGTTGCAACAACTCGGGTGTGGATCGGGTGTAATATCTCGAATTAGGGCCTAATCAGAATAGTGGTTTCATGACCATAAAAACGAGGTAGAAATAATCATTTTATAATTATTTTGAGGTTTATGATATGATTGCATGATTGTGTGAAAATTTCGTGAAGAAATTTTATGCATAAAGTGCTTAAGTTGAAATTAGGGACTAAATCGAATAAGTTGTAAAACTTGAGCTTTTAGTATGAAATTGCTTTGGAATATTAATTAGAAGGTCTTAAATAAAATTTGACCAATTTATAAAATTTTGGAAAAAAATGAGCTTGTACATGAAAAATTACAAAGAAAGACATTAAGGGCATTTTTGTCAAATGGTAAAGGTGTTAAATTGAAATGTGTTTTATTTTTTTTTTATGGTGTACATTTTTATGAAATTATTTTGAAAAAATAATTTTGTACGAAAATTTCGACGTTTGGGTACTCAATTTAGTCAAAAGGACTAAATTGTAAAAAGTGAAAAAGTTGAGTTCTATATGTTAGAGGTGTCCAATTGTTATGAAAATTTAAATTGGAGGTCCTTAAGTGGTAATTAGACCATTGGTTAATTTATTGGAAAACAATGGACAAGAAATGGGTGAAAAAAATATTTTTAAGTTAGGGGCATTTTGGTCATTTAGTGATTAAATGAATTAAAAATCAAATTAAAAGCCAATTTTTGCTCATCTTCTTCCACAAGGCCGAAAATAGCATGGAGAAACCATGGCTAGGGTTTTTCAAGCTTCCAAGCTCGATTGTAAGTCCGTTCTATCCCCGTTTTTAATGATTTTTACGTTTTTGAAATCCCGGTAACATGATTTCTTTATTTCTACCATTTATTTAAGCTAGGCTTTGATTTCAAAAATTGACCCATGTTGAATAATTGTGTGTTTTGATGTTTTATGATAGAATATAAGGTTTTAAATTATACTAAACAACTTGTACTACTCGGTTTTAAGTAAAAACGAGTAAAACGGCTTAATTGGTAAAAATACCTATTGTTCATAAGTACATGTTATAGTGGGAATTTAAGGTTGCTGTTAGTAAATAAATGATCAGCATGTCCTAAAACATAGGAATTATGGAAAAAGTTTAATTTTCGAGCTTTGGGGCAAAAGTGTAAATATGCAAAAGTTTAGGGGCAAAATTATAATTTTGCAAAGTTAAAGTTAAGGACTATTTTGATAAATGTGAGTATTAAATAAGCTAAATGTGTTATTTTAGATCAAGAAAGACGTGGAATCGACCTTAATCAAGGAAAAGAAAAGATTGTGGACTAAATTGTAAAATTTCTATATTTTGTACCGAGGTAAGTTCATGTGTAAATAAGGTAACATAATTGTTATTTTAAGTGATTTAATGTTATTTATATGATATAATACTTATTATCATGAAATGTTATGCTTTATGAATTATTATTTAGTAATATGCAAATTATGTGAGCTATTTGATAAATGTGAAATGCTACCAAGTATCAGTTCCGACATTTCGAGGAAGACGACAAAGATGTGCGATTGAAGAAAATCCCGTTTGAACCTTGGGAATAGATTAGGATACAAGTGACATGTCACTAGGATGGTTGAGTTCCGAACTCGTTGAGTTGAGTCCGAGTTCGTGAGATGTAACTAGGCATCTGAGCTCGTTGAGTTGAGTCCGAGTTCACTTATGGATGTGAACGCCCGAGCTCGTTGAGTTGAGTTCGAGTTCGCTTATGGGCGGGTTACATGGTAGCTTGGCTACGTAAATTTCGTAGGCTATTGAGTTTGTCTAGCTACGGATATGACACTTATGTATGTGCAAGCTGTGTATCCGAGTTATATTCCGATGTGTTCAACGGGTAGATTTTTAAATGAATAGTGAGAACTCCTAAACAAACGAGGTATGTTGGAAAGTAAGGTGAAAGAGGAAATTGAACAGGTATGATCTTAAACTTCAAGTGGAGAACTTGGAAGATAAGATTGTGGAAAGATAGTAAGTATACTTGTGCCATGAATGTTTTAATGATACTTATACAATTGGTGTTTATGTTTATTTGCATAGTCATGTTACTTGTTATTTACATGTGAATTTACTAAGCATTTATACTTACTCCCTCCCTTTCATTCATTGTAGTTTTGACAAGCCAGCTTGGAAATCGGGAAGGGTCGAAGGAACGATCACACTATCCGGGACAATTTGGTATAATGGTTTGTATTTTGAATATGGCATGTATAGCATTGTAATCATTTTGTGTGAATAACCTTATGATATGGTGATGGTTTGGTAAGGAAATTCTCGAAAATGATTAGCCATTGGAATAGCCGATCTAGATCATATTTGGTGTCATGTATGTTTAATGTGCTACTTGGTTCATGAAAATCCATGAAAATGTGAACTTTATTATAAACTAGAATTTTACAGCAGCAATGATGTGAGTTTGAAAATTCACTAAAAATAGTAGAGATAGGATTAGATAGTGAATATAATATGAAATTGAATCTTATTGTGTCTATTTTCATATGGAAGAAACAAAACAGGTAAAGGAGTTGTATTTTATGAGTTATTTGGGTTTTGGTGGAATAGGGTCAGAGCGATTTCTCAATCCCCTGTTCTGACTGTAGAAATTCATCAAATATTGTACAAATATAATTAGGAGTCATGCTATATATGTACAGATTCCTTATTGAGTTTAGTTTTAAGAGAAATAAACGGCATAGCCTTTTGAATTTTGTGTCAAGAGAAAAGTGGTTCATAGTGAACAGAGGTCAAAGCAGTCGAACACTGAAACAGGGTAAACTTTAACTAATAAACTATACTAATTGGCCCAACCAAAAATTCTAGAAAAAAAATATTAGCGACTCGATATATGAGTCTAGTTTTAGGAAAAATTTACAGATCTTAATTTTGAGTTTCGAAACTCGATATATGAAATTTTTAGCGACTGTGACGCGATTGACAGCTTATTACGAAAGTTGGAATAAATGATTTAAAATTCTTTAAGTGATAAATTAGGTTTAGTAACACCTTAAGCTCGACTACGGCGACGGTCTCGGGTAAGAGGCGTTACATCGGGTCCAAAAGATTTTTAGAAATTTTTTAAACTTAGGCCCAAGAAGGGTATTTCTGGAAATTATTTTTTTTAAAAATTTAGGAAAAACTCTTTCAAGCTAGTTTTCTTCGAAGTATACATGTTTTGGATTTTGAAAATTCTGAGTTTCCTGAAATCTGACAACTGAAGAAGTGGCACACTGAATCCGCGGCACCAAGTCTGTAAGTATTCCTGCTTTATATACTGTACTGTACTGAAACAATACTGTAGATAGAACTGAGACCCTGCTATGATACTATAGATAGGGTAGAACTGAAAACTATAGAGACTGAGACTGTAGGGAAACTAAACCCTAGAAAAACTAAGACTGTAGCTAGGCAACGTATTCGCGAAAACAACTCTGAAACTCTATCTTTACATAAGACATTTGTAATAAATAACTGAAATATTAACCTACTGTCATAAAATTCTAAATCAGATAAGTCGATATGAATACGAGAGCTGCTTGTGGACGAGGTCGAGGACGTGGCCGAGGCAGCGCACAAGCTGGGTCTTCATCCTCGGAGCATATGCTAGCTGGTGGGGCACGACCACCACCGGTAGCTGAAAATGGGCCACACGACCGGGTCGCCTATGCTGAGGGTTCTGGAAAGGGTTGCTGGGGCTAATGTCGGGCCTATAAACAGAGGGTCCATTTTTGACCGACTCCGGGCTAACGGAGCAGAGGTTTTCAGAGGTGTAGCTGGAGTAGCCCCGAACGTAGCTGAGTATTGGCTGAAAGCTACGGAAAGGATTATGGATGACCTAGACTGCTCGGTGGAACAAAAGCTGAATGGAGTAATGTCTCTGCTGCGAGACGAAGCATACCAATAGTGGATTACTGTGAGAGAGAGTACCTCAGCTAAGCGGGTAACCTGGGAATTATTTAAGATGGTTTTCAAGGGAAAATACGTCGGAGCCAGTTATGTGGATGCACGTTGGAAGGAATTTCTAAACCTGACCCAGGGCAATGGGTCAGTTGCTGAGTATGAGGCAGAGTTTCCGAGGTTGAGCTGGTATGCCAGCGGAATTGTTGCTACTGAGTACGAGCGCAGTGTTCATTTTGAGGATGGCCTCAGGGATGAGCTAAAGGTGCTGATAGCTTCGCAGAGAGAGCACGATTTTGCTGCATTGGTAGAGAAGGCTAAGATAGCCGAAGAGGTGAAGCAAGTTGAACGAAAGAACCGCGATAGGGATCGAAACCGATTCAAAAAAGATTCTAGACTAGCTGGTGCTGTAAATTGGAATGTTAAGAGAGCTAGGGTGGAAGAACCAGCTCGAGTAGTTCCGGTGAACATAGTTAGACCTCAGGCTTGCGGAAACTGTGGAAGACTGTATCTAGGAGAGTGCTGGAAACTTACTGGGGCATGTCTTCATTGTGGGTCAAAGGAACATAAGATCAAGGGTTGTCTTAGAAAGCCAGCCCAGACTCAAGTCGCTGAACAAGGGGCTGTTCAACCAGTGCGGGGTAGACCGCCGCCACAGAGAGGGCGTAGACAAGGTCGAGGTGGAAATGGCCGTGGACGTGGAGCACCTGGCAGGGGTGCTGGTAATGCTGAGGCTCGTCAACCAGCTTTGGTTTATGCTGTTAGTTGCCAAGAGGAGGGTGATGCACCTGATGTTATAACCGGTACGTTTTTTATCTCTAGCGTACCCTATACTGCTCTGATAGATGTGGGGTCAACCCATTCGTATGTTGCATGTGACATTTCTGCGTCGTTGGGTGTGCACTCTGAGGAAACTGTGAGTGGGGTAACTGTGATAAGTCCTCTAGGTCACTCGGTTAGGGTAGATAAACTCTTTAAGGAGGTGCCTTTAGAGACTCAAGGTAGGATCTTTGCTGGAGACTTGATGGAGTTACCATTCGGAGAGTTCGATCTGATCTTAGGAATGGATTGGTTGACCAAGCATAGGGTGACTTTGGATTGTGCGGCTAAGAGAATGGTGTTAAGGACTACCGAGAATGAGGAGGTAATGGTTATTAGAGAGCGAATGGACTACTTGTCCAATGTGGTTTCAGCCTTAAGGGCTGAAAAGCTAATTCGCAAGGGATGTGAGGCGTACTTGGCTTTTGTAAGCCAAACTGGAACTAAGGATGTGACTGTGAAGACAGTCAGAACTGTTAATGAATTCCAAGATGTGTTTCCTGAGGAGCTTCCTAGATTACCTCCAAACTGAGAAGTCGAGTTTGGGATTGATTTGCTGCCTGGAACAGCTCCAGTGTCCATCGCACCCTATAGGATGGCACCAAAAGAGTTGGTGGAACTGAAAGCTCAAATCCAAGAGTTGTTGGATAGAGGCTTAGTTAGACCAAGTGTGTCTCCGTGGGGAGCACCTGTGTTGTTTGTGAAGAAGAAGGATGGGATGATGAGTATGTGCATCGATTATCGCCAGTTGAACAAACTGAAGATAAAGAACAAGTACCCACTACTAAGGATCGATGACCTGTTCGATCAGCTTAGGGGAGCTTCAGTATTTTCCAAGATCGATCTTCGATCTGGATATCATCAACTAAGGGTAAAGGAGGTGGATATTCACAAGACAGCATTCAGGACTCGATATGGTCACTACGAGTTTCTGGTTATGCCATTTGGGTTGACGAATACACTTGCAGCTTTTATGGACCTGATGAATCGAGTGTTCCAACCTTACTTGGACCAATTCGTGGTCGTCTTTATCGACGATATTCTGGTATATTCAGAAACTGAGGAGAAGCATGATGAACATCTCCGTATTGTGCTGCAAGTGTTGAGAGAGAAGCAACTCTATGCAAAGTTCAGTAAGTGTGAATTTTGGTTGTGAGAAGTGACTTTTTTGGGGCATGCTGTTTCTGCTGAAGGAATTAGAGTAGATCCACGGAAAATTGAGGCAGTTCTGGAATGGAAGCCACCGAGGTCAGTATCAAAAATTCAGAGTTTTCTGGGTCTGGCAGGCTATTATAGAAGGTTCGTAGAGGAATTTTCTCTGATTGCTGCACCGTTGACGAAACTATTAAGGAAAGGAGTAGCGGTTGTTTGGACTGAGAAATAATAAGAGGCTTTTGATAAGCTGAAAAAGGTTTTGACTGAGGCGCCAGTGTTAATTCAGCCAGAGTCTGAGAAGGACTTCGTTGTGTACAGTGATGCATCGCATGTAGGGCTAGGCTGTGTACTGATGCAAGAAGGTAAGGTAGTCGCTTATGCTTCGCGATAGCTGAAGCCTCATGAAGCGAATTACCCTACGCATGATTTAGAGTTGGCCGCAGGGGTTTTCGCGTTGACAATTTGGAGACACTATTTGTATGGAGAAATGTGTATTATTTACACAGACCATAAGAGTCTAAAGTATCTGTTCCTCAGAAGGAGTTAAACCTTAGGCAACGAAGATGGATAAAGTTGGTTAAGGATTACGACTATTCGATTGAGTACCACCCAGGCAAGGCTAATGTAGTGCTTGATACATTGAGTCGAAGGGTTATTGCTGATTTGAGAGCTATGTTTGTTCATTTGAGTCTGTACGACGATGGAAGTCTGTTAGCAGAATTGCAAGTGCGACTAGTTTGGACTGGGCAGATTTAGGATAAATAGTTAAACGATAATTCGTTGGTTCCTCGATTTTAGCAAGCTGAGAATAGGGAGAATTCAGATTTTGGACTGAATACTGATGGAGTTTTCTGCTTTCGTGGAAGGATTTGTATTCTAAAGGATTCTAAATTGAGGCAGTCAATTCTGAAAGAGGCTCATGGTGGTCCTTGTGCCATGCATCCTGGAGGGAATAAGTTATATAGGGATTTGCGAGAGGTGAACTAGTGGCCTGGTTTAAAGAAAGAGGTGACTGAATTTGTTGGGAAATGTCTGACGTGTGAACAAGTTAAGGCTGAGCACCAACTGTCTTCTGGGTTGCTTCACCCGGTGAAAATTCCACTCTAGAAGTGGGAGAGAGTCACTATGGATTTCGTGAGTAGGCTACCTTTGACACCCTCTAAGAAAGATTCTGTGTGGGTGATTATGGATAGATTAACGAAATCTGCCCATTTCATACCTGTCCATACCGATTACTCACTTCAGAAGTTGGCCAAGTTGTATGTGGCAGAGATAGTACGACTGCATGGGGTGCCAGTTTCGATTATTTTTTATTGAGACCCTAGGTTCACATCTGGATTCTGGTAGAAGTTGCATGAGGCGTTGGGTACACGATTGGACTTCAGCACTGCTTTTCACCCTCAGACAGATAGACAATCTGAAAGAGTTATTCAGGTTCTGGAGGATATGCTAAGAGGTTGTGTCATCGACTTTCGAGGTAGTTAGGAGGACTACTTGCCATTGATGGAGTTTCCATACAGCAATAGTTATCAAATGAGTATTCAAATGGCTCCATATAAGGCACTTTATGGGCGAAGATGTCGTACGCTACGTGTTGGACAGAGTTGGGAGAGCGACAAGTTCTTGGACCGGAATTAGTAGTAAATACTAAGAGTAAAGTTAAGTTGATCAGGGATCGGTTAAATGAGGCCTCTGATAGACAGAAGTCGTATGCAGATCTGAAGCATAAAGAGATTGAATTTGCTGTTGGGGATATGGTTTTCTTGAAGGTTTCACCTTGGAAGAAGATTTTGAGGTTTGGCAAGAAAGGCAAACTGAATCCGCGGTTTATAGGGCCTTATCGGGTTCTTAAATGGGTAGGGCCAGTGGCGTATCAGTTGGAGTTGCCACCGGAGTTGGATAGAATCCATGACGTCTTTCCTGTGTCCATGCTAAGACGGTATAGATCGGATCCTTCACATATTATACCAGTGGAAGAAATTGAGGTAAAAATTGATTTGACCTTTGAGGAGGAACCCGTGCAAATTCTGGATCGAAAGGTTAAAGTTTTAAGAAGGAAGTCAGTTCCGTTGGTAAAAGTACTGTGGCGCAATCATGGAAGGGAAGAGGCTACTTGGGAGCCAAAAGAGACTATGCGTCAACAATACCCTCAATTATTTGGATTAGGTAAATTTCGAGGCCGAAATTTCTTTATGGGGGTAGAGTTGTAACGCCCTAATTTTCAGGATTTTTCGGGTTTTTGTAATTTTTGGTAAATTTTTAAAATTTTGGTGTTCTAGGTATTGGAATTGTGTTTAAATGTGTTAGTGGGCCTTTAGAAGGCCCAAGCCTAAATTAAAACCCGGTAGAATACCAAGTTTGGATTTTAAGTGAATAGGAGACTTAGTTAAGTGGGCTTTTAAGAAAAACATCGTAAATTATGACACAGGAAGAGCTTTGGCAAAGTGGCAAGGTGGCGCCACTAAGTTCCTAAAAAAGTGGCGCCGGGGAAGGAATTAAAGGTCCAGAGTTCAAGTTGTAACGTAAGCGTATAGTTACTTTTAATTTTTAGGCATGTGCTGGGCATATGATTACTTAAGTAGAACCGGCTAGGGCCTTAGGGAGGTTGGGCCGATTGCTCTGTTAGTAATTAGGGTTAGTTTCTTTTCTTTTTCTGTCAAGACAAATTAAGGTTAGCCACCTAAAGTTATGTTTTTCTCAACTTCACAAAAGTGACCGAAAACACAAGGTACCACTCCTCTGTGCCGATTTCACTTGTCTCTTCTCCTCTACCATTGTTTTCTTTTTCTTTTTGCTTTCTTCTCTAGTCGAAACCTTCTTACCACCTTATTCATCTTCTCTTTCAATTTTATCCTTCTAAAAACCCTCATAGCCGATTGCCATAAAAGCCGAAATCCTGAAATATTACTTCTTGTGTTGATTTCTTCTAGCCAACATTCTCTTATTTTCTTTATCTTTTCTAGTCAATTTCTACATCCTCTAAACCCTTAGGCTCTATCGACAACACCACTCCAAGATTATAACCCCAAATCATCATCTTCTTCATCAGTCAAAAGTCGAAAATGCCATTCCCTTAGGAGCTTATATATGAAACTTGAGATCTCTAGGATTTGATCTCTGCGAGTGTTTAAGGGCTAGATCTACATCAGATCTGAGTAGAAACAGAAGGGAAATCAGTGGTAAGTGCTCATTAACCCAGATCTATAAGTTATTTTACAATTTAGAAAAAGCCGAAGTCCCTAAAATCTAGGGAGGCTGTCTATTGAGGCATAGGGCTCTAAGGGTCATTAATCAATGATTTATTTTGGTGAATAGTGTGTTCTAGAGGCAGTTGATTGAAGGCTTAAACAAGTGGATCAACTAGATTTAGATCTAGTCACTAACTTCGACAAAGGTGAGTTCTCAAGGGCCTTTAATAGCTATGGCCGATTATGGTAAGGGTATATTGAGATTGGTTATACGGATTTGAAAGCTAAAAGTTGTGGTAATCGATTGTAGGATATTATGGGCGATCACGTTAGCAGTCGTCGCGAAATAGGTGTGTATCGAACACCCTCTCATAGTTCAATTCGAAAAAAGCTGAAATGTTGAAATTCGAGCATTTCGTGGGCTTGTGAGTGTGTTAATGCTCAGAAGATGTTTAGAAATCGTTAGATCTGAATTCACAAAGTGGTAAGCTAGTCGCGTGTGGAATTTTGTATACTTCAGTAGTTGGGCCTCGATGGGCTGCAAATGGGCCCAATAGGCTTACGAGCCCATATGCGTAAAAACGGGCAAATAAGATGTGCTGATAGATTGTAGGTTCAAAACTGCCTAAACTTATAAATCGATCTAAAAATCTAAACTAAATGGGCTTAAATAGCTAATAGAAACTATAGGGGCCATTAGGCGTTTTAGGGCCCGATGGCTAAAAATTGATAGAACGAGTTAATTAAACTGCAGAGATGAAAACTAGGTTAATAATGACTGAAATCTATATAAAACCCTAGGAAACTAATAAAATTACTGAAATACCTTTATAGGTAGAAAATTATTGTTTTACCCCTAGGAGCAAAATGACTTTTATACCCCTAGGGCTAAGTGTGACCAAAATACATGTTTTACTGTTACTGTTTACTGCATGCCATGTCATTATTATCTGTTGCATGGGACTGGGGTATTGATGGTGGAAGTACTGAAAGTGGCTTGACCACGTACTGGAGGCTCTGCCTCAACTTACTAATATCTGAGCAGCTATGCTGCAACTGTGGAGTGTAGGGCTAGGTGGGTTGAGTTATTCCCCACATGGTGTGTAGGGTTGGTACGGGTGGAGTGTAGCGGTTTGATTTAGGCTGGGTTGGGCTTACATATATGTTAATATCTGTTCTGTTCTGAAATGGGCCTATAGGCCGTATTGTTATATGAGAAGGGCTAAAACCCAGTTCACTGTATCTGGATAGGGCTTTGGCCCGGTTAACACTGTGACTGGATAGGACTTTGGCCCAGTGGGCTTGAGCTGACTTGGGCTATGGATGGGCATTCTATGCACACTGAGTTTTCTAAACTCACCCCTTTTCTTTCCATCCATGCAGGTGAGCCCTAGTTGGTAGACTTGGAGCTGGGAGGGATTTAGAGTGGCCACGAAGATTAAAATTTCTGGTTTTCAATTATTTTATTTCATTATTTATTTAGATTATTTTTATTTTTGTTTCTAGGCTGTAATAAGGCCGCTCTATTTATTTTATTTTGGGTTTTTAATTCTTTACATATTTAATTTGTTTTAACTTAGGAATAATATTGTTTAAATTGTTTTTGAAACTGGATTTACTTGTTTTTAAAATAACACGATAAACGAACATTTTCCAAACCAAATGCACTTTCCAAAGAGTATTAAAAGTCACATTTTTAAATAAACCTTTCACGATCGGAAGTAAATAAGACGTTTATTAAGTAAATCAAAAATTTCTCTTAAAATAACAAAAACGAATTTGCAGAGCTCACCCTAATCTTAGTAACTAGGTAACATGGTTAGATGTAGGTGATGTGACTCTCCAGATTTGGCCATAATGTCTGGGTTGGGTTTGGGGTGTTACACCCTAGATGCTACAAGATTGTTTTACCCCTAGAAATAGCTGACTGATTTGCATGTTACTGTATCTGATATTCTATATGCCATGTCATGTAGCACTCTAATTTGCATGGGGTTGGGTTATGGATACGGAGGAAGTGCTAAAAGTGGCATTGCCACGTAATCTACCTAGAGGCTTTGCCTTGTATTTCTGTTCTGGTGGCTCTGCCACGATTTCTATAATAGCAGCTCTGCTGCGACTGTGGTGTGTAGGGCTGGGTGGGTTAGTTATTCCCCACATGGTGTGGAGGGCTGGTACGGGTGGTGTGTAGTGCTAGACTGGGCTTGGGCTTTGCATACATGCATATATATATTTATATACTTTGATCTATTTCTGTAATGGGCCCAAGGCCCACTCTGTTTCTAAAAAGGGCCAAGGCTCAGTTTAATTTGTATCTGAATAGGGCCTCGGCCCAAACTGAGCTTTGGCTGATCTTTGATACTGGTTGGGTTAGTTTACACACCGAGTTTTCACAAACTCACCCTCTCATTTCCATCCATGCAGGTAACCCACAACCATAGAAGACTTGGAGTTGTGAGGGATTCAGGCTGGCCACGTGATTCATACTTCCGGTTTAATTTTCTTTAAATTTCATTTATTTATAATTTATTTTTTAATTTTGGATTTAAGTTGTAATAAGGTTGCTCGGGTATTTTGTTTTGGGTTTTCTTTATTACTTACTTTACAACGGTAGACTAGTTTATGCGGGCTTTTCAAACTTAATCAAATGTTTTTTAAACATGCATTACGTAACGATTGGATAACTTAACAATGATAACACAACAATAAGATGGTTTTAAAATGGAAATTTTACTTGGTAATAACTAGGTTTTTAAAACTTAAGATGATTTTTATTTACGAGCTATTAAACATGGTTCTACTACAAACAACATAACATTTTATTAAAAGATGATCATAGCTTAGTCAATCGTCCATGTGACACACCAGATCTGACCATAACGTCTGAGCTGGGTTTAGGGTGTTACATTTAGTGGTATCAGAGCCCGGTTGCAACAATTGACTGTGGAACGGGTTCAAACGTTTTTTTTAATTTAAGGCCTAACTTGTATTTTGAAATTCGGTTTTGAAAAATTTCCTTAAGAAAGGTCGTCTAAAAATTAATTTCTTTTTCGAAAATATTTTCTTCTTTTTTTTCCTAAAGACCAGAGTTTTTGAGGAATTTTTAACAGAGTACATTTAAAACAAGTATTACTGACAAAACTTGGTTTTTTTTAATTTGATTTCTAAAGAGTGGCACCCTGAGTCTCCGGCACCAAGTCTGTAGGTATCTTTTGCCTTACTGTACTTAACTGTGACACTGTAAAACTAAAACATTACTGTAGATAGTACTAAGATCCTACTAAAACTTCGTAGTTAGGGTAACTCTAAGACTTTAGAAGACTGAGACAGTAGGAAAAACTGAAAACTTTAGAAGACTGAAACTGTAGCTAGGCTACGATTCTGCGAAAACAAAACTCTGATGCACTATCTCTGCATAAAACATCTGTAATAAATACTGAAATATTGAACTAATTCAAAAAATTCATAAATCAGATAATACGATATGAGTACGAGGGCAGTACGTGGAAGAGGCCGTGGACGTGGCCGAGGAAGTACTCAAGCTGGATCTTCATCTTCGGGACATATGCCAGCTAAGGAGGCACGAGTGCCATCGGCAACTGAGACGAGCTCTTATGATCGGGCTACTGGGGATGACGCTTTATCCTAAGCAATGCTCCGTGTTCTGGAAAGGGTTGCTGACCAAGTAATGGAACAGTGAATCAGGGATCGATTTCTAAATGGCTCTAAGCTAATGGAGTGGAGATTTTAAGGGGCATATCTGGTGTAGCCCTAAATGTGGCTGGGTATTGGTTGGAGGCCACAGAACGGATAATGGATGACCTGGACTACTCAGTGGAGTAGAAGCTGAAAGGAACAGTATCTTTGCTGCTTGACGAGGCCTACTAGTGGTGGCTCACTATGAGAGACGGTACACCAGCTGAGCGAGTGACTTGGGAGTTGTTTAAGACATCCTTCAAAGGGAAGTACATCGGGGCGAGCTATGTGGACGCTCGAAGGAAGGAATTCCTGAATCTGACTCAGGGTAGTAAGACTGTCGCGGAGTATGAAGCTAAATTTCTAAGGTTAAGTCGGTATGTTGGTGGTATAGTCGCTACGGAGTATGAACACAGCGTACGATTCGAGGATGGCCTCAGAGATGAGCTAAGAGTGCTGATTGCTTTACAGAAGGAGCGTGATTTTGCTACTCTGGTGGAAAAAGCCAAGATTGCTGAGGAGGTGAAGCGCACGGAGCATCAGAATCGTGAAAAAGATAGAAACTAATTCAGGAGGGATTCAGGGCCCTCGGGTACTGCGGGTAGGATTGTTAAAAGAGCTAGAATGGACGAGCCGGTTCCAGCAGTTTCAGTGAATGTGGTTAGACTGCAGGCTTGTGTAGATTGTGGAAAGGTACATTTGGATGAATGTTGGAAACGTTTTGAAGCATGTTTCCGGTGTGGGTCCAAAGAACATCGAGTTAAAGATTGTCCTTAGAGGCTGACGCAGATGCAAGTTACTGAACTGAGAGTTGCACAGCCAGTGAGAGGTGGTCAACAACCACCGAGAGGCCGTGATCAAGCTAAGGGTGGCAATGGAAATAGACGTGGACGTGGAGCACTGGGCAGGGGTGCTAGAAATGCTGAGGCACGACAGCCGACATTGGTTTATACTGCTCGTCACCGAGAGGAGGGTGACGCACCTAACGTTATAACCGGTACGTTTTTAATTTATAGCACGCCATACACTGCTCTGATTGATATTGGATCTACCTATTCCTATGTTGCTTGTGATGTGCCTGGGATGTTGGGTGTGCAATTTGAGAAAACAATGAGTGGGGTATCTATGATAAGTCCACTGGGTCACTCGGTTAGGTAGACAAACTTTTTAAAGATGTACCCTTAGAGACACAAGGTAGAATTTTCTCTGCGAACTTGATGGAGTTGTCATTTGGAGAGTTTGATCTCATCTTGGGTATGGATTGGCTTGCAAAGCATCGAGCGACTTTGGATTGCACTGCCAAGTGGATGGTGTTAAAGTCCACTGAGGATGAGGATGTAACGATTATAGGGGAGCGAAGAGATTACTTGTCCAATGTTACCTCAGCTTTAATAGCTGAAAAGCTGATTCGCAAAGGTTGCGAGGCGTTTTGGCGTAAGTGAGTCAGTTAGATTCTGAGGGTTTGACCGTAGGAGAAGTTAGAACCGTCAAGGAGTTCCACGATGTTTTTTTAGATGAGCTTTTTGGGTTGCCTCTGAACCGTGAAGTCGAATTTGGAATCGACTTGTTGCCTAGAACGGCTCCAGTGTCCATCGCTACTTATAGGATGGCACCGAAGGAGTTGGTGGAATTGAAGGCGCAAATCCAAGAACTTCTGGATCGTGGTTTTATCAGGCCAAGTGTGTCTCCGTGGGGAGCACCGGTCTTGTTTTTTAAGAAGAAGGATGGGATAATACGCGTGTGCATTGATTATCGTTAGTTGAACAAACTAACTATTAAGAACAAGTACCCCTTACCAAGGATCGAAGACCTATTTAATCAATTAAGAGGAGCTTCGGTCTTTTCCAAGATCGATCTTCGATCTGGTTATCATCAACTAAGGGTCAAAGAGGTAGATATTCATAAGACAGCGTTCAAGACTCGGTATGGTCATTACAAGTTCCTGATGATGCCGTTCGGGTTGAAGAATGCACCAGCGGCCTTCATGGATCTTATGAATCGGGTTTTCTAACCCTACTTAGATCAATTTGTGGTCGTCTTTATAGGCGATATTCTGGTGTATTTGGAAACTAAGGAGAATCATGATGAGCATCTCTGAATTGTTCTGCAAGTGTTGAGGGAGAAGCAGCTGTATACAAAATTCAGCAAGTGCAAATTTTGGTTGTGGGAAGTGATGTTTTTGGGTCACGTTGTTTCTGCTGAGGGGATTGGGGTGGATCCTCAGAAAATTGAGGCCATTTTAGAGTGGAAGCCACTGAGAACTGCGTAAAAAATTCAGAGTTTTCTGGGTTTGGCAGGGTATTATAGGAGATTTGTGGAAGGGTTTTCCTTGATTGTGGCACCGTTAACGAAACTTTTGAGAAAAAGAGTACCGTTTATTTGGACTAAAAAACAACAAGAGAGTTTCGAGAAGTTGAAGAAAGTTTTGACTGAGGCACCTGTGTTAATTCAGCTAGAGTCTGGAAAGGATTTTACTGTGTATAGTGATGCATCACACATTGGATTGGGCTGTGTGCTGATGTAAGAGGGTAAAGTGGTTGCTTATGCATCGCGACAGCTTAAGCCTCACAAAGCAAATTACTCTACGCATGATCTGGAATTGGCGACGGTAATCTTTATGCTAAAGATCTGGAGGCACTACTTGTATGAAGAAAAATGTATCATATACACGGATCATAAGAGCCTCAAGTATCTTTTGACTCAGAAGGAGTTGAACCTTAGGCAACGAAGATTGATAGAGTTGCTTAATGATTACGACTGTTCTAGTAAGTATCACCCAGGCAAAGCTAATGTTGTAGCTGATGCACTGAGTCGAAGAGCTGTAACTGAGCTGAGAGCGATGTTTAATCGTCTTAGTCTGTATGATGATGGTAGCTTGTTAGCTGAGTTGCAAGTAAGACCGACTTGGATGGAGCAAACTTAGGAGAAGCAATTACTGGATGAATCTTTAGTTCCTTGGTTTTGATAGTTGAAGAGGGTGGAACTTTTGATTTTGGTTTGAATAATGAAGGGATTTTGTGTTTCTGTGGAAGAGTTTGTGTCCCAAAGGACTCTGGTTTAAGGCAGTCTATGCTGCAAGAGGCTCATGGCGGTCTCTGTGCCATGCATCCTGGGGGGAATAAGTTGTATTGGGATTTACGGGAATTGTATTGGTGGCCTAGACTTAAACGGGAAGTAACGGAGTTTGTGGGTAAGTGTCTGACATGCCAGTAGGTGAAAGCTGAGCATCAAATGCCTTCTGGACTTCTGTAACCGGTGAAGATTCCACTTTGGAAGTTAGAAAGGGTAACCATGGACTTTGTAAGTGGGCTACCCTTGACGCCTACCAAGAAAGACTCGATTTGCGTGATTGTGGATAGGTTGACCAAATCTGCTCATTTTATACCCGTTCAAACCGACTATTCACTTTAAAAATTGGAAAAACTGTATGTAGCTAAGATAGTGCGACTTCATGGATTGCCAGTTTCGATTATTTCTGATCGGGACCCTAGGTTTACATCTCTATACTGGCAGAAGTTGCATGAGGCGTTGGGTACACGGTTAGACTTCAGCACTGCTTTTCACCCTCAGACGGATGGACAGTCGGAGAGGGTGATTCAAGTTCTAGAAGACATGTTGAGAGGGTGTATTATCGATTTTCGAGGTAGCTGGGAAAACTACTTGTCTTTAGCGGAGTTTGCATATAACAATAGTTATTAGGCAAGTATTCAAATGGCACCATATGAGGCGTTGTATGAGCGTAGGTGTCATATGCCTACCTATTGGATAGAGTTGGGAGAACGTCAGGTTCTTGGGCTAGAGTTAGTACCAGATACAGAAAATAAGGTCAAGCTTATCAAGGATCGGTTAAAGGAGGCATCTGATAGGCAGAAAAATTATGCCAACTTGAAGCATAAGGAAATTGAGTACTATGTGGGAGATTTGGTTTTCTTGAAGGTCTCCCATTAGAAGAAAACTTTAAGGTTCGGAAAGAAGGGCAAGTTGAGTCTGCAGTTCATCGGGCCTTACCGAGTTCTTAAACGGGTGGGTCCGGTAGCATATCAGCTAGAACTACCTCTGGAGTTGGATCGGACTCACGACATCTTTCATGTCTCCATGTTGAGACGGTATCGGTCTGACCCTTCCCACATTGTACCAGTTGAAGAAATTGAAGTTAAGTTTGATCTGACATTCGAGGAAGAGCCTGTGCAGATTATGGATCGTGATGTCAAGATGTTAAGAAGGAAATCCGTTCCTTTGGTAAAAGTGCTTTGGCATAATCACATCAAAGAAGAAGCTACGTGGGAGCTGGAAGAGGCGATACATCAACAATATCCTCACCTGTTTGGAACAAGTAAAATTTCGAGGCTGAAATTTCTTTAAGGGGGTAGAATTGTAGCGCCCCATATTTTAGGGTTTTTGAATTGGTGCTTGAATTTAGTTTGCATGGCTTGATGTGTTGTATTATTGTGTTGGGTGTGATTACTGGACCTTTAGAAGGCCTAGGTTTAAGTCTAAAGCCTGGCAGAATTTTAAATTTTAGCCTTATGTGAAAGGGACTTTGGCAGGTGGGCTTTTAAAAAAATGTTGGGGTTTTACAGCACAAGAAAGCCTGTGATAAAGTGGCAAGGTGGCATACTAAAAGCTCAAGGAGGTGGCGTGTGGAAGCTTGTAAGGGAGCTAAGGTTTGAATCCATTGGTGAGCAAGGTACTTATTTTATTTTATTGCATGTGCATAGTAAGAGGTGGAATCCAAGTTGAACTCTGAGAGAAGGTGTTTGAGTTGCTCATGATATTGGATTAAGGAGTGATAATGGGATATTATCAAGGAGAAAATTGAGGGGTTGAGTGAGGAACAAGAGTTGGTCGAATAGGGGACTTTGTAGTTGCAATTTCGGCTAGGGACCTTAGGTGTTAGCATTTTCAGCATTGTGGGAGAGGGGTGTGCTGAAATCCTTTAAGCCTACTTTCAGGATTTGTTTTTAGTCATCCTTTAGTGCCAAATAGGTAAGGTTAAAGTGTGCTTTTGATTTCTTTTCTTTCTTTTCTTTCCTCTATTCTTTCTTCAAAAGTCAAAGTCCCTAAACCCTAAAGCTTCTTTTGGTCGACTACACTAGGACCGAACTTATCTTCTTCTTCTTTTCTTTCTTCTTTTCTTTATTTGTTGAAATCGACTCACCTAGAACCCTTCTTGGCCGATTGTTTCAAAAAGTTAAAACCCGAAACATTTAGTCTTTTCCTAGCCGACTTCTTCTTTGGTCGAACCCTCCTCATCTCTACTTTGAAAAGCCTAAACTTTCAAGCCTCCCGTCTCTCTGTCGACCATCTCCCCTCTTTTCATAACTTCTTCTTCTCCTTCCACCTTTTTCTTTCAAAATCAAAACCTCCACTCTCTCTAGTAGCCGAATTCCATCTCCTATTCTCTATTGTTTTCCAACCCTTCCATCTATTCATTCTCTCCCTAGTGATTCGGTTAGAATCAAGTGTAGATCTAGGGTTACGCTAGTGATTGGTGGCTCTCTCTTCTTTTAAAGCAAGCAAGTGAACTTTTGGGTAAGTGGTCTCCTTTCTTATTCTTTTCTTGCTAGTGATTGATAAAGAGCCGAAACACCTAACCTTTTACACTTGTCGACCTTCATCTTTGGAAACCGATTCAAAGTTTTCTCTTGTTGTGTGCTTGTGATTCCATAGCCGATCTTAGGGTTGATCTCACGAAGGATGTTGGTGGATAAGTGATCGCAAGGTGATCTAGATCTGTTGGTTGTATTTCGGCAAAGGTAAGTGGATGATGGTTTTGTGTAATGTTGGTCGAATACCATTAGGGGTTAGTAGAGGTGGCTTGTAAGCCATAAGACTAATGTTTCGTTTGGGCTATTGTAGGTTAATCATTCGCAGGATCTCGACGTAGTTCGCAAACAGGTGTGTAACGACACCCTCTAGTAACTTAGATTGGTAAAAGCCAAAAATCCAAAATTCTGGCATTTCATGGACTTGCGAGCGTTCGAACGCTCGTGGGTTGATATGAAATCATCAATATGGATTAATGGATGGTAAGGGCTGCGGTAAGTGATTTCTGGTAAATTGGATATTCAATCTGCGATAATATGTGTAAAAATTAGACTGAGCGGGCCACAGTAGCATGTGGGCTCCCTCTAGCCCATTAGGGGTTTTTGGGCTCGATGGCACTATCTGAATGAATGGGCTATTTGAGTCGCTCGGAGCGACGTTAGACCTGCTATAAGGTCGTGTTATGCATGAAACTTAGAGATGTAGCTAAATTACCAAAACACCCCTGAAGTGTGAAAATTACCGGTTTACCCCTAGATGCTAAATGATTGTTTTACCCCTAGAAATAGCTGACTGATTTGCATGTTACTGTATCTGATATTCTATATGCCATGTCATGTAGCACTCTAATTTGCATGGGGTTGGGTTATGGATACGGAGGAAGTGCTAAAAGTGGCATTGCCACGTAATCTGCTTAGAGGCTTTGCCTTGTATTTCTGTTCTGGTGGCTCTGCCACGATTTCTATAATAGCAGCTCTGCTGCGACTGTGGTGTGTAGGGCTGGGTGGGTTAGTTATTCCCCACATGGTGTGGAGGGCTGGTACGGGTGGTGTGTAGTGCTAGACTGGGCTTGGGCTTTGCATACATGCATATATATATTTATATACTTTGATATATTTCTGTAATGGGCCCAAGGCCCACTCTGTTTCTAAAAAGGGCCAAGGCTCAGTTTAATTTGTATCTGAATAGGGCCTCGGCCCAAACTGAGCTTTGGCTGATCTTTGATACTGGTTGGGTTAGTTTACACACTGAGTTTTCACAAACTCACCCTCTCATTTCCATCCATGCAGGTAACCCACAACCATAGAGGACTTGGAGTTGTGAGGGATTCAGGCTGGCCACGTGATTCATACTTCCAGTTTAATTTTTTTAAAATTTCATTTATTTATAGTTTATTTTTTAATTTTGGATTTAAGTTGTAATAAGGTTGCTCGGGTATTTTGTTTTGGGTTTTCTTTATTACTTACTTTACAACGGTAGACTAGTTTATGCGGGCTTTTCAAACTTAATCAAATGTTTTTTAAACATGCATTACGTAACGATTGGATAACTTAACAACGATAACACAACAATAAGATGGTTTTAAAATGGGAATCTTACTTGGTAATAACTAGGTTTTTAAAACTAAAGATGATTTTTATTTACGAGCTATTAAACATGGTTTTACTACAAACAACATAACATTTTATTAAAAGATGATCATAGCTTAGTCAATCGTCCATGTGACACACCAGATCTGACCATAACGTCTAGGCTGAGTTTGGGGTGTTACACATAATGTAGCCGAAGCTACCAAAGGTACGTAGCCGAAACTACCACATTTCACATATCACATATGGGCCCAACAATAAGCTATTCACGGGTCTGCTCACACAAGCTGACGGTATAGTCGACACTACTCAGTGCAGCTCACACAAGCTGATAGGTATCCACAACAAATGCAGGATTACCTAGCCATTGGTAGTTGAACTAAACCAGCACCCAGAATTCACATAAACAATCGATCTCATACAATGGTTTCCTAGTGACATGTCACTCGCATCCTAGTCGATTCCTAAGGCTTAATCGGGTTTTCCTCACTTATTGATTTATTTGTCAACATATATACTCATATACAATTCACAAATTATTATAAGATTACAAATATTAGAATAATTAAGATAACTAATCGAAATATCAATATGACTCATTATTTACACATAAACTTACCTTGAGCTAAAATGCAACCTTTATCGACTTCTTCTTACACCTTGCCTTTTCCTCGGTCAGGGTCGTTTCCTCATCGTTCTTGATCTATAAAACCAAATTTAGCTCATTCATTACACACATTGTTCAATTGGGCACAAAATCATCCTATGGTAACTTTTACCATTTTACCCATAACTTGTCAATTTTTACAATTTAGTCCCTAGGCTCGTAAAATGAAATGTACCTATTTTTCTTCATTCTCAAGCCTAGCCAACCCTATTTCTCTCTTATAACAGCCCACAATTTTCAATATTCCACAACTTATGCACATGTTTTACAACATTTACATTTTAATCCCGTAATGCATTTTCATGCAAAATCACCTAGTAAAAGTTGCTTACTACACATCAAACCTTTGTTTTCTACCATTAAACATCAAAGTGCATTCATGTCACATATGGGTAAGTTTTCAAACATGAACCCTAATGCAAATTAATGGTAGAAATAGGTAGTCCAAGCTTCAAGGATTTCAAAAATGCAAAGAAAATAAAA
The DNA here is from genome assembly GCA_020496765.1 of Gossypium stocksii. Lineage (NCBI taxonomy): Eukaryota > Viridiplantae > Streptophyta > Magnoliopsida > Malvales > Malvaceae > Gossypium > Gossypium stocksii. The sequence continues at coordinate 40,146,984 of CM035623.1, forward strand.
AACGGGACTAAATTGCACTTACTTGGAGCTTGAAAAAGTTGAAAACCTTAGCTATGGAGACTTAGAGAATTTCGGTACTTAGGGGAAGAAGATGGGCACATTTTTGTCTTATTTTTCCCTTTTTATTTCATTTAATAACCAAATAACCAAAATGCCCTTAATGGCCTTCTTTGTAAATTTTTCCTTCTATGGGCATTTTTGTCCATCATGCTATAAAATGCTCTATTTGCAAAATTAGGACCTCACATTTATGAATGCAATTCAATTATACACTAAATGCTTCTAGAACTCATATTTTGAATTTTTTGCAATTTAGTGCTATCTCTCAATCGGGCACTTTATCGATAAAATTTATTTACCAAATTTTTATTCATGCAATCAATCACTTACTAAATCTTAAAACTTTATCGGAATAAATTTTTCTAAGTCAGATTCGTGGTCCCAAAACCACCATTCAGTTTAGGCCCTAATTCGGGTTGTTACATAAACACATATTCATCCAACTCTTGACCCTTTACAAATGGTAGCATCATAAATAGGCATTGGTCAAAGAGCCATAACATCATGTTAAAGATTCTTGTTCAATCGTCAATATTACCAAATTTCACCAGTATCACTTCTCCATTTAAAGCCACAAGTTAACTATTTCCTTAGTAAACCATAGCAATTTTAGAACACGGTACGTGGCATCTCTATTTATTTTTCCCAAGCCATGATCTTTCCAACAATCCACATTTCGTAACCCTGTGTGTTTGCTACATTCCTGTTCGTGCTGATCACCCATTTTTATTCTTCTTCAGAGAAGTTTGGCCTTTATAATAGATCATTGATGTCCTCAACCATTTTTAATGCCAGAGGAGCGAAAGACCAAAAATAAGTACCTCTGCCACCAACACAGGCAAACCCAGATTCTTTAACGAGAACAAAACTAAAAGAAACTGCAAGAGCCACAAAGAAAGACAAATAATAGAATTCTGAGAGAAAATAAAGTAAGAAAAAAATGAGATAAATGAGAACAAAATCAACAAAAACCAGTCAATATAAATGACCTAAGAATAAAACGATAAAAAAGATCGTCTTGCAGAATAAGAGAAAAAATAGTTAGGAAACCCTAAAGTGATGTGATCTCATATTGCTGGGTGAATTGAGCTACTTGTGTTCCTAATCATAAAATTAAGAAGTATGTGCTGAGTTCTTGAAAAGAGTGTATTCGAACAAGTTTGTTTTTAACAAAAGGTTGTTTAGTTGGTATAGAGGGTGGATAGTTTAAAGGTGGGCTTAAGGGCTAAAGAACGAACCAATATTAAGGGAATATCGACCCAATTCGTATAATAGCTCTTAAAATGGAAATAGAATTGATAGCTTGAAAATCATGACCCTCTATCTATAAGAGATAGGAAACAATTGGTATATGTTGAACGCCACACTTGTAAAAGTGATAAGTTCACAAAAGATCAGATTAACACCACTAGACTAGCTAGATAAGTCAATTTGAGTCACAAAAGAACAATAAGAGTTGAACAACTCACAAATAGATATAAAATTCATTCAAAGTGCAAAAAGTTCCAATTACATGTTTTAAGCCTAGTATTTATAGTTTGTACAAAGGTCCAGCTGAGTGGACATGACTTAAATCAGCTTAATTAAGCTAAATGGCCATTGAACTATCCAACAAGGCTTTTGAAGAATACTATGCATGGAAGACACCGATAGCCATGTCAATTGCAATTCTCTAAAAGCCAAACCGTGTGGACTTTAAGTTAAGCTAAATGTTCAAGTAGCTGATTGGTTTAGAAGGTGTGAACATGGGTTGATGCCTTCTTAGGAAGCCGAATGTGCATTCTTCATTTTAATGCTGCTTGTGGTGCACGAATAGCCTTCAAGTATGAATAGCTAAAATTGGACGATCACTTGGTGTGAACTTAGCAACCAGCTGATTAGACAAGTGTGAAAACACTTGTGTCAATTGCCTTCCACAAAAAGTTGCTTGGAAGAGAGCAACTAGTAGCTCCCTCATGCATGCACGTCTAAATGCATGTCTATTTTTTAAATGACGTCCATTGATAGGCTTGTTGGGCAACCAATGTGAACAACCTACAAGACACATTAAGCTCATCTTAAATACAGTAATAACACAATTTAATTTTCTGAACTAAAAACATGTGTTAAAGATGTCTGAACTAAGACATATTTAAAACATTTATTAAGGGTATCCTAAACCCTTATTGAAAATGTTCAGATAATGACATAATTAAAACTCATATTAATGATGTTCAAATTATGACATAATAAAATACTTAAACCAACGTAACTAAAATAACTAAAATCGAATTTAATTCTTTATTTCAGCAACTAAATTCACAAGCTAAAGAAACTAAAGTTTAGCTTGAAGTAAGTTGTATGGCACGCATGGAATGCATGTTCATGATTGATCAATGAGCCCCGCAACGACTTCTCCCCAAATTTTATCAATGAGGCCCGCAACAGCTTCCTTGAACCTCTTAGCTCAAGAACGAGTAATTGGCCCCGCTGGTAGCTCCATCGGTTCTTCAGTAGCCTTGGTTGAGTCTTGGACCATGATTGCATCATCCGCTCCCCTTTTGAAGAGATTTGTCCCCAAATCGTCACCTACATCATAAGGAGAAAGGTCAGACATATTAAAACTAGTGCTCACATTGTACTCACCTGAAAGGTCTAGCTTGTATGAATTGTCATTGATCATTTCCAATACTTGAAAAGGGACATCACCTCTAGGTAGCAACTTAGACCTTTGTTGATCGGGAAACCTTTCCTTTCGCATATGTACCCAAACCAATCTTCGGGTTCAAAGACTACTCGTTTTCATCCCTTATTGGCTTTGTATGCATATTGTTCGATTCTCTCTTCGATATTCTTCCTCACCTACTAATGTAGTTTCTTCACGTACTCAGCCTTCCGTTTGGCATCTACATGCACAAGTTGATTATCAGGTAAAGGAATTAAATCAAGAGGTGTTAAAGAATTAAAACCATAAACAATTTCAAATGGAGAATGCTTAGTTACCGAATGAACAGATCGATTATAGGCAAACTCAATTTGCGACAAGCACTCTTCGCAAGTTTTGAAGTTCTTCTTAATAATCGCCCTCAATAATGTTAACAGGACTCGGTTCACCACTTCGGTTTGATCGTCCGTTTATGGGTGGCACGTCGTAGAAAACAACAGCTTAGTGCCAAGCTCCCCCCACAAAGTCCTCCAAAAATGGCTAAGGAACTTTACATCGCGATCGGACACTATAGTCCTCGAAACTTCATGCAATTGCACTACTTCCTTGAAAAACAAATTCACAACTTGCAAAGCATCGTCAGTTTTATGACAAGCAATAAAATGTGCCATTTTAGAAAATCGATCAACCACTACAAAGATCGAGTCCTTTCCACTTTTAGTTTTAGGAAGACCTAAGATGAAATCCATTGAAATATCAACCCAAGGCTCCTCGAGAATGGGAAAATGTGTGTACAATCCATGTGGTTTGATTCGTGATTTAGCCTTTTTAGAAGCTATACACTGATTGCAGACTCTCTCCACATCACATTTCGTCTTTGGCCAAAAGAAATGCTCGTGGACCATGGCCAACGTCTTTGTGACTCTAAAATGTCCCATGAGGCCTCTACTATGCACCTCATTCACCAACACATCCTGAACAGTCCCTTGAGGTTTGCATAACTTATCTTCTAGAAAAATGTAACCATCGTGTCTATAAAACTTTTCAAAGGCTCCGTGTTCACAAGCCTTATGCAATTCACTAAAATTAGAATCATTTTTATAAAGTTCTTTTAAATGTGCAAAACTAAGTAATTTCAAATCTAAATGGTTAAAAAGTGCGTACCTCTTCGATAATGCATCTGCTACAATATCATCTTTACCTTTTTTGTATTTGATCACATATAGGAATGACTCAAGGAACTCTACCCACTTGGCATGTCTCTTGTTTAGCTTGTTTTGTCCCTTGAGGTGTTTCAACACCTCGTGATTAGTATGAATGACAAATTCCTTGGGCCACAAGTAGTGTTGCCATGTTTCTAATGCCCGAATCAGCGCATACATTTCCTTGTCATATGTTGGATAATTAAGGGTGACACCATTTAGCTTCTTGCTTAAATAGGCTATGGGACACCTATTTTGAGTTAGCAAGGCTCCAATCCCTATTCCTAAGGCATCACACTCAATCTCAAAAGTTTTTGTCAAAATCGGGCAAGGAAAGTAATGGAGCATTTGTCAAAACAATCTTTAATTAATTTGAAAGACTTCTCTTGTTCCTCACTCTAATAAAAATTAGAATTTTTCTTAATGATACCCATTAATACAGCAGCCAAAGTACTGAAGTTAGAAACAAACTGTTTGTAGAAGCTTGCCAAACCATGGAAACTTCTTACTTAGCTAATGCTCGTAGGTCGTGGCCATTCTTGAATTGCCTTCACTTTCTCTTGGTCAACTTCAAATCCTTCTAAGCTAACCATAAATCCTAGTAAAACAACTTTGTTAGTACAAAATGAACACTTCTTAAGGTTAGCATACAAAGTTTCCTTACGCAACACTTCCAGAACAGATTTCAAATGATGTACATAGTCTTCCAAAAACTTACTATAGATCAATATGTCATCAAAATAGACCATGCAAAATTTACCAATGAAAGCACGTAGCACATAATTCATCAAACACATAAAAGTGCTCGGTGCGTTAGTTAAGCCAAAAGGCATAACCAACCATTCATACAAATCGTGCTTTGTCTTAAACGATGTTTTCCACTCATCTCTTTCTCTCATTCGGATCTGATGGTAACCACTTTTGAGATCTATTTTAGAGAAAAGTTGTGCTCCACTTAGTTCATCCAACATGTCATCAAAGCACGGAACTGAGGCCTCTATTTGATTGTGATCTTGTTGATTGCTCGACAGTCCACGCACATGCACCAAGAACCATCCTTTTTGGGCACCAAAAGCACAAGAACCACACAAGAACTTAGCCTCTCTCGAATGTACCCCTTCTCCATCAACTCGACTACTTGCCTTTGAAGTTCTTTTGTTTCTTCAGGGTTACTTCGGCAGGCTGGACGGTTTGGAATTGTAGCTTCAGATATGAAAGTGATTTGATGCTTGATCCTTCGAATAGCTGGTAGACCACTTCAGATGTCTTCCAGAAATACATCTTTAAAAATTCTCAACAAAGACACAATCGAAGAAGGTTGTCATCTAAGTCATTAGTATTAAATAAATTTTCCTTGTACATAAGTACAAGTATGGGCTATTTCAACAATAATGACTTTCGAATTTCTCTCTCTCTTGCATAAACACTCAAATTTTCAATCTCTTTTTCTTCTTTTCTTTCTTTTTCCTCTCTCATTTTTATTTCATTCTTTCCTTTCTTTTTTTTAGTTTTCTTTTCTTTTTCACTCTTTCCCTCTTATTCTTTCTCTCTCAACTTTTCAACAGAATCTTTCAATTTGAGCTGATCTTCGTACACTTGCTTAGGGGTTAATGGTGCCAAGGTTAAATTCTTTCTAAGGTGCTTGAACGTGTATCTATTAGTGTAACTGTCATGGATCACTCGTCGATCGAATTGCCATGGTCTTCACAAAAGAAAATGGTTAGCATGCATTGGCACCATGTCGCACACAACTTCATCACTATATTTGCTAATTGAAAAGGCTACAACAGCTTGCTTGGTAACTTTAAGCTCTCCTCAATCGTCAAGCCATTGTAACTTGTAAGGGCGCGGATGTTTGGTTGTTGTAGTCCAAGCCTTTCCACCAACATGCTACTAGCAACGTTCGTACAGCTACCTCCGTCGATGATCACGCTACACACTTTGTCTTGAACATGGCATCGCATGTGGAAAATATTTTCACATTGTTATTCATTCTCCATGCTTTAGAGGCTCAAACTCTGCTTGATAACCAATATTTCACCTTTCGCGGTATATTTAAGATCTTTCTCCTCTTCGGTGAGTGCTTCGAGCTCATCCTCATCCTCTTCTTCAAATCCGATCTCACCGTTGGGTCGTACAACCATCACACTCTTATTGGGGCATTGACTTGTGATATAGCCCCTCTCAAGTCACTTGAAGCATTTGATGTCACGGGTGCGGTTAGGCATAGCTTTATTTTTACCTTTGCTTATTTCTCCACTCGGCTTATTGGGCTTTGTGGATACAATGAGTTCCTTCACTCGAAAGGGGGCATCTTTCTTGTTGGCTCCTTATCCCCACTTGGATGTAGAAGTGGAGTTAGGATAAGTTTAGATAGCACCTTTTCATTTTAATTGTTTCTCTACTTTAATCGCTATGTGAACCATGTTAACTACTTCAACGTAGTGTTGTAATTCCACCACATTGGCAATATGGTAGCCTCCTGATCCTCCTCGATGTCAGCTTAGATCATGGCTATTTCCATCTCTTTATAATAATCTTCTACACTCCGGTTACCTTGAGTAAGATTTTGCAACTTTTGATATAGCTCACAGTGATAGTAAGCTAGAATGAACCTTTTTCCTCATGATTGCTTTCATCTTGGCCCATGTGGACACAGGTCGTTCACCATTTCTCCTCTGACTCATGGTAAGTTGATCCCACCAAATAATGGCATAGTCGGAAAACTCTATGGTAGTAAGTTTAACTTTCTTGCTCTCCGAGTAGTTGTGGCACTTGAAAACAAGTTCAATCTTCTTCTCCCTTTCCAAATATGCCTCGGGATCAGTCTTCTCTTGGAATGGAGGAATCACCATTTTAATGTTCTTGAGATCATCATTCACTCGTTCAAGCTCCCTAGGCCCTCGATTTTGTTGGCCTCGCTGTCTTTCACTTTGATTGGAGGCTTGATCACTCTCCATATTGCTAGGATCGTAGAGATCATCTTGGTTTAGTCTTGGTCGGCCTCGCTCCCTCCTTGGACTTTGTAGAGTTCTCTCACATTGGACCCATTATTCTAATTGTTCCAATAATTCTTGCACAGGTTCTAAATGATGCTGGAGCATTTGATCCATCTCGCGGATGAGGGCTAGATAAGTTAGGTCGGGTACACCACCACCACCAGCAACATTTCTTACGGGGCGTACACCACCTCCTTTCACAACATTTCTTTCAGGACTACGAGACATGGTGTTTTATCCTCACCACAAATCTCACCAATTCACTCAAAAAGAAAGAAAATAGATGTGCTTTCCATGTAACAGCCCAATTTAGGGCTCAAACGAAATAGTGATTTTTGGACCACGAATTCAAAGTAGAAAAATTTATTGTGATAATAATTTAAGGTTTATAGTATGATTGAATGCTTGTGTGAAAATTTTGTTAAGAAATTTTATCAATAAAGTGTCTAAATTGCCTAATAGGACTAAATTGTAATAGGTGCAGAATATGAGTTCTAAAAGCTATGGGCGCTTAATTGAAATGAATTCTTAAATTGGAGGTCCTTAAATGGTAATTAGATTATTATATCTTAGGATGGACAAAAATGGACATGGTTAGGTGAAATTACAAGGTTAGGCATTAAGGGCATTTTGGTCATTTGGCAAATAAAGACAAAATAAAACAAATAAAAAGTCTTCATCTTGATCAAATTAGTCCTCCATAGCTGAATTTGAAGAAAAGACATAGCTAGGGTTTTGGCCACTTTCCAAGCTTGATTGTAAGTCTGTTCTAGCCCCGTTTTTAATGATTTTTATGTTTTTGAGATCCTTATAACCTAATCTATTCTTTCTAAGGACTCATTTAAACTATTATCAAAGTTTAAAATTTTACCCATGTTAGACATATATGTATTTTGATGTCTAATGGTAGAGAATGTAAGTTAAATGTGTGATAAATTACTTTTGCTAAGTAATTTTCGGTAAAAATGTCAAAAAGGACTTATTTATAAAAAGTGATGAAATGAGTAGTAAAAGTGTGATTAAGTGGAAAATATAGGCTAGTATGAGTATGAAAATGGTTCAGCTAGGCTAGGGTTTTAAGGAAAACAAATACATTTCATTTTACGAGCCTAGGGACTAAAGTGTAAATAATTAAAAAGTTAGGGGCAATAATGTATTTTTTCCATAATGTGATTTTTGGATTGAATTGAATAATGTGATGATTAAATGAGTTAAATTTGTTATTATAGATTAAGAAAAATGAGGTTCAGACCTAAACCGGGGGAAAAACAAAGGATTTGACGATTAGGTCCATTTCAACTATTTTTGTACTAACGTAAGTTTGTATGTAAATAATGCATTGTTATATTATGTTTTAATGTTTTATTATTGTATAAATTGTGTGGTTGACTCTTTGGACATATTCGACGAAGTTTTGACAAGTGAGGAAATCCCAATTGAACCTTAGCAATAGAATAGGATACAAATGACATATCACTAGGAACCTATGTGTATATACATGTTTATGTGATTCTAGGTGCTTGTCTCATACGTCCTACCAGTGGCTGGGTAGTCTGGCATTTGTTGTGGATACTTGATAGCTTGTGTGAGTAGCACTAGGTAGCTACATTTTGACTTACAGCTTGTGTGAGCAGGACCGTGAATAGTTTGATAGTGAGCATATGTGTGTTATGTAATATGAGGTAGCTCGGCTACATATGCGGTACTTATATGCAAATTTCTGAGTATCCGTTAATATTTCTGAGGCCCGTGTGAAGTCTGCACTATTTTTGTGAAAATTAATTTTTCACACGGCCTAGCACACGGGCGTGTGACTTGGCCATGTGAGCTCAATTTTATCATGAGTTACAAGTCAGAGAGTTACACAGGGTTGGGACACAGGCATGTGAGATCACACGGCCTGCCCACACGGGTGTCTCCCAAACCATACGGGCATGTGACCCCTGTTTTGTGGAAAAATTTTCTAAGTTTTGTGAAATTTCTTAAAGTTCTCAGTTTGGTCCCGAATCACCTCCAATGCATGTTTTTGGCCTCATAGGCTTGTATTAGGGACTTTATGATTAATTACAAATGAATGATTAATTGCAAATGATTTTAAGCAAGTTTGTAACTTGAGATTGAATGTTTGTCGCGAGATAGGTCCGGTAATGCCTCGTACCCTGTTCCAGCGTTGAATACGGGTAAGGGGTGTTACACTCCACTCATGTTTCACTCAATTTTTGGCTTTTATCTCTCTAATGCTCTTGCACACTCTTGTTTTTTTCCACTCTTGCTTGCCTCTCTAAGTTCATAAGTGACTACTTTAGACCTAGCAACAATCGTTGTGGGTCTGCTTCAAAAGTGTTGTTAAGGTGGGAGTTGATGTTGGGTCTAGGGTAGGCTAAAAGAAAAAAAAGTAAAGGGTTCTTGAAGTGTGGCTAAAATGTATGTAAAAGAAAATTTGAGCTCTGGAAAATGAATATTATCAGACTAACTTTTCTCTTCTCTTCTCTTTTTTTTATAAATCCGTATCTTCTTAATTTATATATATACTTTCAAACTTTACACTTCAAGTATACTATATATATTTTTTAAATAATTTTTTTCTAATTTTTTTTTCAAATCTCAACCCTAGGAAGATAGAACGTCAATACTTACTTAATTTTAGCTAGCTCTGATACTAAATAATGCGATCTCGTATTCGTTAGACGAATCAAGCTACTTGTGTTCCCAATTGTAAAATTAAGAAGTATGTGCTGAGTTCTAGAAAGGGGTGTAATTGAACAAGTTTGTTTTTAACAGAAGGTTGTTTAGTTGGTATTGAGGGTGGATGGTTTAAAAGGGGGCTTAAGGGCTGAAGAACGAACCAATATTAAGGGAATATCGACCCAATTCTTATAATAGATCTTAAGGTGGAAACAAAATTGATAGCTTGAAAATCGCGACCCTCTATCTATAAGAGATAGGAATCAATCAGTATACGCTGAACGCCACATTTGTAAAAGTGATAAGTTCACAAAGGATCAGATTGACACCACTAGACTAGCTAGATAAGTCAATTTGAGTTAGAAAAGAACAAGGAGAGTTGAACAACTTACAAATACTTATAAAATTCATTCAAGGTTCAAAAAGTTTCAATTACAGGTTCTAAGCCTAGTATTTATAGTTTGTACAAAGGTCCAGTCCAGTGGACATTTTTTAAATCAGCTTAATTGAGCTGAAGGGCCATTGAACTATCCAACAAAGCTCTTGAAGACTCTTGTGCATGGAAGACGCCAACAACCATGTCCATTACAATTCCCTGACAGCCAAACCGTGTGGACTTTAAGTTGAGTTGAATGTTCAAGCAGTTGATCGGTTTAGAAGGTGCAAACATGGGTTGATGCCTTCTTGGGAAACCAAATGTGCATTCTTCATTTTAATGCTGCTTGTGGCGAACGAACAGCCTTCAAGTGTGAATATCCAAAATTAGACGGTCACTTAGTGTGAACTTAGCAACTAGCTTATTAGACAAGTGTGAAAACACTTGTGTCCATTGCCTTCCACGAAAAGTTGCTTGGAAGAGAGCAACCAGCAGCTCCCTTATGCATGCATGTCCAAATGCATGTCTCCCCTTTAAATGTCGTCCATTGATAGGCTTGTTGGGCAGCCAATGTGAACAAGACACATTAAACTTGGCTTAAATACACTAATAACACAATTTAATTTGTCTGAACTAAAAGCATGTGTTAAAGATGTCTAAACTAAGACATATTTAACATATAAATTAAAGATGTCCTAAACTATGACATAATTAAAAACCCTTATGAAATATGTTCAGATTATGACATAATTAAAACTTATATTAATGATTTTCAAATTATGACATAATTAAATACTTAAACCAATTTAACTAAAATAACAAAAACCGAATTTAATTCTTTATTTCAGCAACTAAATTCACAAGTTGAAGAAACTAAAGTTTAGCTTGAAGCAAGTTGCATGGCACGAATGGAATGCATGCCCATGATTGATAAATGAGCCCTGCAACGGCTTCTCCCCAAATTTGATCAATAAGGCCGGCAACAACTTCTTTAAACCTTTTAGCTCGAGCACGAGTAATCGACCCTATTGGTAGCTCCATCAGTTCTGCGGCAGCCTTGGTTGAGTCTTGGACCATGATCGTATCATAAAGAAACAAAGAAAAAATAGTTAAACAAAACAAGAAAAATAAAAGTTAAAATAGAGAAAGAAAAAAGAAGCCACCTGCAATGAAAGCCATGGAACAAACCCACCGAGAGAAAGCAAGCAATTCTTAGAGAAAAAATGAGTAAAAGAGATCGAAACAGAAAAACCCAATTAACCAGTCGAAGAGAAGACATAAAAGAAAAGAAGAAAAAAATAAAACGAAAGACTACCAACCAACCCTAATAGTAACTACGTACAAAATCAACAAAGATAAGAGAAGATTAAATAGGACAACTCAACGTAGTAACTAAGGTTTAAGGAACCTTGAAAAGACATTTACATGTAATAAAGAAAATCGTAAGAAAAGTCAAAATACCAGGCTAAAAAAATGCAAAAAAACAACGAGACCATGCAGGAAAAAACGTAAAAACATGCAAGAAACGAAATTACATACAGCAATTAAAGATGCATAGAGAAGACGACAAAAAAATTGATCCAGAGAAACCCCTGATCCTTTTTCAACCTCAAATCAAGGTATTCACTTTTTCACCTTCCACTGAAAAAGAACTGTACTTATCTCGATAATCATTCCAATACAAAATCTTGAAAACCCCACACAATAGGGATGCACAAAGCAACTCACCACTATCCAATTATTCTTAAAAAAAAAGAATAAAGATGGACACTAAATCAAAATGAATTTGTAATGGCCTAAATTCAAGGTTACCGGAACAGTGGATTCGTAACCACAAATCCGATTTAAATAAAAATTTATTTTAATATTTTTGCATAAATATTGATATGATAGGAAAATTTGTATGAAAATATCAAAAAAAAAATTTTACCGATTTAGTGGTTAGTTAAGAAAAAAAATTATTGAAGAAATTAGGTAAAGACAAGTTATTGAGATCTCGATCTCGTAAAACCGAGTCAAAAAATATTTTTATAAATATTTGTGAAATGTTAGTAATATTGTATTAAAATTTCGTTAGAAAATTTTAACGTTTGGGCAGTCAATTAAATGAAAAGGACTAAATTAGAAAAGGAGTAAAAGTTGTTAGGATGATTAAATAGCTTAAGAGTTTAATTAGAAAGGATTTAAAAAGCAAATAGACCCAAAATTTATTTGGGCTGGACGGCAAGGGCATAAAATTAGCAGAAAAATGGATGAATTAAGGGTAAAATTGAAATATTGCATTATTAACTAAATAAAACTAGGACTAATATGGAAATATCTAGATTTCTTGAGATTTCTCTTCATTCTCATCAGCAAAAAGGCCATAGGAGGGGTTCTTTAAGCTGGTTGTTCATAATTTTTGCACCAAGTGAGTTAATCCTTGCCTTTTTCTTGTAATTTTTGTGTTTTTAAGACTTTTACAACTAGGTCCTACTATTAAATTCATTAGTTTTTGATTTTATGGATGAAATTGAAAGTCACCATGGTTGAGTGCTGTAAGTATATGAATATATAGCATGGAATTTAAGCTTTAATCTTATTATATGATGATTTTATGGAATAAAATGTAAAGAAAGTGGATATTTAGGACCTATTTGTAAAAGAGTGTGAAATTGAAGTTTGGTTCTGAAATTCTTATTCCCAAAGGTTATAAATGATAGAATAAAGTATTAATTGAGAAAAATCAGCTCAATTGAGAGGTTAATTGAGTAGGGACGAAACTATCACTTATTAAAAGCTTGGGGGGAAAATGGTAATAAACCTCTTGCACTAAAACAGTTTTGGACAGCAACAGTAGTCCAACTTTGAAAAATCACCGTAAATTGTAGAAATCAAATTAGAGGGTGAAAAAAAATATAAAATTAAAGCTTATTGAGTGTAGTTTCTCATAGAAGAAACGAGGTAAGCAATAGAATTGTAAATCTTGAGATATAATGCATTTTGTGAGACAAGGTCAGAATGATTTCGGGTTCCCCTGTTTTGAATTTGGAAAATCACCAAAAATTGTATAAAAATAATTAGGGACTTAAATTCATATTTTTAAAATCCTTAATGAGTCTATTTTCAAGAGAAACAAGCAGGAACATCATCTGAGTTCCGTATGAGGAGATAATTAATTTTTAGTGAAGAAAGGTCGGAACTGTCATATAGCAGAACAGGGGTAATTTTAAAGAATAAAATGTACTAAATGGCTAATCCAAAAATTCTGAAAATTTTATGGTTAGAATATATGTGAGTCTAGTTTCAGAGAAAATTTATATATCTTAATTTAGAGTCCTGTAGCTCAAGATAAAAATAATTTAGTGACTATGACGCAAGTAGACAGCCTTGGATGAACTATAAATAGTAGTGGAATTGTAGAAAATGGTACATATGAACATGAAATGTTAATTTGATGAATAAATTTATTTATTTAGATTCTGAAGACTCAAACACGAAGCTAGATCGAGGAAAGGAAAAAGTTTGGGATTAGTAGATTTTTATATACAAACAAGTATCGAGGTAAGTTCGTGTAACTTGAATTATATTCTTAAATACTTGAAATGCATGTTATGGATGTGAATATGAATTGAATGTTCATTATATGAAAATTGATGAAACATTGGTATATTTGATAAAAAGGGGAAGAAATCCCGGTTGAATGAAAGGAAAATTCGATGGATCTCTGAAAAGGAATTGATGGTAAAAAGGATCTAGCCCGGACGGGTGATCCTATCCTGATATAGCCCTCCCGAAGAATATGTGGAAAATGGATTTAGCCCGGACGGGTTATCCAAATTAGGGTCTGAATTTAGCCTGGACTGGTAATTCAGATCCAAGCTCATTAAAGTAATTGTCGTTGCAGGGGATTTAGCTTGGACTGGTAATCCCGACAATACTCTATGAGTTTATATTATAGGGGATTTAGCCTGGACTGGTAATCCCACTGTAAAGATGAGGTTCGCGGGAGTGTGCTCTCTGAAATAGAAATGTGCGCACATGAATATGAATTGACGGACCCGGATTTGTACACTAAAGTGTACCCCTGAAAATCCATCGAAATTCCGAGAAATTCAACGGGATAAATATGGGAAAATAATAATGGAATGGAAATCACAGTATTGATGAGCTCATAATCACAGTATATATATTATTGATACATTAAAATTATTGTACTAACTTGAATGTTGAGTTTGTGCATGTTAAGGTAACAATGCATTGAATGGATGTATGTATGTTTATTGTATTGCATTGAAAATATTAGGTAAGTATAATTCTTGTTACATGAGCTTACTAAGCACAATGTGCTTACCCTGTTTGCTTTTTTCCTGTTTTGTAGTATTAAGAGCTCGGAGGTCGTATTCGGTCGGGGATACATCACACTATCAACCTCAATATTTTGGTATATCTAGAAACTTTATTTTGGAAATCAATGGCATGTATAAGTTAATAAAGTAAATGTTGATGCGAAATGAATGTAAAGTTAGCCATTGGTATGGCTAACAAACCTTGGTTTGGTATATGATGAGATTATCTTCTGAATGTGAATGAATCTATTTTAAAAATATGTTGAATAGAATTGATTGATTTGAATTGGTCTCGGTTTAAGTTTTGCAGGGAAGGTTACATGATTATAAGGGGATATATTGAGTTTAAAAAAAAAACTATTGTTCGGTAAACTTCGGTAATGCCTCGTACCCTATTTTAGTGACGAATACAGATAGGGGGTGTTACAGAATTAATGAAGAAATTCACCAAAATCTTGATAAAATGCTACTAGGCTCCTACCAATAGACATTGTTATTTTCATTATTTAAGGTTTAATTCTTTTTGGGTGAAAATATATTTTAGGCTCTTATGATCAGTGTATATGTAACACTTCTCCTCATTAGTGTCTTCATATCTTTAATGCAAAAACTACTATACCAACTTTAAGCCATGAGTCAGGTAGTTGCACACATATTGCTTCAACTGCCTTGATGCATTAGCTACTACTTTACCGCATTGCATCAACACACAACCCAGGTCGGTATAGGATGCATCACTATACACCATATATTCTTTCCCCGATTTAGGTTGAATTAAAATAGGAGCTTGGGTTAACGATGACTTAATGTAACACCCCAATTTTCTTATATCGGCTTTTGTAATTTTGTGACACAACTGTCTGTCTGCTTCAATGGTTAAGTGTTTTAGGTATGTGTGAGAAGTCCTAAGTTCAAGCCTTGATTTGGGCAAATTTTGGTATTTTTATGAATAAAGCCCTATCTTTATTAGTAGGCTTTTAGTTAAATGTTGGTAGAATTATATCAAAATGGGGCTACTAGTCTGGTGGTTAAGTGGAGTGTTAATATGTTGGTGGTCTTGAGTTCAAATCCCTGTGTAGGCAAAGGTAATATTTTTGCTACAGAAATATGGCTAGAGTTTGTGTTCTATTAAAAATCTGAGTAGTGGAGAGTTGGTGGAGAGAATTAAGGGGTTTTGAGTTGGTGGTTACCGGAATTTGGTTCACTTGGTCTTTCTTTTTGCAATTTCGGCACCTCCCTCCCCTCTTCTCTCCTCAAAATTCTGACTTTCTGTCCTTCCTTCTTCGTGCTGAATCCCTGTTCAATTCTCACCAGTTCTCTTTTAATTCCCTTTTTGTCTCTTTTCTATACGGCTTTGGACTGCGATCGTATAGTAAGTCTTGGTTTTGTTTAAACCTTATGTAACACCCCTTACTGGAGTCTGACGGCGGGATGAGGTACGGGGTATTACCATGCTTAACCTTGCTTAGACTTACTAAATCGGGCCTAAATTCTAGCTCCAATTTAAAACTTTAGCAAACATGTTCTTAATATTCTTAACATGGGCCTACGAGGCCCAAAACATAAATCAGGAGTGGTTTGAAACCAATCCAGGAACTTTCGGGCCTCTTAGAAAAATTTTCCTTAAAACAGGGCCACACGCCCGTTTGAGGTGGGACACGCGCATCTGGGCTAGCCATGTGGTCACACACGCCCATGTCCCTAGCCCGTGCTGAATTTATTTCTCATTTCAATCCTACAAGTTTTAACACGGTTTGGGCACAAGCTCGTGTCTATGGCTCGTGTCACTCACACGGCCTAGACACGCCCGTGTCTATAAATCATGGAGTACTCTGATCTGATTACTATAAACAACCAGGGGTTTACATGGCCAAGGCACACGCCCATGTGCTTAGCCGATGTGCAATACAGACTTAACTACTTAAGATGTAAGGGACACATGGTCGAGCCACATGCCCCTGGTGCGGACCGTGTGTCACACACGACTTAGACACACGCCTATGTGCCTAACCCGTGTGGACAATATGGGCTATTTTCCAAGCCTTTTTGCCACCCTAAAACATAATCAAACTCATACTAAATTCAACCTCGTAAGACCATACATAATTACATTATAATCATTCACAACTAAGGCATCCAAATGCCACCATGGCTATCATTCTCATCCATCATTACTCTACTTAAACATGCAACTTGCACAATCATGAATTTCCCCATCATTTCATAAAATATAACTTTGACAATATTGGCCAATTTCAAAGGCCATTACAACAAGACTTGGGTATTATCAATAGCCAACACCTTTGGTTATCCAAAAGACATTTATCAAAATGACTAAATTCCTATACATGCCATACATCAAAAATAACTAACTATACTATACCAAAATGAATGGCTTGATAGTGTGACTTTGAGCTCCGACTTCGATCGATCCCCGAGCTAATTCGGCAAATATACATGGAAAAAAGGAAAAGAAAGAGGGTAAGCATAAATGCTTAGCGAGTTGCATGGAATAAAATAGCAACATAAATCATGAAACATCATACAAATTTAAATATCATAAAATGCCATAAACTTTCTTACTCATTTCAAAACTTACTAAATCTCATGAATTTATCATTCTCATAACTTACTCATTCTCAAGGCTTACTCGTTCTCATAGCTTATAAACTCGTAACTTACTCATGCCTTTCTTGATGTATTACTCATAACATTATACTTTCAATTTCTCGTAACTTATTCATGCATACATGTATCACTCATCACAAATCTTTAGTCTTTCTCAATAACTTGTTAATTTGCATACTTTTCTCGTAAATATTTACTTTAATGCCGAAGGATATCCGAATGTAATTCTCATGATAGGATGCCAAAGCCATATCCCTGATATGGTCTTACATGAGTTGTCAAGTCGATGCTGAAGCCATATCCCAGATATGGTCTTACACGGGATCTCATATCGATGTTGATGCCATGTCCCAGACATGTTCTTACACGAGATCATAGACTAATGCCGATGCCATGTCCCAAACATGGTCTTACATGGGATCACTTTTAGATACCAATGCCATGTCCCAGACATGGTCTTTCAGGGGATCTAGATCTCGTCTCGGTGCTGACGCCATGTCCTAAACATGGTCTTATACGAGACCACATACTGATGTCAATGCCATGTTCCAGACATGATGTTACATGGGATCTTGATTCGGTGCCGATGTCATGTCCTAGACATGGTCTTACACGGGACCTACATAACTCATGTCCTGACTTCAGTATCCCTCGATTTCTTTAACATTTTAACCGGGATTTCTCATCTATACTTCATCCTTCTTTCATGAAAATCATGTTAAAAAAATTCATGGAATTTACAAGAATACATAGAATATTGTCATCACAAATTTATATCATGCATAGAGCTAAATTATTGCACACAACTTACCTTGAATTCAAAATGTGGGTGAATGTTCGGTTTAGTCCATTATTTTACTTTTCCCCCAGTTTTGGTCTGCGCTTCATGTTTCCTGATCTAAAAATGACAAATTTAGCTTATTTAATACCCACATTGACTAAATAGCCCATAATTCATATTTTGGCAAAATTATAATTTTTCCCTTAACTTTTACATATTTACAAAATGGTCCCTAGGCTCTTATAATAAAAAGTACTTATTTTCTAGGTTACCCAAGCCTAGTCGATCCATTCATGTGCTCATAGTAGCCCATATTTCTCATCAATTTTACATTTACCACACATACTAACTTTGCAATTTAGTCCTATTAGGGACTTTCATGAAAATTCACTTGAAGAAAGTTGTTCACTACACTTTAAACTTTCATATTCTACCACTAAACATCAAAATACTTGCATGTCATGCATGGGTATATTTTTGAACATAAACCCTAACTCAAATTAGTGGTAAAAATAGCTAGATTAAGCTACGAGGATTATAAAAATACGAAAAGAATTAAAAACGGGGCTTGGGGTCACTTACTTGGAGCTTAAAAATAAAAGAAACCTTAGCTATGGGGGCACTTCAAATTTGGCACACTAAGGAAGAAGATGATACCATTTTTGCTTTCTTTTTCCTTTTTTATTACTTAACTTTACTGAATGACCAAAATGCCTTTAAGCCCTTTCTTTAGAAAATTTTCCTTCCATAGGCATTTTTGTCCATCATGCTAATAAATGGTTTAATTCTAAATAAGGACCTCCACTAATTTTCCTCATGCTATTTCATTCCTAAACCTTCTAGAAACTCATATTTTGCAACTTTTGCAATTTAGTCCTTAAGGACAAATTAATCACTTTTTCATAAAAATTCCTTCATGGAATTTTATCACTATCATCAAATCATGTCATAAACTTAATAATAATCATAAAATATGTTTTTCTACTTCAAATTTGTGGTCTCGAAACCACTATTCTGAATAAGCCTTAGTTCAGGCTATTACACCTTACGTTTTCTTGACTAAGTTTTGATAAGGGGTTCATTTTGTTGTTCTCATTAGGCGAAAACCAAGAGCCAGCTAGCACGCCACATTGTTTTGAGCGTTAGAAATTACGGTTCGTTGTCGGTAAGAGGTCGAATTCTTTGTATAGTGTTCTAAGATTTCAATTGTGGGATATTCCCAATTTAGTTTCATGCGTGTTCTTAAATTCAGGCTTTGACTATGTCAATTGTAGGATCTAGGGATCTCAGGAGTGCATAGGCAATGAAAAAAAACCAGGTGTGTACCCGAAATGTAGAAAATAGGATTTGACAAAAAGCCGAAAAAGCTTTTTGTCGACGTCACACGGGCGTGTGGTCACCCGTGTGGCAAGCCGTGTGATAGAACACAGGCATGTGATCGACGAGGCCAGGCCATGCACGAAGGACACAGCTATTTGATGGCCAGGCGAGGTTGTTTACGACACATAGGGTCGACCATTTGGGCCGTGTGGGCCACACAGGCGTATGGGTCCACACAGGTAGTTTACACGGGTGTATAGGATCCTGGGCTAGGCCGTGTGATCCACATGGCCAAGGCCAATTTGGGCCGTGTGGGCCACACGGGCGGGCCACATGGGCGTGCGAGCCCATTTTTCTGAAATGTTCTGAAAGGTCTCATGGGTCGCCCAAGTCGAATGTGGACCCACTGTAAAGTCAGTAAGCATTACTTAGACCCCTTAATTAGTGATCTGATTGTATGATGTCAGACTGAGCATGATATCTATACTGATCTGAATGTATGTTCTGATATTAGCATATTTGTATGTCACGTATGATATCTTGCATTGCATCTGGGTGGGTTGATGGAGTTTGAAGGAAGTATCTGAAAAGCTTTTAAAGCCTATTATCCGGCAGCACAACTGCATATTTTTTATTATGTGCCACATTCCAGTACAGTATGGTGCAAGCCCTATATGGTGTACAGGGATGGATGGGTGTTTTTAACCCCATATGGTGTGTAGAGATGGTCAGAGATGGTGTGTAGGCTGGCGAGTGATTCTGATTTCTGTTACTGCATGTTATATCTGAAATGGGCCAAGGCCCTAACATATATTTAAAACTGTTTCTATATGGGCTAAGGCCCAAACTGAATCTGTGATGGGCTCTAGCCCCAGATGTAATAACTGAATTTTCATGTTGTACTTTGTGCATGTTCTCTATGGGGATTACATACTAAGTTTGTGAAAACTCACTCTTCTATGTTTAATCTGTACAGGTAATCCCTAGACTTGACGGGTCAATACAGCAGAGGACTCGACGGTGACCACACGTACATTTTAGACTGTTTTCCGTTAGTTTCAGAATTATTACTTATTTGGGTATTTTTTTTGTAATCTGGACTTTATGGACTGTTGTTTTTAATTTTGGGATTTTAAATGTTTTATGGTTTTACCATTATGATCACAATAAAATACAATTTTCTAATTAAGTAAAACTAAGATTTCATTAAATGGAAACAATTTTCTTAAAATAAATGGTTTTTAAAGCTTCCGTTAAAAATAACATTTTTTTGACATATTAATGAACATGCGTTTTACTTCAAGTTAAGATAATAGCTAAGTAACTATGCCGGTTTTTAAACTCGACATCTCGCTTTCAAATTCCATTTCATGTGATATCGCCAGCTTCAGCCGTAACGTCTAGGTCGGGTTTGGGATGTTACATTTAAGCTTTTCGAAACTAAATTGTTGTTCATCCGTCCACATAAATAGAACTGTGACAACCTGATTTAGGGCATAAACGGAATAGTTGTTTAGAAACCACAATTTCGAAGTAGAAAAATTTATTCCGATTAATTTTTATAATTTATCGAGTGATTAGATGCATGTGTTAGAATATCGATCGAAAATTTCATAAATTGCATGTCTAATTTGCCTATTAGGACTTAATTGCAAAAGTTGATAAATATGAGTTCTAGATGTTAAAGAATTAAATTGAAGAGCATAATTAAAGTAGAGGTCCTTAAATGGTAATTATACCATTAGGTTTTCATGGACAAAAATGGACATACATAGGTAGAAATAGCCAAAGTTTTTAATGAAGGGTATTTTAGTCATTTGGTAATTAAAAGATTAAAAAAGGGAAAAAGATGGCAAAATATGTCCATCTTCTTCATTAGGACAAAATTTCAAGGGTTCTCCATAGCTAAGGTTTGTTTCAAGCTTCCAAGCTCCATAACAAGTGATTCCAAGCCTGTTTTTAATGTTCTTTACATTTTTGGAGTCCCGGTAACTCGATTTAGCTTATGCTAGCAATAATTTAACCTGGGGTTCATATTTGGAAAAATACCCATAGTTGAAATGTGTTTATTTTGATGTTTTATGATAGAATATGATGTTTTAAATTATGCTAAACAACTTGTGCTACTCGGTTTTAAGTAAAAACGAGTAAAATGGCATAATTTGTAAAAATACCTAATGTTCATAAGTATATGTTAGAGTGGGACTTTGATGTTGCCGTTGGTAAATAAATGATCAGCATGTTCTAAAACATAAGAATTAGGGAAAAAGTTTAATTTCTGAACTTTGGGGAAAAAGTGCAAATATGCAAAAATTTAGGGGCAAAATTGTAATTTTTCCAAAGTTAGAGTTAAGGATTGTTTTGATAAATGTGAGTATTAAATAACCTAAATGTGTTATTTTAGATCAAGAAAGACGTGGAATCAACCTTGATCGGGGAAAGGAAAAGATTGTGGACTAAATTGTAAAATTTCTATATTTTGCACCGAGGTAAGTTTGTAAGTAAATAATATATCGTTTTTACTTATGTTACAATATTTTGTTATTATATGAGTCGTGGTTTCATATTCAATACTCACTTGAGGTAAACTATGAATTGAAATTGAGTATGGATGAATTGGTAAAATGTTGAAAAGTGAAGAATTTCCTGGTTGAACCTTCGGAACAGAAAAGATATGAATGATCCGTTGTGAGAACACATGTGTAGTACTATGTGCAGGCTACTATGTGTTCAAGATGGTTTAGGTCGCGTGTGTAGTACTAAATACAGGCTACTACGTGTACCAAATGGTTGGGTCGCATGTGTAGTACTATGTGCAGGCTACTATGCGTAATCGTTTATTTCGATCAAACGTGTGGTACTAAGTGCAGGCCACTATGTGTAAGAAATGGTTTTGGTCACATGTGTAGTACTAAGTGCAGGCTACTATGTGCACCAATTAGCTTCAGTTACAAGGGTGGTACTATGTGCAGGCCACCGAAAAAATATTTTACTATTCCGACGTGTTCAACAGGAAAACCTATTAATTGCAAATTCATATGAAAATATGGTGTTAAGTATAGGGATATGAATATATGTGTTGTGAGCAATGTGCTCGATAAGAAATCGAATTTTGGTAAGTTTGATATAGTTAAGTGTTACTGTGAAAAATTGATACAAGGAAATTTATGAAAAAGTGAAACTTGAAATATAACAGTTTTTGGCAGCAGCAGTTAGGTAACTTTGAAAAATCACCAAAAAATTATATAAATTTAATTAGAGGTTGAATAAGATATGAAATTAAAGCTTATTTAGTCTATTTTCATATAAAAGAAACATGAAAGTAAAGGTGTTCTGTATTTTGTGATATTTATATTTTTGTAAGATTGGTTTAGATTGATTTCGTGATCCCTTATTCTGATTTGTAAAAATCATTAAAAATTGTACAAAAATAGTTATGGAACATAATTTATATGGGTGGATTCCTTATTGAGTCTATTTTAGTAGAAACAAACATGAACATCTTTTGAATTCTGTATAAAGAGAAATTGAAATTTTAGTGAAGAGTGGTCAGGATTGTTGAGTAGCGAAACAAGGGAAGCTTTAATGAATAAACTGTATTAATTGGTCCAGCTAAAAATTCTGAAATTTTTATGGTAAGAAGACATATGAGCCTAGTTTCTGGAAAAATTATCAGATTTTAATTTGGAGCTCCGTAGCTCCAGATAAAAATAATTTAGTGACTGGGCCTCAAATGGATAGCTTGTACTAAACTTAAGTAAATGATAAATGCATGTGAGAATAAGGTTGTGAAATTGGGAATACATATTTTGGGATTTATAACTGCCATTATCAGTTTGTTATTATTATTATTATTATTTACATATTACTAACTAAGCTATAAGCTCACTTTGCTTCATCTTTCTTTCTTGTCTTATTTTATAGTGTAATCGAGTTTGTTAGTGATTCGGGGAAAAATTGTCGGAGGCTCACCAACATTATCCATCCTTTCTTTTGGTATTTTGTAAACATATTTTGGATATATGGCATGTATAGAAGACTTGAGTATTTCGTTGTAAATTTTAGTAATATTACTTGAAAAATTGATTTCTAATATTACATATATCACTTATATTATGTTATCGATATAATCTAATATTAGTTAAATTACAAATTTAAGATATATGTGAATTTGATGTTTAAAATATGAGTGAATAATTGACAGGCTTTAATTTAGATAATCATTTTATGTCTCGATTTGATATGATTGCACGTATGTTAGTCTGGTAATACTCGTATTCTGTTCCGGTATTGAACACGGGTATAGGGTGTTATAGGAACTTCCTTTCTCAACAGCTTAGTTAGGGGTGCAGCTATTAAAGAAAACCCTTCAACAAATCTACAATAAAACCCAACCAAACCTAGAAAACTATGAATTTCAAAAACATTTTTGGGTTGTTTCCACGGATCGCTATCTTCTTTGGATCTACCCGAATACCCTCTACAGATATCACATGACCCAGAAACATAACCTCCTTAAGCTAGAATTCACATTTACTAAGTTTAGCATATAACTTTTTCTCTTGAAGGATTTGTAGAACCTTCCTAAGGTGCTCATCATGTTCATGTTTGGTTTTGGAATAAACTAGGATATCATCTATAAATACAACAACGAACTAATCAATGAAGGGTTGAAACACTCAGTTCATAAGATCCATGAAAGCGACAGGAGTATTGGTTAAACCAAATGGCATTACAAGGAACTCATAGTGGCCATAACGAGTTTTTAAAGCAGTTTTGGGTACATTTTTCTTCTTCAGCTTAAATGGATAATACCCTGATCTTAGATCTATTTTGGAAAACATAATTGCACCTTAGAATTGATCAAATAGGTCGTTTATCCTAGGTAGAGGTTATTTATTTTTGACGGTTAGCTTGTTTAGTTTTCAATAATCTATGCATAATCATAGGGAACAATCTTTCTTTTTCAGAAACAAGATCAAAGGTCTCCATTGAGACACGCTGGGTCTAACAAACCTGCAATCCAAAAGTTCTTGAAGTTGGATTTTCAATTTTTATAACTCTTTTAGTGCTATGTAATAGGGTGCAATGGACACTGGAGTGGTTTTTGGCGACATTTCACTGTCGAATTCTACCTCATAATCTGGGGGTATTCTTGGCAACTCCTTAGGAAACACATATAGGAATTTTCTAATATTCGGATACTATCTAAGGTGGTACTATAGACATTCTCATCCATCACATAAGCTAGGTATGCTTTATACCTTTTGTGAACTAACTTTTCAGTGACCATAGCAGAAATTACATTAGACAAATAGTCCTTGTAATAGCTCGAATTAGGGCCTAGTCGGAACAGGGGTTTCGAGACCACGAATCCGACGAGGAAAAATTTATTTTTATTATATTTTAATGGTTTACAATTTCATGGAAAGATTTGCTGAAAATTTTGTTTTAAAATTTCAACGTTCGGGCACTCAATTTAGTCAAAAAGACTAAATTGTAAATAGTGCAAAAGTTGAGTTCTATATGTTAGAAGTGTCAAATTGTTATGAAGTTTTAAA
The DNA here is from genome assembly GCA_020496765.1 of Gossypium stocksii. NCBI lineage: Eukaryota > Viridiplantae > Streptophyta > Magnoliopsida > Malvales > Malvaceae > Gossypium > Gossypium stocksii. Next base: position 40,171,568 of record CM035623.1, read on the forward strand.
TTGGAGGTCCTTAAATGGTAATTAGACCATTATACTTTAGTTTGTACAAAAATGGACATGGGTAGAGAAAAATATCAAGAAAGGACAAAAGGGCATTTTAGTCATTTGATAATTAAAAGAATTAAAAAGACAAAATCAAGCCAAAAACATGTTCATCTTCTCCATGAAGTGGCCGAACCTTTCATATTCTCCATGGCTAGGGTTTTCAAGCTTTGCAAACTCAATAGTAAGTGCACCCAAGCCCCGTTTTTAATGTTCTTTACATTTTTGAGATCCTGGTAACTCGGTTTAGCTATTCCCACCCTTATTTTGAGTAAGGGTTTGAGTTTAAAAATTTACCCATGTTGGATAATTGTGTATTTTGATGATTGATGGTAGATTATGCATGATTATGATGAGAGAAACGAGTTTTACCAGGTGGTTTTTGATGAAAATGCTTAAAACGGGTTAAATTGTAAAAGTTATAAATTGGTCATCAGTATGTGATTTAGTGAGAATTGTGGACTTCCATATTTATGAAAATGGTTCGACTAGGTCTAAAATACAAGAAAATTGAATAAAAATTATTTTACGAGCCTTAGGGCAAAAGTGTAATTATGTGAAAGTTTAAGGGCAAAAACATAAATTTTCCATAATATGATTTTTGGGCCACAATGAATAATGTGACTAATAATTGAGCTAAATGTGATATTATAGATCATGGAAAACGAGATTCGGGCTTAGATCGGGAAAGATCGAGGTTATGGACCAAGTCGAGAGAATTAGCTACTTTCGCGTCCGAGGTAAGTTGGTGTAATAATAAAGTAATGCTATTATTGATTTTTCTTGAAATCTAAATTAGTATGTCAATTAGACTATGTCGGATCAAATATTATGATGATATGTAAATGATGTTGAAATACTCCAAGAAAGTTTTATGGTATGCTATGCATACGAAATAATTTAGAATATGTCTACGACATTGTGATGAATTGATATTCATGATATTTTCATGAAATGTATTGACATGAATTTTTACAAAAGAAATGAGGAAGAAATAAAAGAGAAATCTCGATTAAATGTAAAGAATATGAAGGGTACCGTAGTCATGACATGAGATATGTAGGTCCCGTGTAAGACCATGTCTGGGACATGGCATCGACACCGAACCGAGATCTCATGTAAGACCATGTCTGGGACATGGCATTGGCATCAACATGAGGTCCCGTATAAGACCATGTCTAGGACATGGCATCAGCAACGAGATGAGGCTTAGATCTCTTGTAAGACCATGTCTGGGACATGGCGTTGGCATCTAAAGAGTGATCCCGTATAATACCATGTCTGGGACATGGCATCGGCATCAGACTATGATCTCGCGTAAGACTATGTCTGGGATATGGCATCGACATCGATATGAGATCCCGTGTAAGACCATATCTGGGATATGGCTTCGGCATCGACTTGAGATCCCATGTAAGACCATATCTGGGATATAGCTTTGGCATCTTATCATGAGAATGACATTTCTGGTATCCTTTGGTATTTTAAGTAAGTTAACGGGAAAAGTATTCAAGTTGATGAATTTAATGAGAAAGGTAAAAGCTATGTAATGAGATAAATACATGATGGACCATCGGTAAGGTGGTGAATGAGTATATGTGTATATAAAGTGTTATGAAATAGTAGAGATATGTACTCAAACTTATGAGTAATATGCTCGGTATGTGAATGAATTTTAGCGAGAATACAAACAAGTAATACATATGAAGATAATATTATGATGACCATTGATTATAGGTCAATACCCGTGATGTATGAGAATGTGATAATTTGATTGAAGATATGTATGTTTAAAAAGAAGTTAAAACAATGAAAATATGAAAGAGTGAAATTAGCTGTCAAACAGTGTTGGACAGCAGCAGTTATGTGAATTTGAAAAATCACCAAAAATAGTGTAAATTGAATTAGAGACTAAATGAGATATTAAATGAAATCTTATTGAGTCTATTTTCTTATAAAAGAAACAAGGTAAGCAAAGAACTTATATATTATGAGATATTTAAGGTTTTATGGGACAGGGTCAGAACGATTTTAGAATCCCCTATTCCAACTTTAGAAAATCACCAAAAATTAAAAATTTTATAAAAAATTTTATGATGTATAATTTATATGCTTAAATTTCTCAATGAGTCTAATTTCAAGAGAAACAAATAGAAACATTATTATCAATTTTTAGTGAAGAGAGGTCAAAACTGTCAGGTAGCAAAACAACGGAGAATTTAATGAATAAACTGTACTTATTGTAAAAATCAAAAATTCTAGAAATTTTGTGACAAGAAGATATATGAGTCTAGTTTTAGGGAAAATTTACGAAACTTAATTTGGAGTTCCATAGCTTAAGATATAATTAATTTAGTGACTGTTACTCAGGAAGACAGCCCAAGATGGAATTGAGTAAAAAGAGGAAACATGTGAATAAATGATTTTATTTTCTTAAAAATACATTGTGAGGATTACTAAAATCATATTGATTAATTGTTCATTATTATTATATGCCAACTTACTAAGCTATAAAGCTTATTCTCTCTTCTCCGTTTTCTTAGTGTTGTTAGGTCGACTCGGGGTTGGAGATCGTCCGAGACAGCATCACACTATCAGATGGTAAGTTTAGGGTAATGACAAACGTTAGGTGTTTACGAGTGAGTGGCATGTATAGAGACTTAGATATTGGTAATATGTATTCTTAAGATTTGACCAGAGATATTGGCTTATATTGTTTTATTGTATAAGGCCATGAGATGTGGCTCATATTGACCATGAATATGTAAACTTATTTATGCATTCATGTGTTAAGATCTCGTGTGATATAATTATGTTTGTTTGTCATGAATGGTTAGCAATATATTACATGTATTTGAATGTGGGAATGTGAAAATATTTAAGGGTAACAAAAGGGCTTGGAATATGGCCCTAAGTGTTGGCCACACGGGTAGAGACATAGCCATGTGTCTCAGTCGTGTGGAGGACACGGCCTAGCAGACAGGTGTGTAACTTGGCCGTGTTCCCCTAAATGTTTGATGACGTCATCAACAGAGAGTTACACGGGTGGAGGACACCAGTGTGTCCTGAGCCACACGGGCGTGTGAGACCACGCGACCTGCCCACACGGGCGTGTGACTCTCCGAAGTATGAAAATTTTCACTATGCCTTAAAACTTTTAAAAGTTCTTAGATTAGTCCCAAACCCTTACCAGTTTATGTTTTAAGGCCTCGTAGGCCCGTATAAGGGACATTAAGGTGGAAATTGAAAATTTTTAATGTTGAAAGAAATTTTATGGCCCGATTTAAAAGGTTTAAGAATGTTCAAGTACAGTAACGCCTTGAACCTTATCCCAGAGTCGAATACGGGTAAGGGGTGTTATAGTCCCTACGCTCCCCAACCACAACAATCTCTCTACCCTCAGTTGTTTTCAAAGCTACCCTCTTAGAGGCATAATCTAGGCTAACTTGATGTTCAACTAACCAGTCCATACCTAGAATTAAATCGAACTCCCCAAATGGTAACTCCATAAGGTCTATGGGAAATAGTACCCATTGAACCTCTAACGGACATCTTCTATAGAATTTATTTACAACAACAGATTTTCCTAAGGGGCTTATACAGTTACATCAGTAGTGGTTTTCTCTACCCAACACCCAATTTTTCAAACATTCCACAAGATACATAAGAGTGGGTTAATCTTATATCGATTAAGGTAAAGTATGGGATAAAATTAACGGTAAAGATACCTACTATGACATTGGACGTATCTCTTTCCTCACGTCCCCTAACGACATAGACAAGGGTGGGTTATTTAGCCTCAGTTCAACTTGCATCCATAGCTACATTATTTGCTGCCCGATTCTGCCCACAGCCCCTCAAAAGTAGTAGGCCCGCTCTCTAATTTTGGGTTGGAGCTTGCGCCTACTCGTTTCATTAAGGGCATTCCTTTGTCATATGTTCCATCGACCTGCATTTAAAACAAGTGCCCAATTTTTTCCAACATTCGCCCGAGTGTCGCTTCCCACAATACCTACAAGAGTTGGGCTCATTCTTAGTGTTATTCATCGTAACCATTTTGTCGTGGTCTACCATCTCCGATTCGTTTAGCAGGGCGAGAGTTCGAACCAGCGGAGCCCTCATAACCCGTTTTCAAATAATACGCACTTGTATTGTTCCCTGGCCACCATTCCCTAGGCATATTGATTGAGCAAAGAAATGGGAAGGGAGAGTGGCATAACTTGAACTAGAAAGGGATAAGGATTGTGCTTAACCATTAGACTACTACCCACACTTGACATATTTATACCAAATTTAATATTTATACTAGATCAATTTTGTTCCTTAATTGTTGAAAAAAATGGAAGAAAATGGGAAGAGTGGGGTTTGAACCTAAGATCTCTTAGGGATTACTCTAGCTTCATAACCATCAAGACGAAATCATTTCAAGACTAAGTCATTTCTTAGTGATTAATTAAATTTCTAACCTTATGTATTTTGGGGTGTTACATGGCATATACGTGGATTGTCACATGGATGACGCGTCGTCATTTAATTAATTTTTTAAAATTTTAAAAATATACAATTTTTGTATAACTTTTATAATTTTTTAGCAATTTTATTGATTTTTAATTTTAAAAATAATTTTAATATTATTTTTTAAATTTTTAAAATTAAAAATATTAAATGCTGACATTTCATCCACGTGGCAATTCATGTGTATGCCATGTGAACAAAGTTAAAAAAAAAACATTAAATTTTTCATTACTTTGGGGTGATTTGACAAAAAACGTAAGTTTAAGGGCTAAAAAAGGTGAAAAATTAGATGGAGGGCTAAAATAACTTCTTCTTCTTTTTTTTTTTTTTTTTTGTAAAGTTGGAAAGTCAAAAAAATCATTATGCTAAAAACAAAAGATAAAATTGAGGAATACTATGCATTTATTTTTGGGATAAAATTAATTTTTTAAAATTTCATAACATGTAAATTTGAACTTAAAGTCTAATATATATTGTAAATCTAACAAAATAAAGTGATAAAATTTATTTTTAAAATTTTTTAATTTTGAACTTAAAATTTATATAAAATTTTAAAAATTTTAATCTTGACACTTGTAAAAAAACTATAATGTGAAATATATGTTTATTTATATTTTTATTTAGAGCCTAATATGATATATATTAGTTTTCTTACCAATCGATGTATGTATTATTTCAATTATATTAAATTATTTTTATAATATTTTTTTATTAATTTTTAAGATTTGAGTTATAAATGATTACATAATAAGTTAAAAGTTTAGAGAAAGTAGAAGCGATGAAGGCATCGACAACTTGATTCCCTTCTCTGTAAACATGACTTCCCAATTCAATCACATTAATTCTTTTGTAACAGTTACAAATGCGTTTTGTAGATAACCTGTCACGTACTTACTTACGAGTGTTGTTACTAACATACTATGTATTTCAATAATAACTGTACACACATCCAAATCCATTAAATACTCTCATTATTCAAACCCGTTTACCATTATGATCCTAGATCACACGTCAGTAGTAGCAGGCATGGTGTAATAAAAGATCATGATCTATATGTAATAAATTACATCTAAATGTATGAACCTTTTGCAATAGTGTGAAAGTTATCACGAGGTAGATCAATTCCATTTCTTTATATTTATATGTTTATTTAATTTTTTATCCAATACTTGTATCTTTACAGTTTATTTTAGAATGATTAATTTAATATTAAATTATTATTATATATAAACTAGTTTTTTCCGCATGAGTTTACTATTTATATAAATTATTTTAAATATAATATATTTTGAATATTTTAAATATATTACATGCATATATTTTACAAGAAAAATATTAAAATCTAAATAGTATTAAAAATTATTTGATGATCATGGGTTAATTAAAATACATTTCATTTTATTAATATTTTAATAAAATATAAGCATATATTAAACAAAATGATTTAATGTGAGAGGAAACTATTATCATAGTGTTATTTAGGTTAAAATGTGTTACAAGTCCCTGTACTTTTAAAAAATAAGAAATTAATCTATGTACTTTTAGCTCATTAAATTTAGTTCCTCTATTTTTTAGATTTCAAATTTATATCTAGCTGTTAACACTGTTAATTTTTTTTATTAAATTCAAATTAATACAAAATCACTTTTTAATTACATGGCTACCAAGTGAATTTTCTTATATTTAAAAAAATTTATAGCAACAAATTTAATAAAAAAACTTAATCGTATTAACAATTGAACCTAAACTTTAAAATCTGAAAAGTAGAATAACTAAATTTCATGAAATGAAAGAAAACTGACTAAATTCTTAATCTTCAAAATGTACAATAACTTATTATATATTTTAACCTTCTATTTACAATAAAAGTTAGGAAAGTATTGTACGAAAGCATAACATTCTTTAATTTTCATGTAAAATTTCTAAAAACACTAATATTTAAATAGTATTAAATGGTTTATTTGTATTAATAACATGTATTAGTTAAAAAATAAATAAATTTATATAAAGTTTAAGCAAAATTTAATAGTAAGTTATCCATTAAAAAATTATTTAATTTCAACCAATCAGTGCTCAAATAAATTAAAACACTATAAAATACAAAATTTAAATAATACAATGTTAAAATAATTCAAACAAACAGCATCATAGTTTAATAAGTTTTTTAAAATAATGTACGTGAAAAATACTTACTTTATTAATATTAAATTATATTTATAAAAAAAAAAACCATTTGTATTCATTTATATGTAAAAGTTTTTCTTTTAAAAATCATAAAGATTAAGATAAATATGTAATTTCATAAAAACATGATATTAAAACTTAAAAATAGAATTAAAAATGGGGTTAGTAGAATTGGGTAAGTAGAATCGGGGGTTAGTGAACTAGAACTCGTAAAATAGGTTAGATAATCAAATAAAATATTAAAATAATTAGAATTAATAATTTTAGGTTAGGAAATTAAAATTAGGTGTCTGAGAATTAAATTTTGATTAAAATGGATTTTCAAAAACAAGGTTTGATTTGAAAATAATTTTGAAATTTATTTTAATTGAAAAGCAAAGACCTATTTGAAAAAGGGAAGAAACTAGAGATGGTTAAATGGGCAATAGTCCAATTTTTAAAAATTTGGTGCCTATTTAACAACCCCATGTCTCATTTTCTCCCATTTTTCATCTTCTTAGAAAATTTGCTAAATAAAAAATCAAAGCTTTTCTTCCGAAATTAGTTCATCCTCTTTTATTCCTAAGCTCTCTAAACACAAAATCTCTTTTCAATTTTGAAGAACACCCATGTTTTTATCCTTAAAATCCTCAAGAGATCTTCACACATTTTAGCTCGAATTAGTTCTATAGCTCGTTGATTTTGTAAAATTGAGGTGAGATTCTATTTTTTTATGATTAAACTAAGTGAGTTGTTATTTCAATTCAAGATTTAAACGATTTAATCAAGATCTCTGTCGAAACCATTTTTTTCAGGTTTTGAAAAAATAGGGATCGACTTTAAAATTTAAAAAATGGAGTCGCCAAGCTGTCGAAACCATTTTTTTCAGGTTTTGGAAAAATAGGGATCGACTTTAAAATTTTAAAAAATGGAGTCGCCACTGACCTTTCTCGAGTTGCGATCGGGTCACCTATTATTATTTTAATAAAACATTTTGATTTATTAAAACAATTAATTTTGGTCTACGAAAGTCAAAAAATGGGCTCGAGAGTCGGTTACGCACGAGGAAGGGTTGGCACCCTCGTAACGCCCAAGATTGGTACCTAATTGATTACTTTATGCCCTATCATCAAACGATTGAAAAAATTTTAAAAATACGATCTTTTGTTCAAAAGGGCGTTTAAATATGTCGAAGTAAAAATCGAGGCTCACTTATCTCAAAGAAATAAGAATGTCGTATCCAGTAAGTTAGGGTGCAACATACCAATTTCTCGAAATTAAGCTCGTCCTTTTTACTTAAAAGGTTCATATATTTAAATCGAAAAGGGATATTTAATTATTTTGGGTCGAACGAAAAATCAGTACCCAGTAAGTTAGGGCTCGATTTTTCAAAGTCCCAAAACATAAAATATTGCCTTGATTTTGAAATTCCTATTTCGAGACAATGAATGCCACATTCGGTAAGTTAGGATGTAGCATTTCAAGGTCTCGAGAATAAGTTTTATTTGAAAATTTACATATTTGATTTTGGAAAGGATACTCGGCGGTTTAAGTTTAACGAGGAAAGTCGGAACCTAGTGAGTTAAGGCTCGATTTTCTCGTAATTCCCAAATTCAAGTTATGTTTTTGAAAACCTTTAATGGAGGTTATTAAAGGATATCAAATGCAATCTTTTTGAGATACAAATACGGGATAATCGCATGCAAATTAAAGAAATAAATCATAACCAATATGTTACACAAATGGATCATAATAACCAACAAGGGTAAAATGATACGTATAATAACAATGACATCATCATATACAAACACTAGCATTAATGTTCAAAAACTTAGAAAGACAAATTTAAAAGAAATTTAAAGCAAATTAAAACAAGTGAAATTTAGCGAGCTTTTAACGAATACGAACGGATGGTTATAAAAAAGAAATTTAGAGCTACAAGAATTCAAATAAAAATTTTAAACAAGCAATATATTATGAAAGATAAGGTCTTTAAAAGAAAAGAAATCATATACCCATAGAATGTCTATATACATGCATAATATGGTGTTTAAAATATTTACATGATGTAATGTAAAAAGAATGACAAACATGTAATATAAAAATATGATATACATGATATAAAAATAAAATACAAAATTTGAACATACATATATATATTTATAATGCACGCAAACTATAATTTTAAAATACATAGATGTAATATATAAAACATATATAATAGTATTGAAAATACATATATAAAATAATATACAAGAATACATATAACTATAATATTGAAATGTATATGTAAATACAATATATACGCCATGTATAGTAAAATAATAGCATATAAAATGTATACAATATATGTATGTAATAATAATAATACAATAAAGAGTAATTTAGCTATCAAGATGACAAAATGATGGATTAAAGATTAAATTAAAAAGAATAGCAATTTTAGGGCTGAATTAAGAATTAAAAATGGTCAAAGGACCTAAGCAAAACACGGGCGCAAGGTTTAAGGACCAAAACTGGAAATAAACTGGCCCTTGGAAAGCTGCGTTTAGGTGCGGACCGAATTGCAATAATACTTAAATCTCAGGGGCAGTTTTAATCAAGAAGATAAAATAAATGAAGGGCCCAATCAAAAGCTCTTGTGAACGTGAGGGACCGAACACAGAAATATACCCTCAGACGCCAAAACACGCGGATCTGCGCATTCTTGGGTCGGGTCATGGGGTCTGAAACGAGCCATCAACACGGCACCGTTTTAGGCCATGGAAGAGGGCTCTAAATGGTGCCGTTTAGTCCCTCAAAAAATCAAAAATTTTAACCCTAAATGGGTTTCAGATGACAGAACCGTGGAACCCCCCAGCTTCATTTTCGGCGCCACTCTGCTAGGGTTTACAACCCTTCGTCGTAGATGGTGGCTAAGGCCGATTAGGGGCTTTCCAACCCTTTATTTTGAAGCGTTTGAGGGTTCTATCCTCGGGTTTTTTTTTTATTTCCAAGAACTAATACTAGGCTATGTTTGAATGCAGGTAAAGGTTATGAAGACGACGAAGAAGGGAGCCCGCTGAACACCTCCTACCCTCGTCGGAACTCGATGAGTTTCTCGACGCAATAGGATCCTCGGAGATTCTCGACTTCGACCAAAAATGGTAAGTTCTTTCTTTTTTCTTTAATATTCCTTCATGCAATGAATAAATAAAAAGAAAAATAATGAAACAGATGAAATCACTTTTCAAAAGTCGATTCTTTTAATTGATTCTTGCTTCTATTACAAAATGTTTTTGTTTTGCTTTTGTATTATATTTTGGTTCTAAAAAAAATAAAAAATAAAAAAAAACCCCTCTTTCACTTCTGTTTGGTTGATGGTTTTATAGCCAAATGCCTCGTGTTGGCTTCTGTTTTCTGCTCTACTGTGCTCTCTGGTTGCTGATGTTCTTTGCAGGTCAAAAGCGATGGGAGCAGGTGGCGGAGGTGATGGGCAGGTGGGCAGACTCGGAGAAGGCTAATGTTTAGTTAGGCTACCGATTGGGTCCCAGGTTGTTGGGTTTGGTCTGGGCTTGAGTGTAATGGGTTTTGAGCCTGCTGGTATTGGGTGTTTGGTTGTAGGTGGGTTATGGTTGGGTTTGGGTAGTTTGGGTTAGTTTAGGGTCTGGTTCTAAATGGGCTATTAAAGGCCCGGGCAAATTTTGGGTATTACAATCTCAATATATCACTTGATTTTGAAGTTGATTTTTGGCTTGAAAATGGTGGATCTTGTATTTCTTGACTAAGCTTTGGTTTTAAAGTAATTTCTAACTCATTTTTATCTAATTAAAAGGTAATTAATCTTAATTGAACAAATCATTAATGAATTTAAGCAAATTGAATATTTTCCCCTTTTAAAAGATCACATAAGCTTTCATTTTTCGAAAAAATTAGATCAGTGAAATTGGATGAATTTGATGGTTTGGATATGTAATTAGATCATATTTAGGATGTATGAAGTTGAAACCTAAGCTTAGAAGTGAGATTTGAGTGGTTAAACACCTATTTCGACAAAATTAGTTAAGTTTTCAGTATAGAGGTTAATAGGCTTTGATCTATAATTTTGGAATGGTTTAAAGGTGTTTGTTGTTGTTAGTAATAACTTTGTAATATGTTTGATGTGTATGAAAAGTGCCAATTCATTTGGGAGCCTCCACAACCATGAACAAAGGCAGATAAAAGCTTACTTGAGCTTGGTAGTTGAAGCAATGGTTGCTAAAGTAAGTGGTCCGATATACTGCATTTAAACTTAAGTACGCAGGCTAAGGTAACATATGCGAACCCTTGCTTAATTAATATGTGTACCTTGATTTCTCTTGGTGCAAACCATTATAATTTTGTTTGCATGTAGGGTATGCATGCTGTGCGATTTTAATGAGTCAAATGCATGAATTTAAAATGTGTAGGTAATTATAGGAATAAAATAGATAAGTTGTAGTTGTAAACTATAAAATTTAACGTGAAAAATGTGTGAAATTTTGTACTTAAAAATTGTGCGTATATTAATTGGTGTGAAAAGTTACATGAGCGATTGTACTAATAAATAAATATATATATATATATATATATGTTTATGGTCTTGTTATAGATATAATATATATAAGCGTCTATGGTTGCATTTAGAATTTTATTATTTTATATATATATATATGTGTAATTTTGACGTGATAGAGGGGGGTTTTAAATAGGTATGTATATATAATATAATTATGTGTATATATAATATAATTATGCGTGTTGTTGCATGTATAATGTATATGTGATTATGGGTCTTAAAATTTATAATATATAAATATGCATAAAAGGGTCCTGCTATGTATAACATATATGTGTCTATTGTTCTGTTAGATATACTCTATATATATGCGTCTAGGGATTTAATAATATATAAAAATTTATGCCTTTATGAATATATATAAGCGCTAAGGGGTATTGTTTCATATAATACATATACGTATATAATATAGGCGTGGCTTTATTTTATATATATATATATATATATATATATATATGTGTGTGTTATAGCCCAATTTTGCCAATGAGAACAAGCCCAAAATTAAACTAAATTAACAGTCAATGTCCAATTACAAGACCCATTTCGAGTCCATTTACAACCAAGCCCAATTTGCATTAACCCATTTACCCAAAATAAACCCAATTACAACTTTAGCCCAACATTTCAAACTCGTTTACAAACCCAACTACCCTAGCCCATTAACCAAATACACCCAAACCCTAACTCAGAAACCCTAGCCCGAATACCCATTTAGCCTTTGCCGCCAATGCCACTGACCCACTTGCTCTGCCCATCTGACAGCAGCTGCAGCACCGCCCCAAGGTCGTCTCAGCACCGCCCAAGGAGCCCTGCAAGCATTAAACGAGACAAGGACAGAAAGCAATAGAAAAATAATAAAAAATAACTTGTAAACGAAGTAAACAGAAGGCTATAAAAGCCTGATTCAAAACGATTGTAAGGGTCGGATTTTGAACCCCAAAAACAGCAAATACAAACGCAAGAATATTCAAAGGCAAAATAGCAGTATTCTAGCAATAACAGCGAAGGGAATACCCCGAATTTCAAAACAATACCAGGAAGCAGTGGATTAAAGTATTAGAATACCAGAGCAGATTACTATCGTGAGGCGATTTTGCTTTACAACTTCGTTTTTATGTATGGTTTTTGAATAATAATCACAGTAATATTATAAAGAATAAAAAAAAAAGGAAAAATCGAAAATTTACCTTTTTCCGGCCACCAAAACGGTGGCCGGAACGACGACGGACGGCGGCGCGCACGGTGGTCCGATCATCGGCCGGTGACCGGCCGGTGACCGGACGGTGACCGGTCCGATGACCGGTCCGGCACCGGAGCCTTCCCCCCGGAGCTTCTTTCCCTCTCCTTCCCTCTTTCTCTTTCTCCCTCTTTCCCTCTCCTTCCCTTTCTTCTTTCCTTCCCTTCTCCTCTCTCCCCCTTCTCCCTTTTTTTTTCTTCCCCGGGTACCAAATGACCCAAAAACAAAAAAACTCATCTTTTATACTAACCGACCTGGGTCGGGTCGACCCGACCCAGGTCCGCCTAGGATCCGCGCGTTGTGACGTCACTGGGGTTATTTTCAACCCCAGTCCCTCCGCTTTTCTGGTGGTTTACAATCAAGTCTTAAATTTTTGCAATTTAGCCCTGGAAGTTGTCCCGTGTTCCGATATGGTCCCCACTGCTGCGCACCGTTTTAAAAGCACAGGAAAATTACTGTTTTGGCCCCCTTATATTTTACCCGTGTTCTAATAGGTCCCTGTGACTTGTTTTAATTTTAAAATTTGGCCCGAACCTTTGTTTTGTTCTTCAATTTAGTCCCCTTTCCAGCGACACCGTCTTGAATAACCGGGAAAATTGCTGTTTTGGTCCCCTGAGGTTTTGCCCGTGTTCGAATAGGTCCCTTTTGACTGTTTTGGTTTTAAAATCTGGCCCAAAACTTTAAATCTGTTTCTAATTTGGTCCTTTCTGCCCTATTTCGTTTTTTTATTATTTTATTATTATTATTATTATTATTATTATTATTATATATGTGTATATATATAGCACGTTATCATTCGTGTCTATTTATATTAAGTTTTATTCGTTTTAATATTGGTTGATATTGTTAATATTATTATGTCTATCTACTATTTTGTTTTTTAAACATTAATATTATTCATTTTATATTATATATATTATTCTTTCCAATATTATATTTTATTATATCGTTATTACTATTTACTTTCTTTATGCATATATATAATATATTCTTAGTATTATCATTATATATTTTATTTTCTAAACACGTACGTATGTGTATTTTATATATTTATAATCGATCCTAATATTTTTATTTCTCATAAATATATACTTATTACTACTATTATCATTATACATTTTTTACTATGTACATATCACTCCACCGTTTATTTATTCTTTTTGGTATATTTATTATTTCATGTGTATGTTTTTAACGTTATATATGTTTATATATTACGTGCATATATTTCTAATGTTATATTTTATATATTATGTATCCTGTATATACTTTTAACATTATTATGTATCTATATATATGTATAAATCCAAGTAGTTTTGTAAATAATTTGTCTCTAATATTATCATTTCCCACGTATGTGTTACGTATATTTCTAATATTATTATCATCAATATACATAGCTATTTTCATGTGCTTATTTCAAATACATCATTTCTACATTATATCATTACGTATATATCACATTTCCATCTTGATTATTGATATATATATATACTTTGCGTGTACCCATAATATCATATTACTCGTATATTTTCATCCCATGTTTTATATATATTAACATATATGTGTGTTTATCAAACTCAGCATTATCTGTTTTATATATGTTTGCATTATTATTATTATCACACTATATGCATCACTATAACCATTATTATTATGCATACATTATTATATGTTTAATATATATTATATATTATTTATTCCGTATATTTTTCACCTTTATCATCATTTGTTTTTTAACATAGCATATTGTTTCACATTATTGTTATTTCTATGTCAACTCTCTTTGTCACAATCTTTTCATGTTTTAAAAAATAAGGCAATGTGCCGATTTTAATATTATGCCGGTGATTTCATCGCTATGTTGGGTGAATCACGAATGGCTCGTGTTAAAAGCGGGATATCCTTTTTAAAAATAAAAAAACCCTTAAAATGCTCGTATTTTGATCGGACCACAACTAAATTTTTAAATTGAACTCGTATTTTCAAAAATTAAGACAACGCATGTTTGAAAAGATACCAATTTTTGGGCGTCGCGGGGGTGCTAATACCTTCCCCGCGCGTAACCGACTCCCGGACCCTACTTTTCTCTGAATTTCAACGTGGACCTAAATTTAGCCTTTTTACTTAAAAAACGAATTTTTCAGCCAAAAGAAGTTTTAATAGGTGTCCGATCACACCTAAGAAAAAGGATCGGTGGCGACTCCTTTGCTTTAAATAAATCGAAATTCGTTTTCAAGATTTTAAATCGCCACAATTAGCGACCTAAGCTAAAAATTTTTCGTCGCTACAGCTGGCGACTCCACTGGGGACCAGTCTTCGAGAGTCGAATCAAATCAAAAGCGTTGTCGAAATTTTCGAAATGCCCTTTTCAAATTAATGTTTAGTCGTGATCCTCAAAATTTTTGGAAAAATCATGCACTTGCATCTCGTTGTGAATATTTTCTAACTTGTTCTGTCTACCTGTTTTGAAGCTCTAAATTTCTAAGCTCCGGTTCTCTAAGTTTAGTTTTTAAAATAAAACGAAAGGTTTGTGAGTTTCTCCCCACACACCGCGCACTTGCATTTAGCATGACATGAGCGCCATACCCGGGCTCCGTCCCTCTTAAGTGAAAGTAAACGCTACGCCTTCGTGAGTTAACTCGTCCCTCCGCACAGGCTAGTGAATACTTTCGGGTTACATATGACTTATGCTTTCGTGAGATAACTCGTCCCTCCGCATAGGCATAAGTAAATGTAATCCCTCGAATTGATCTCGTAAGCCTGTGATGGGCTATGACCGAGGTTTTGTACTAATCTTAGTAGATGACAGTACAGACAAT
Source organism: Gossypium stocksii (assembly GCA_020496765.1). Classification (NCBI taxonomy): domain Eukaryota; kingdom Viridiplantae; phylum Streptophyta; class Magnoliopsida; order Malvales; family Malvaceae; genus Gossypium; species Gossypium stocksii. The sequence goes on from CM035623.1 coordinate 40,186,923, forward strand.
TCGGGTACCTTTCTAGAACCTAAAACCACATATAATGAACTGTACGAGCCACCTAATTAGAGCCATGCCGAACCTCTGTCCGTTTAGCAAACACCAAAATAGGCACACGGGAGAAATGCCTCTTACCTTTTGTACTTTCACTTTGTATATAAGGGGAAGGGATTTATCTGTTAAATTGAATCGGGTAGTTTAAAATTGCTTTAATTTATTTTCATTTATATTTGATCACTAACCGTGTTTTGATTGTCATTGTTTTATTCTTCATCATGCATCATAGGCATCATTATAGGACGGTGTTGACTAAAGATTAGTTGCCAAAGAACGGGTTTCAAATGGAAGAGTCGATTGTGCAAACGACCGAGACAAACATCGCGGTTCGGGATTGGTCTTTGAGGACTCAAAGAGAAAAGGGAGACAGCCTGGTAGAAGGATGCATTGTCAATCTGCCCGAGCGGGTAACTGTGAATGTCCGTCAAAACAATCTTAAGGACTTGGTTTGGATCTGGAATCAGTGGGATTCAGATACTAGGGGCATTTTCACCGAAAGGTACGGGGACATAGCCCATCTGATTGCTGTTAAAGTAGACGAAAGATTGATTCAAGCTATGATCAGATTTTGGGATCCGGGTTATCAGTGTTTCACATTTAACCAAGAAGATATGACCCCTACGATAGAGGAATATGCTGCTTTGCTGCGTGTCGAAAGCATGCAAGCCTACAAAATATATGTCAAAGAGCCCAAGCCGATGACCTTCAAGAAAAAGTTAGTGAGGCTGACGGACATGACCGATGCATGGGCCGAAAAGCAAATAAAGAAAAAGAATGAAATCAGCTGTGTCCCATGGTTTTCCCTACGAGACCTGGTTTTAAATCATCCTGACATGTTGAAACGGATAAATTTGTTTGCTTTGGCTATCTATGGTTTGGTTGTCTTTCCGAAGATTCTCGGACATATAGAAGTAGCGGTAGTGGATTTCTTTGAAAAGTTGAAGCAAGGTATCAATCCTGCCCCAACTATCCTAGCAGAGACCTTCAGATCTTTGAGCAGTTGCAGAAAAAGAGGGGAAGGACAATTCATCGGATGAGCGCAGCTACTCAATGTTTGGATTTTGAGTCACTTTTGGAAGGTAGAGCGCACACCGTTCTACATGTTTTCGAAGACATTTGCCCCGTTGGAAGCTCACCTTAAGAAAGAATGGCCAAAGGAGGTTACTGAACAGCATTGGGTCTCAGTGTTTCAGAACCTGTGTGCCGAGGACATAATTTGGAGAGCGTCGTGGATACGCCCTTCGCTTCTGTTATACAAGGTCGGAAACCAAGATTGGGTACCACTACTTGGATTGTGGGGAGGAGTTGGTTATGCCCCTCTTTTGGTTCAAAGACAGTTCTCTTCACGACAGTTTATACCCGTCACCAGTGGTCTAGCACAGTCAGAGTTTGCTTTTGCAGGTGAAGGTTACATGAAGAAAGTCCGAGACACTGCAAAGGCTTGGAAAAAAATTCATCTGATGGAATTGGCTTTATACGCCGATACTATCACCCAGGACTATGATGCATGGAGAAAGCAACGGATGAGTAGTTTGCGAGTCTCATCGGCAGATCACGCCTTTCAAAATCCTTTCTCGAAAGAAATCCCATCCGAGCTAGAGACGGCGAGACAAGAATTCGAACGCGAAAAGACCAAGATGTTACGGGATCTTAGTGCCCTTCAGGAAGAAAACTATCAGCTGAAGATTGATGTTCAAATTGAAAGATCTAGGGCTGAGAAGGTGAAAAAGGAAGCCGAGGTCGTGAGAAACGACTTAAGAGATCTTCATCTGGAAAATAAAAAGTTGAGAGGCACTATAAAGAACAGCGGACTAGGCAAGTCGTCAGCGGAATGGAAAGAGGAATTGAGTAACATCAAATGTGGGATGGAATTTTGGAAAGGAAAAGCAAAGAAAGAAGAAGAAAAAGCTGCACGGGCTGCAATAGAGTTAAGAAAGAAGTCTGCCGAGCACGAAGCTACGTCTGCAGAACTGATGACCGGTCGAGCTAAGCGTCAAGAATTAAAAGAAATGATATGGGATTTAGAAGACACACTACAAGCTCGACAACAACAATTAGAGGCTCTTTTGGAAGCCTTGGAAGAGAAGAAGGGTCAGTATGATAGAGATATCCATGCCTACGAAAATGCCCTCCGCGAAAAGGATGAGAATCTTAAATATTTGATCAACGAGATTCGTACGGCAGCCATGCACATAATGCAAATAGCGGATGAAGCGGAGACTCTTAGCTGCCAGTTCCCGCCTAGACAGAGATCGAGCATATCAGAATTTTTGGAACGGGTGAAGAATTACGGCAATGTAGCAAGGAAGTTTGTATAAAAGCTGAATCAAATAATGGAAAAACGTTTTGTAAATAGACTCTTTTGATTAATGAAATGCCTAAATAGGGGCTATCTGGAATCAACACCGATTTTACATATGCATTCATAACTAACATTTAACATTCATTCATTCATTCATTCATTCATTCACTGCATATCCCACGATCATTTGCTAAAGAGTAGAATCATATGATGCGCAGTTGTGACGTTGTAAACCTGGAATCACACCATACGTATAGAACACGTCGACAAGCCAGAACAATGGAGGCTAAGTTTAATGAAAGAATTGAAAGGATGGAGAGAATTCAGAAAGAATTTCAGGAACAGTTAGCCAGGTCGCAACAGGAGACGAGAGAGTTGATGATAAGGTCTCGGGAAGAATCCACTGAACAGAAGGACCAATTGGCTAAAATAATGGAAATGATGTCGGCCCTAGTCAAAGGAAAGGGACCTATACAGAATCCTGAGGTTGTGAATCTTGATCAGGATCCGCCCTACCCTCCTGGGTTTACTCCGCCTCACGTGATACATAGAGGATACACGCAAGGGGGACCTGCGGGCCTGGAACAACGGCCTGTAACACCTCCTCCTGTAGGACAGGGGGTATTCGTGGCAAACCCAGGAACTGCTCCGATGGATCCACCTGTCCCAGACCTAGACGATCCGGCAGAAATCGCTAGGCTAAGGATAGAGGATCATGAAGTCCAAGAAAAATATAGAAGTCTGGAGGAAAGACTTAGAGCGATAGAAGGCATTGAAGTCTTCTCGGCGCTAAATGCTAAAGAACTTAGTCTGGTACCGGACTTGATCCTACCTCCAAAATTCAAAACACCGGATTTTGAAAAGTATGAGGGCTCGAGATGCCCGAAGGCACATCTCGTTATGTTCTGCCGAAAAATGACAGGCTATGTTAATGAAGACAAGCTGCTTATACATTGTTTTCAGGACAGTTTGACCGGATCAGCTCTCCGCTGGTACAACCAACTCAGTAGAGAGAAGATCCGGACCTGGAAAGATCTAACAGCGGCTTTTTGCGAACAGTACAAACACGTCTCTGATATGGTACCCGATCGCATGACACTACAAATGATGGAGAAAAAGCCATCGGAAACCTTCAGACAATACGCGCAGAGATGGAGGGACATCTCGGCCCAGGTAGAGCCTCCACTAACCAAGACCGAGATAGCAGTCCTATTTATCAATACCCTGAAGACACCGTTTTATGATAAATTAGTGGGAAGCGCCACAAAGGACTTCTCGGATATTGTCATATCCGGTGAACTTATAGAAAACGCGGTTAAGAGTGGAAGGATGGAAGGAGAAGGTTCGAAGAAGGCAATCCCCATGAGAAAAAAGGAGCCGGAAGCCCACATGGTGGGAACCGGAAACCGTTATGCTCCTAGTCCATATCCTAATCAATTTCGACTTCGAAATTACCCGCCACCAAACTTCTATCAACCACAAGCCCCCTATTACCAACCACCACCTTCCTATCCTTCTTACCTTGTCTATGCAACCAACAACCCGAGGCCAGCCACCACGTTTCCTTAAAATGCCGGCTCTACCCAAGGCCAACCTAGAGGAGAACCAAGGCCAGCGAGGCCTAACCCCGAGAGACCCCAATTCACTCCTATTCCTGTATCTTACGGGGAACTGTACCCTAAGCTTTTGGAAAAACAGTTGATATCTCCTCATTACATGGCACCGTTGAAACCCCCGTACCCAAAGTGGTACGACCCTAATGCTAGCTGTGCATACCACGCGGGGAACCAGGGGCACTCTACGAAAAACTGCATTGCCTTTAAATGAAGAGTCCAAGGACTAATCGATGCGGGTGTCTTACGCTTCGACGGTACTAGTGGTGCGACCGGAGACCCGTTCCCAAATCATGCTGAAAGAAATGTAAGTGCAGTGGAGGAAATAAGTGAATTGCAAACCAGAAGAGTCGTTTCGGAAATAGGCACACCTTTGCAGAGAATCTGGGAGGTGTTGCTCGAAAAAGGGTTACTCTGTCGTCTTAAAGGAGTAACCGAGAAAAGAAATATGAAAAGTCAAAATTTTTTTGATTTCCATGAAGTCGAAGGACATAATATCCAGTCGTGTGAGCAATTTAAAGAATTACTCCAAAACATGATGGACAACAAAGAAATTGAAATCTTCAATGGAAGAAAAGAGGCCAATGAAGGAGAAATATGTGCCTCTGATAGTCAATCATCGGATCTCCCTTACACGGCTGAACGACCACTGATAATTTATTATGATGCGAGGAGAGAACCGGTAAAACCAAAAATGGTAATTGAGGTGCCATCGCCTTTTCCGTATAAGGACAGTAAGGCAGTACCTTGAAAATACGATGTCAATATTGTCACTCCTGAAAGCGAAAAATCCCAAGGCACGGCTGAAAATATCGGAGAAGTTGGTCACTTTACCCGGAGTAGAAGATGCTATTCCAAAGAAGTTGAACCAGCAAAGAGGAATAATAATTCCAAACAAAAGGGAAAGGCACCCATGTTTGAGGCTGAAGTCGAATCGGAAAGTCCGCCCGAACGACAAGAGACTAAAAGACCTGTAAATGAAGAAGAGGCGCAGGAATTTTTAAAATTCATTAAACACAGTGAGTACAGCGTGGTCGAACAATTAAGTAAACAACCTGCACGTATTTCGGTATTATCTCTGTTATTAAATTCGGAGCCGCATCGAAATGCCTTGTTGAGGGTATTGAATCAAGCCTATGTAGCAAACAATATATCGGTCGAAAAGCTTGATAGATGGATCAATAACTTGAACGCGGATAATTTCATCTCCTTTAGTGATGATGAAATACCACCGAACGGTAGAGGCTCCGTGAAGGCACTGCACATAACAACCCGCTGTAAGGGTTATATAATACCAAACGTGCTTATTGATAATGGATCAGCACTTAATGTTATGCCCCTAGCCACACTTTCCAGAATTCCGATAGATTTGTCCTATTTGAGGCCGTGTCATTCCACGGTGAGGGCATTTGATGGAACGAGACGAGAAGTTGTAGGAAAAATTGAGATCCCTCTAGAAGTGGGTCCTTATGTCTATGACGTCGAATTCCAAGTTATGGACATCACTCCTTCATATAATTGCCTCCTGGGGAGGCCATGGATTCATTCCGCGGGTGCCGTTCCATCATCCCTTCATTAGAAAATAAGATTTATCATGGATGGTTGCTTGGTTACCGTTGAAGGTGAGGAGGATATTGTTGCGTCGATTTCTGCAGACACACCTTACCTCGAAGCGAACAAAGATGCTGTGGAATGTTCTTTTCGATCCTTTGAGTTCGTCAATGCCACGTTTGTGGCTGAAGGAAGTAGAATTCCTGTGCCTAGACTGTCAGAGAATACTAAAATGGGAATCAAGTTGACGGTAGGAAGAGGGGCCCGAGCGAGAAAAGGGTTAGGAAGACATCATCAAGGAATAGCCAGGGCTCTAAAGCCAATTCACCACAAGGCCCGTTTTGGGCTAGGATTCCAACCAAAGGCACATCATTTAAAGAAACAGTGGAGGAAGGAGCAAGAAAGAAGGGTTGCGAGGACTCTGGGGTGAGAGCTGGAATGGGAACCCATTGAGTACCCCCATCTGTCAACGACATTTACATCTGCTGGAATAATATATCCTGGGCAAGATAGTGTACACAGCCCATTGTTACTCATTGAGAAGGCTTTCCAGAACGTTTGCATAAATGTCATTGATGAAGAAGCTGGCACAAGTAAGAACGTTTCAAAGATACGCCCTTGTCCCCCGGGTTACATGTTGAACAATTGGACCGCTGAAGATCTCCTTGTGGTTTACAAGTCTTCCTCAGAGTAATATCCGATATTCACTTTTTGTGTCCCTAAATATAATGGGATTCTTTTGTAAGAGCTGTCGTCTGCTCTTTGTCTATTAAATGAATATTAATGAAGAAGCATTTTGTCATAACCTTTTGCATCTACTCCATAATTATTCTTTCATTTCATGGCCTGTTCTTGCACTTACCTCATATCATGCCATAATGTTTTGTTTGTTGTTGCCAAAACTTGGATGTCCCTCTATAGTGTTCTCTTTCCCATTCAATTTTCAGGTGTTCAGATGCCAATGACATGAACGAACCCGTTACCAATCTTGAAATCGATTTTGAAAGGACCGTTTGTTTAGGAGAATTCGAGGATGAGGGAAATGCCGAAGACTATGTCTCGTCTCCTGACTTGCTAAGGTTGGTGGAACAAGAGGACAAACAGATTCTACCTCATCAAGAATCTGTTGAAACAATAAACCTGGGCACTAATGAAAATAAGCAAGAAGTGAAGATTGGGACCTCACTCTCAGAGGACACCAGGCATCATTTGATTGATTTGCTTCATGAGTACAAAGACGTATTTACATGGTCCTATCAGGATATGCCGGGATTGGACGGGGACATAATGGTTCATAAGCTCCCGCTGAGACCTGAATGTAAACCCATCCAACAAAAATTAAGGCGGATGAGGCCCGAAATGCTGCTGAAGATAAAAGAGGAAGTCAAGAGGCAATTTAATGCAGGCTTCCTACAAGCTTCCAGATATCCAGAATGGGTGGCTAATATTGTCCCAGTGCCAAAGAAGGATGGTAAAGTGCGAATGTGCGTGGATTATCGTGACCTGAACCGCGCAAGTCCTAAGGATAATTTTCCCTTACCACATATCGACACATTGGTGGACAATACGGCGAAGCATTTATTATTTTCTTTCATGGATGGATTTTCGGGGTATAATCAGATCAAAATGGCTCCCGAGGATATGGAGAAAACCACCTTTATAACGATGTGGGGAACGTTCTGTTACAAGGTGATGCCATTCGGGCTCAAGAATGCCGGGGCCACGTATCAGAGAGCCATGGTGACATTGTTCCATGATATGATGCATAAGGAAATAGAAGTCTATGTTGACGACATGATTGCTAAATCCCGAGGGGAAAAAGAACATATTGTCAACCTCAAAAAGTTGTTTGGAAGACTGAGAAAGTTTCAGCTGAGACTTAATCCAGTCAAATGTACATTTGGGGTTACCTCGGGAAAATTACTGGGCTTCATCGTCAGTAAAAAAGGCATAGAGGTAGATCCAGAAAAGATAAAAGCCATTTAAGAACTACCCCCGTCGCGCACTCAGAAAGAGGTCAGAGGATTCTTGGGAAGGCTAAACTACATTGCCCGATTCATTTCTCAACTCACTAATCAGTGTGACCCCATCTTTCGACTCTTTCGAAAGCACAATTCTGGAGAATGGGACGAGAAATGTCAGGAAGCCTTTGATAAAATAAAACAATACTTGTCTAACCCCCCAAGTGCTAGTGCCACCAACCCCAGGGAGGCCTTTGATTTTGTATGTAACTGTGTTCGAGAACTCAATGGGTTGTGTACTCGGGCAGCATGACGAGTCGGGGAAGAAAGAAAAGGCGATATACTACCTTAGCAAAAAGTTTACAGAATACGAAGCAAGGTATTCATCAATCGAAAAGTTCTGTTGTGCTTTGGTTTGGGCAGCTCGGAGACTCAGGCAATACATGTTGTATCACACGACATGGTTGATTTCAAAGCTAGACCCGATAAAGTATATGATGGAATCGCCCGCACTCTCAGGGAGAATGGCACGTTGGCAGATCCTGTTATCAGAATACGATATCATCTATGTAAGTCAGAAATTGGTGAAAGGGAGTGCAATAGCTGATTTCTTAGCGGCTCGAACAACCGAAGAGTATGAGCCCCTGAGATTTGATTTTCCGGATGAAGATCTAATATGCATCACAGAAAGAGAGTGTGAGTCATCAAAGGGGACGCCCTGGAAAATGAGCTTTGATGGCGCGTCAAATGCCCTGGGGCATGGGATTGGGGCAGTCTTAGTATCACCGGAAGGAGATCATTATCCTTTCACTGCTAGACTCAATTTTTTCTGCACCAACAACATAGCAGAATACGAGGCTTGTATCATGGGACTTCGGGCAGCTATTGAACGAAATATCGATGTCTTAGAGGTATACGGGGATTTAGCCCTAGTGATCTACCAAATCCGCGGAGAATGGGAAGTGAGAGATCAAAAGTTGATTAAGTACAGCCATCTGGTAGCTGAATTGATCAAAGACTTCAAAGAAATAACATTTAATTACTTCCCACGCGAAGATAATCAATTGGCTGATGCCTTGGCCACTCTGGCTTCCATGTTTAAAACAAATAAAGAAGCAGAAATAATGCCCCTCAGGATGAGCATATACGAGGTCCCTGCACATTGTTATAGCATCGAGAAGGAGGCTGATGGACGACCATGGTACCATGATATCTTAGAGTACATCAAGAATCAAACGTATCCTGAACAGGCAAACGAGAATGACAAAAGAACAATCAGAAGAATGTCAGTGGGATTTGTTCTTGATGGAGACACCTTGTACAAGAGAGGCAAAGATCAGGTGCTTATAAGATGCGTTGACACCGCTGAAGCCAAGAAAATACTTGAAGAAGTTCACGAAGGAATATATGGGACCCACTCCAACGACTTCACTATGTCCAGAAAAATTATGAGACTCGGGTATTACTGGTCGACGATGGAAAGGGATTACATTAGCTACGCAAGAAAGTGCCACAAATGTCAAATTTATGGCGACAAAATTCATGTAGCTCCTTCTCCCCTTCATGTTATGACGTCTCCATGGCCCTTTTCAATGTGGGGCATGGACGTTATAGGGCCGATTTCTCCCAAAGCTTCTAATGGGCACCGATTCATTTTCGTGGTCATCGACTATTTCACAAAATGGGTAGAAGCTGCCTCATTTGCTAATGTGACAAGGGCCGCTGTCTGTAGGTTCTTGAAAATGGAAATCATTTGTCGATATGGTTTGCCTGAAAGAATCATCTCAGATAACGCTTTGAATTTGAACAATAAAATGATGACAGAGGTGTACAAGCAATTTTACATAAAGCATCATAATTCCTCGCCTTATCGCCCGAAGATGAACGGAGCTGTTGAAGCAGCTAACAAGAACATAAAGAAGATCATCGGCAAAATGACAGAGACCTACAAGGACTGGCATGAAAAGCTGCCATTCGCTCTGTTCGCATACCGCACATCTGTGAGGACGTCCACAGGGGCAACTCCTTTCTCTCTAGTCTATGGGATGGAAGCCGTGCTACCCATTGAAGTCGAGATTCCCTCCTTACGAGTCTTAATGGAGTCGAAACTCGAGGAGGCAGAATGGGTCCAAGCTCGATATGATCAGTTGAATCTCATCGAAGAAAAACGCCTAAAGGCAATCTGTCATGGACAGATGTACCAAAAGAGAATGATTGCGGCCCATAACAAGAAGGTACTGCCAAGAGAATTCCACGAAGGAGAACTCGTTTTGAGAAAGACCCTCCCAATACAAAAAGATTTGCGAGGGAAATGGGCACCTAATTGGGAAGGACCGTATGTCGTAAAGAAGGCATTCTCTGGCGGGGCTTTGATCCTTACAGAAATGGATGGGAAGGAGTTACCAAATCCAGTAAACTCCGATGTTGTGAAGAAATACTACACTTAACAAAAAAAAAATAGGGAGATCAAGGTGAAAACCCGAAAAGGGCGCCTTGGTCAAACACAGAACATTAGGATGAAAACCCGAAAGGGCGTCCTAATAAAGCAAATCTGGGCCCAAGGGGCAGAAGCAATCTCGAACAGTGGGCCAAGTGACCAGGCTATAGTATGAAGCATTTCTGAAATACTCGAGATCTTCTACACAAGAGGCCTTGCTCAGAAAGATTCGTGATTGAGAAACGTGGCAGAGTTCATGCATTGAATATCTAGAACATTTGTATCCACTAATATGGTTCCTTTTCTTCTATGGCACTTTCAATTATCCTTGGTTGACTTTGTTTGTTACCTTCGAAATTAATGTGAAGTCTCTTTCTTGTACCTACCTGACCATTTGTATGCATCTCATTATGTTGTTTAATTGATAAAAAGTAATATGACATGCTCTGAACAAAAGAAATGTTGAGTATTACTCGGATAGAAAACTTGATAGGCACAAGAGTCTCAAAGTGGGCACAAGAGGTTCAACATACGCTAAGCAAGTGATATCCGAGAAACACAGATTACTTGTAAAGCTTAAAAGATGGATGCAAAAAAAAAAAAAACTGGGAAGGAACTTAAGAATCCTAGCGTTGAAAGCAGATCATCACGATAAGCAAAACAGGAGCTCGAAAGCAAGAACAAAAGCTCAGATGGGGCAAGATCACTGCGAGAGTCGTGATGAAAAGAGATCACGACAAACGAATGCAATGCACATAACATGTTCATGTAGGCATGAATGCATTTAAGGCAAATAGGTGCATATCACGATAACATCATGCATGACATATACAGGTATTCCAAACAGAGCAAAAGGTTTTGGGAAAGCTATCCAAATCAAGGAAAAGATACTTGAATTCCACCATGTGAGAAATTCTGGGTGATTTTAATTTATGTTTTCGAAAATCAACTCATAGTGCGAGAAGTGAGTTGAGCCTCAGGACACGCTGAGGTATTTTCAAGTTCGGTTATGTTTCAAAAAAATCAACTCATATTGCGAGAGGTGAGTTGAGCCTCAAGACACGTTGAGGTATTTTAATTTCTGTTATCTGACTCATATTATGAGAAGTGAGTCAAACCTTAAGTCACGACGAGATGTTTTCAACATCCGTCTTTAATTTATGTTTTCAGAAATCAGCTCATATTGCGAGAAGTGAGTTGAGCCTCAAAACACGTTGAGGTATTTTTAATTTCTGTTATTGACTCATATTGCGAGAAGTGAGTCAAACCTCAGGTCATGCCGAGGTACTTTCGAATCTTGTTTTTCATGTTTTCAAAATCAGCTCATATTGCGAGAAGTGAGCTGAGCCTCGAGACACGTCGATGTACTTTTGATTTCAGTTTTAGATCAACTCATATTGCGAGAAGTGAGTTGAGCTCTTTTAGTTTCAGTTTCCAGTCTATGTTTCAGGCTCAACTCATATTGCGAGAAGTGAGTCGAGCTCTTTTAAATTCAATTTTAATTACTGTTCCAAAATCAACTCATATTGCGAGAAGTGAGTTGAGTTCTTCTAATTCTAGTTTCTTAATTTCATATTTCATGATCAACTCATATTGCGAGAGGTGAGTTGAGACTTTTCAATTTCTGTCATTAATTTTTGTTTCTCAGAGGTTAACTCATATTGCGAGAAGTGAGTTAAGCCTTGGGCCTCATGTCTAGATATTTTCAAATTCTATTCTCAAATGTTCATTTTTCAAAAGTCAACTCATATTGCGAGAAGTGAGTTGAGCCTCAGTTTGCACACCGAGATATTTGCAATTTATATTTCAAAAATCTGACCTATATTGCGAGAATGCGCAGGTCGAGCAATTTCTGACTTCGTCTCAATAAAGGATGAAGATTGGAACTGATTGAAGACATCAGATTTTGCCTCTTTAAAGCTGCAATGGAGCCAGTTGAAGATACAAATTGTGCCTCTTTGAGGTTACAAGGGAGCTGATCAAAGATATAGGCCTTGCATTCCCAGTGAAGTCGCAGAGGCGCAGATTGAAGATACCAGATCTCATCTCTGAAGTTTCAGAATATCAGATCACGACGAATTCTATATCCCTGAAGTGAAGATAGATCGAGGCTACAAGGCAGATCTTAGAAGTTGCGATGAATTGAACCTAAAGCTACGAGAGGCGGTGGGTTGAATAGGGTTACTTAAGAAAAGAAACCCCAGAGCAAGTTGGGAGCTCGCAAGACCAGGCAAAATTGGCCTTTCTTTATGTCTTTGCTCTATTCCCGTTACACGACAATGAGCAAAGAGGGGCAGCTGTTATAGCCCAATTTTGCCATTGAAAACAAGCCCAAAATTAAACCAAATTAACAGTCAATGTCCAATTACAAGACCCATTTCGAGTCCATTTACAACCAAGCCCAATTTGCATTAACCCATTTACCCAAAATAAACCCAATTACAACTTTAGCCCAACATTTCAAACCCGTTTACAAACCCAACTACCCTAGCCCATTACCCAAATACACCCAAACCCTAACTCAGAAACCCTAGCCCGAATACCCATTTAGCCTTTGCCGCCAATGCCACTGACCCACTTGCTCTGCCCATCTGACAGCAGCTGCAGCACCGCCCCAAGGTCGTCTCAGCACCGCCCAAGGAGCCCTGCAAGCATTAAACGAGACAAGGACAGAAAGCAATAGAAAAATAATAAAAAATAACTTGTAAACGAAATAAACAGAAGGCTATAAAAGCCTGATTCAAAACGATTGTAAGGGTCGGATTTTGAACCCCCAAAACAGCAAATACAAACGCAAGAATATTCAAAGGCAAAATAGCAGTATTCTAGCAATAACAGCGAAGGGAATACCCCGAATTTCAAAACAATACCAGGAAGCAGTGGATTAAAGTATTAGAATACCAGAGCAGATTACTATCGTGAGGTGATTTTGCTTTACAACTTCGTTTTTATGTATGGTTTTTGAATAATAATCACAGTAATATTATAAAGAATAAAAAAAAAAGGAAAAATCGAAAATTTACCTTTTTCCGGCCACCAAAACGGTGGCCGGAACGACGACGGACGGCGGCGCGCACGGTGGTCCGATCATCGGCCGGTGACCGGTCCGGCACCGGAGCCTTCCCCCCGGAGCTTCTTTCCCTCTCCTTCCCTCTTTCTCTTTCTCCCTCTTTCCCTCTCCTTCCCTTTCTTCTTTCCTTCCCTTCTCCTCTCTCCCCCTTCTCCCTTTTTTTTCTTCCCCGGGTACCAAATGACCCAAAAACAAAAAAACTCATCTTTTATACTAACCGACCTGGGTCGGGTCGACCCGACCCAGGTCCGCCTAGGATCCGCGCGTTGTGACGTCACTGGGGTTATTTTCAACCCCAGTCCCTCCGCTTTTCTGGTGGTTTACAATCAAGTCTTAAATTTTTGCAATTTAGCCCTGGAAGTTGTCCCGTGTTCCGATATGGTCCCCACTACTGCGCACCGTTTTAAAAGCACGGGAAAATTACTATTTTGGCCCCCTTATATTTTACCCGTGTTCTAATAGGTCCCTGTGACTTGTTTTAATTTTAAAATTTGCCCCGAACCTTTGTTTTGTTCTTCAATTTAGTCCCCTTTCCAGTGACACCGTCTTGAATAACCGGGAAAATTACTGTTTTGGTCCCCTGAAGTTTTGCCCGTGTTCGAATAGGTCCCTTTTGACTGTTTTGGTTTTAAAATCTGGCCCAAAACTTTAAATCTGTTTCTAATTTGGTCCTTTCTGCCCTATTTCGTTTTTTTATTATTTTATTATTATTATTATTATTATTATTATTATTATTATATATGTGTATATATATAGCACGTTATCATTCGTGTCTATTTATATTAAGTTTTATTCGTTTTAATATTGGTTGATATTGTTAATATTATTATGTCTATCTACTATTTTGTTTTTTAAACATTAATATTATTCTTTTTATATTATATATATTATTCTTTCCAATATTATATTTTATTATATCGTTATTACTATTTACTTTCTTTATGCATATATATAATATATTCTTAGTATTATCATTATATATTTTATTTTCTAAACACGTACGTATGTGTATTTTATATATTTATAATCGATCCTAATATTTTTATTTCTCATAAATATATACTTATTACTACTATTATCATTATACATTTTTTACTATGTACATATCACTCCACCGTTTATTTATTCTTTTTGGTATATTTATTATTTCATGTGTATGTTTTTAACGTTATATATGTTTATATATTACGTGCATATATTTCTAATGTTATATTTTATATATTATGTATCCTGTATATACTTTTAACATTATTATGTATGTATATATATGTATAAATCCAAGTAGTTTTGTAAATAATTTGTCTCTAATATTATCATTTCCCACGTATGTGTTACGTATATTTCTAATATTATTATCATCAATATACATAGCTATTTTCATGTGCTTATTTCAAATACATCATTTCTACATTATATCATTACGTATATATCACATTTCCATCTTGATTATTGATATATATATATACTTTGCGTGTACCCATAATATCATATTACTCGTATATTTTCATCCCATGTTTTATATATATTATCATACATGTGTGTTTATCAAACTTAGCATTATCTGTTTTATATATGTTTGCATTATTATTATTGTCACACTATATGCATCACTATAACCATTATTATTACGCATACATTATTATATGTTTAATATATATTATATATTATTTATTCCGTATATTTTTCACCTTTATCATCATTTGTTTTTTAACATAGCATATTGTTTCACATTATTGTTATTTCTATGTCAACTCTCTTTGTCACAATCTTTTCATTTTTAAAAAATAAGGCAATGTGCCGATTTTAATATTATGCCGGTGATTTCATCGCTATGTTGGGTGAATCACGAATGGCTCGTGTTAAAAGCGGGATATCCTTCTTAAAAATAAAAAAACCCTTAAAATGCTCGTATTTTGATCGGACCACAACTAAATTTTTAAATTGAACTCGTATTTTCAAAAATTAAGACAACGCATGTTTGAAAAGATACCAATTTTTGGGCGTCGCGGGGGTGCTAATACCTTCCCCGCGCGTAACCGACTCCCGGACCCTACTTTTCTCTGAATTTCAACGTGGACCTAAATTTAGCCTTTTTACTTAAAAAACGAATTTTTCAGCCAAAAGAAGTTTTAATAGGTGTCCGATCACACCTAAGAAAAAGGATCGGTGGCGACTCCTTTGCTTTAAATAAATCGAAATTCGTTTTCAAGATTTTAAATCGCCACAATTAGCGACCTAAGCTAAAAAATTTTCGTCGCTACAATATGTATATATATATATATAATATATACATGCATGGGTTTGTTATATATAATATATATATGTATGGGTTTTGTTATATATAATATATGAGTGATATGGGTCTTGTTTTATATAATATATATCGATGGGTTTTGTAATGTTTGCGAATTAATATAAAAAATATATAATGTGATCTTTTTTAATATGTAAATTTTATTGATAATGTGTATATCTATGCATGCATGAATCAATATGTGGATTATGAGCTCTATGGTAATGCAAACTCTGATTAGTGCAAAATTATATTATCGTGAAATGCTAGGTGTGAGCTCAACTATAGTACAAGCTCAATTGTAGTGCAAGTAAATTATATTTGTATACTCTGTTATATTGTGAATCATGTTAACTTGGCGAATTATATTATTATGGCGAACTGTGTTAATTTGGTAATTTGTATTTATATGGCGAACGATATTAATTTGTCAAACTATGTATTGTGATATTTTGAGTTGTATTGTATGTAAACTAAGCTATTGTGTGCCCTATGCTAAATAAAATATGCAAACAATGATTTATGTAATCTATGTCATGAATGATATGCTAACTGTGTTATGTGTGCATTATATGTTGCATGAAAGTTATTATTATTTGCAAACCATGCTTTATTGTGAATTGTAAATTGTGAACTGTGTTGTAATGTGTGAGCTCTACTTTTTTGCGAGCCCTATTATACTGAATATTGTGAATGTGTTAAAGAGATATGTTGGCATTATGACCTTATGGAACCATTGGATATAGTTGGCATGCCATAGGATTGTGAGTACTCACCCTAATTATTACTATAAGCATTGTGCTCGAAGATAGCGTTGGAGAGATAAGGGAATGTCAAACATAGCTCCATTCAACGTCGACAACACAGGGCTCTATGAGTCAAGAGTGTTGGAAAGTGTGAGCATTCGTGCTACACTTATATTAGAGACAGCGTAGGACTCTTTGAGTCTAAAAATGAGGCGTTATAAGGAGATTTGTTTGTCCGATTTGTGGTGATAGAGTCCCCTATATGTTTCATAATCACAAAAATGTCAATTTATCATTATTTGAAATATATGACTTATGATGGAGTATAAACTGTTATTTTGCATGAATTGTTATTCGGTATGAACTGATATTTCATATGAACTATTATTTTGCATGAGTTGTCATTTCGTATGAACTGTTATTTTCTATGAACAGATGTTTGATGCGAATTGATAATTTATGTGATCTTCCTATTTTATGTGAATTACTTATTATATATGCATTGTTAATTTTATGAGAATTGTTCTATCGTGTGAGTTACTATTTTGTGTAGACTGTAATAATATGTGAATTGTTATAGTATGCCACCCTTTAACCTAACTGATATGTTTATTTATAGTATGTTTGAGTACTCACTGAGCTTCAATAAGCTCACACACACTTTTATAATGTAGCAGTGATTTAAGTTGTGAAGAGGCAGGGAAGTGAGCCATCCAAGTGACCCAAATTGAGGCTATACTTGGATATGTTGTTGTGTTCCCAAACTCAATGAGGAAGGCAATATGAGACCAAATTATGGGATTTAAAGTTAGACTTAGTTATAATTTTTGGGTTGTAATTGGACATTTTGAACTCTTTAATTAGTTTAATTTGAAACTTTTACTAGTGCTTTAGATAGATGATTGAATGGTAGATTATGATTGCTTGATGAATGCTTTGATTAATTGTTTAACCAACTCGTAAGTGCAGGTGGAAAAGCCATTGGACATTGAGGTAAGACTTAGATGTTAAAGGCATGTGTTTTAGAAAACAATTGAATGTTTAGTATGCATAAATGTAAAATTGGACAGATTACGTAAACTGATAACTACATGTGAACTAATTGAATGATAACTTGATGAAATTGAGTGTAAGGTTTTTAATCAATCTTCTAAAACAAGACTGTTATATGTAAATCTACAATACTATTGTTAAACTTTGTGAAACGGAGTTTTTCCCAACATACTACTATATATTACGTTTTAACTCTAATTATATGTTTTTAAACAAAACGGTGTTTCAAGTCCCTACAAATATAACCCTTTTAAAAATACTCTATTGCATGCATGTATATTTAACTAAAGTTTTCGAGGTAATTGTCTATTAAATATTAAATTATGAATTAGTCTTGTTGTTGATTGTTGATCAGAGTAGCGCAATGGAAGCATGATATTATGTTTTTATTAAATACTCCATGATTAATTATGTGATGTGATTGGTCGCTTGGTGTGTTTGTGGTGGTTTAGAGAAAGAGTCACTTCGATGGCTAATGTGACATTCGAAATTTGGGTTGAACCGTCTCGGCCGGATTTGGGGCGCCACAAAATAACATAAATTCCTTTTCTTAAGTAATATAAAAAATTAAAGGACTAACATAGTTAATAATATTAACAAATTTCTAAAATTAGATAATATTTAAAATTATGAGAACTAAATGAGAAAATTAAAAAGGCAAAATCCTTTTTATAAATAAATTTAAAACACTCAGGGATTTATGTTGCAAATAACGCCTCAGCGTTTCCCATATATTAAAATCATTTTGTTTTCATGTGTAGTGGGTAGTTGGAAAACAAAAATAAAAAACTTGAGTTTCAGAGGCGAATTCAAAGAGGTTGGTAGGGGTCTCGGCCCATTCTAAAATGGAAAATTGTTGTTTTGGCCTTTTAAAAAATTTTAAAATTTTAATTAGTAAATTATAAAAATTTAATTTAATCCTTTAAAAATTATAAAGATATAAACTATTAAAAATTAAAATTTTATTTCAACCTCTCTAAAATTTTTTTCTGATTTCGTTCATGCTAAGTTTTTTTTTCTTGCTTCATTTTGTTACCTTTTGGGCCAACTTTTAATTCAATGCCGAAAAATTCAAATGTTTCTAGTTTTCAATACTAGAAATATCACAGGTTCTGTAGTTTCTAATGTATTGTTTACATTTTTTTTAAAAGAAATTGTCAAAACAAGATGTTCCATTGCCGAGACAGAGGTATAAATACACAATTTGCGATGTAGCAAAAATCATTTCTAGATAAAAAAAAATTCAACTTTTTTTTTAATGTACATGAAAGTTTTTTAGAAAATTAAATTTTCTTTCATAAGTTGATGTGGTTTTAAAGTTTGATGAAATATTTTTAATTTTAACCGTTAGACTTCCAAAATCGATTATGCAATTTAAATATATTAAAAATCTTTATATTTAAAAGATTTTTTTAAAAATATATTATATATGTTGCTTTATACAATTATATTATCTTGTGATTTGTATTGAGATTTTAATTTTTAAATTTTAATTATAATTTAATGCATAATGTTAAAAAATATTTTTATTTAAAAATTATTATTATTAATAATGATAAAAATTTATATTTAAAACTTAATTTAAAAAATGAGACACTTTAAATATAACTAGAAAGAAAGTTTTTCCAAGCATAAATAAATCATTATATTAATTAAATGAATATCACGTGGTAATTTCTATAAATAAATAAAATTTAATGCGTGCCACATGGAATTCAAAAAGACTATGCTTGGCTTCAAATTTGCTTCTGTTTCTTCTTTTGTATGCTTTGAAAATTAGATTTATTCACCAAGTTTAATTATAATAAATAAAATTAAGATATAATTTTAATTTAGTAAAATAAAATTTAAAGGTTGAATTTTATAAAGGAAAAATTATACTGCAAGTTATTCTTATTTTGATTACTCTAATTTTTTTGTCAATTTATTCACTCCAATTAAGATAATTGCTCGAATTGGTTGCTATTGTTAAAAATTCCATGTGAATTTTTTTACTAAAATTAGGGACCTCTCTATAATTAATCCAATACATTTTTTTTTGTTTATTTGCAATGTAAGAATTATCAATCTTCATCACCGCTCATCCCTTACTCTCGATGGTGAAGTGATGGGCTGGTAGGAGCCTTGGTCCCCCTGAAAAATAAAATTTTCTATTTAAATATTTTTATAATTTATAAAATTTTAAATTAATAATAATAAAATTGTACTTTAGTCCTTAAAATATAATACAATTTTGATTTAATCCTTTAAAAATTATAAATATAAATATACAATTTAATTTCCTCACCATTTTTTTCCTAACTTTGTCATGCTTACTCTACCATCTCTATTGCTCCTTTCTTCATCATCACCGCATTATAAAAACCATTTTGCATGATTGCTTCTTCAACATAGGTGATGCAGTTATTCAATGAATCTTTATATTATTATGAAATTATGAGATCTCACGTAACCATTTAAAACTCTTTTATTATTATCTAAGTTCGATTTAATTTTAAAAAAATAAAAATATTCAACAATTAACAATTTTTTAACGGTAATCAGTATTTCAAGGTTTTATAAAATGGGAATGCTACTGAGTTTTTTAGAATAAAAAATGATTTTGCGTAGAAAGGCATCGCCTTCATGGATCGTGGCTGCTCAAGATAATCGTTACTTTAAAATACTATAAAAATCTTGAAAAAGGTGGAATGGAACCGCTCTTTTGCATGGTTTTGTCCAATAGTTGGCTCCATTTGACGTTAAAGCGCATACTTCAAATCCTTGGGAAGACCAAGCTTAGAGTGAGTTTGGATGGGCAGTGCGTTTAGCTGCGGTTAGTGTAAAAACAGCAGTAGCGGTGAGATTAGATACTGTAGCGACACTGTAGCGTGAGACAAAAAGTAGATTAAACGCACCGCACCGCACCCAATCGCCCATCCAAACTAGGCCTTAGTTGAACAGAAAATCAAATTGGTGGGGGATTTCTACAAATGAACATGACCAAAAACCCTTTTTCTGAATATTATAATTGCAGTGGCATAAGACAAATTTAAAAGCAGAGTGTACAGATAGTCATGACTGCTGTCAACCACAAACTGTTAAACCAAAGAAAATAACTTGAAATTGTGAATGCATATAATATAACTGCAACCAAAACAGGTTAGAACCGGCATATTCCTGGGTCCCAGTTTTGCTGTATGGCTCAACCTATCGAGCTTCAACCACGAGCCATAACCGTGCAGGAACTGGCCGCTATCAACAGTAGACAAGTCCCAGAAAGATACATCCGTGAAGGAATTGGAGCCCTTGATGCCTCTTTCCCAGTGTTGGATGTTCCTACCATAGATCTTCAACTCCTTGCATCTTCATCATCTACCAGTGGAGATGAACTTGACAAACTTAGATCAGCTCTCAGCTCCTACGGTTGCATTCAGGTCTGATTTTTGGCAAATTTCTGTAGACAAAAAGTTTTAACTATCAAATTCCTTGATTTTCAGAACATAGTCGATTTTACTGTATTTTAAGTCCACTGCATATAGCTCTTCAAGACAACTTTGTCCAATAAACATACAATTTTAAAAGTAGGTCAAATTTCTTGAGGATTCAACAGCTCATCATTAAAAATTTTCGTGATTGTAAAACTAGTTAACTTCAAACCTGAGAATTATTTTGCGAGTTTCAGGCAATCAATCATGGAATTACAAGTGCATTTTTGGACAAACTGCGAGAAGTTGCTCGCCAATTCTTTGCTCTTCCGTCAGAAGAAAAGAAGAAATACTCCAGAGAAATCGGCAGCATCGAAGGGTACGGGAACGACATGATCTTATCTGAGCATCAAATACTCGATTGGACTGATAGATTGTATCTTATACTGCGCTCAGAAGATAAGCAAACACTCAAATTTTGGCCTGAAAATCCTGAATCTTTCAGGTATTCTCCTCCTTCTCCCTTATGCCCTAGGGATCTGAAGCTTTCCAAAGTTATGCCCTAACTTCTACCAATACAACAAGAGAACAAAACACCAAGAGTGAATGTTAGTAATCAAACAAGTTAAATATATTTGTCATATCTCTGTCACAGGGGAATTTTAAATGATTATTCAACGAAACTACATGTGATCCTGGAAGTCCTCTTAAAGGCAATGGCAAGGTCACTAAACTTGGAGGAGAACCAGTTTTTGCAACAATATGGAGACCAAGCAACAATGCAAGCAAGATTTAACTTCTATCCTATATGTCCAAGACCAGATCAAGTTCTTGGGGTTAAACCTCATGCAGATGGATCAGTAATCACCATGCTGTTGCAAGACAAAGAAGTGGAAGGTCTTCAAGTCCTGAAAGATGATCAATGGTTTAATGTTCCAATCATACCTCAAGCTCTTCTTATCAACGTTGGAGATCAAGCAGAGGTAATGAACCCAATTATCTAATGATAAGCACTCTATTATTGGCAACTCTTTAATACCCTTAAATGATTCGTATCCGACATGTATGTCTTGACATATATTTGGGTCAAGGTACGAAGGGAGTCCTGAAAATTAAAGGAAAAGCTTAGAAAAAACTGAATATACTCGTGTCAGAAAAATCCAGAAAAAGTGTAAGTATAGTGGTTAGCTACGTTGCTCCGACTCTTAAATTCCTCCAGTCCGGATAAGTAGTTGACTGGTTGGATAGTTATGTTACTCCAACTCTTCAATATCCAAGATATAGTCAGATATAACATGCTGTAGAAATCTTGAAGCAAATGAAAGAACTTGGGGAAAAAATAAATGAACTTAGCTACATCAGTCCGAGTAATTTACCTACTAAGCTAATCTACCAACTACAAGTTTCGGCTAAAAGATGTTTGATGCTGTAAATCAAGAATAGATGTCATAATAACATGTGACTTACATTGGTGGTTCCATGGACTGCACACAGATAATGAGCAATGGGATATTCAAGAGCCCAGTACACCGAGTGGTGACAAACTCAGAGAGGGAGAGGATTACTCTAGCTGTTTTCTGCATTCCACATCCAGATCAAGAGATTCAACCAGTGGAAGAGCTCATCAATGAAACTCATCCCAGATTATACAAGAAAGTGAAAGATTATGTCAGTCTCTACTTTCAATACTACCAGCAAGGAAGGAGACCTATGGAAGCAGCACTGATTTGAGTTTCCCCCATAGTACATTTTCTTTTGGCTTGTTCTCAGAAGCGGCATCCAAAACTTTAAGCGATGAAACATTGTGTAAAATTATAAGGAAATAAAGAAACTTCACATTGATATTGAGGATAATTTGTAGGGCAATGGATGGCTCCTTTACTACCAATTGTTAGGCCCTTAAAGCAAAATTTAAATGATATCATCATCAAGTCTTCATGTCACCAATATCTTTAATTTAATGTTTAAGATATATACATGTTTAGTTTGAAATCTGCCATAACCAACCCCAAAATACTCAACTGAAACCTACAGCTGATGCCTAATGCAATCCCTCCTTCCAAGCTTCAGTCACCTTACTCAGCCCCCATCAATGATTTCTCTGTTCTTAGCAAGAACTTTATTTTTTGTTCAGATATGTTGGTGAAGACTCAACACGAAACCGTTTTATCCAACGATTAGAAGAGGTTCACCGCACAATGTACGACCTTCACCATTCTCAACAGTAATATGCTAAAGATTTTAATCAAGCTCAAATGCAAGGGTGCAAACCTATGTCCACTAGACTTTCCACCAAGCTTGAGCTATCTAAGAACTTTGCTACAGCCTATATCAAAATAAATTACTAATCAGGAAGACCATTTCTTTTTCCTGCAATAACGAATCCATGCATTCTCATTATATCCCAAAACTGTGCCAAAAGCCATTAATGACAAGAATATTAGAGCAACAAAACAGAGTTAGACGAGAGCAAAAATCAACATTCTTCATATAACAAAAAGTAATAATAGTAACAATACAGTTTTAACTCTTTTCTATGGATTGACCATTATCATCATCATCATCATCATCAATGTCAATGTCTTTGTAAACCCTTTACAAGGGAAATTTTTCATTGCCTGATTTGGCCTTTAAGAGGAGATGGTCTCTAGAGTAAAAAAGGTGCTAGACTAAATATACTTAGGAAAATTGGAAATGTGGAACCCGGCAGAGATGGGAATCAGTGGGCCTTTAGCCAATGTTTGTTTTCTCTTAGAATATCTTAAACAGCAATCCACCATGTGTAGCAAAGAAGGGAGCAAAAACAAGTGATTCAACAGCCATGAGCTTGATGAGTATGTTCAGTGATGGCCCAGATGTATCCTTTAGAGGGTCTCCAATTGTGTCACCAATAACAGCTGCCTTATGTGGATCCGATCCTTTGGGACCAAGAGCTCTTGCATGGTCTGAAGCACCCGCCTGCAATTCACAACAAAAGCCAGAGCACAAATGTAGAACCATTACTTTAAAACATTGATTATAAGATTCGCTCCCAAGATATCAGTCAAATCAGAGATACCTCGATGTACTTCTTAGCGTTATCCCAAGCACCCCCTGTGTTGGATGCAGAGATAGCAATCTGCAAACATACAGGATCAGAAACAAACATTAAAATGAACCCTCTATAGGAAAGGTCTCATGTAGAGAATATCAAGACTTGCTAACATTACCTGGACGCCAGAGACAAGGGAACCAGCAAGGACACCAGAGAGAGTTTCGACACCAAAAAAGATCCCAACAATAAGGGGTGTCAGCATAACAAGGGCACCAGGAGGGATCATTTCTTTGATAGAGGCGTCAGTAGAGATCTTGACACAGGTAGCATAGTCGGGCTTGGAAGTGCCCTCCATGAGACCTGGGATTGTGTTGAATTGTCTGCGCACTTCCTCAACCATCTTCAAAGCTGCACTTCCCACGCTCTTCATGGTCATAGCAGAGAACCAGTAAGGAAGCATTGCCCCGACAAGCAAACCAATAAAAACTTTAGGGGTCAATACATCAACTGTTGAAATTGCAGCACGGCTCACAAAAGCACCAAAGAGGGCAAGGGACACCAGGGCTGCTGAACCAATGGCGAAACCCTGGAAAGAAATGCAGAATTTTCAAATGAATACCACCTATTAATCCACTACCGGAACAAGAAAGATCCACCTATTAATCCACTACTGGAACAAGAAAGATTACATTCTTTCAAGGAAACACATAACCATGCATCATGCAAAAATTACAACAACACTTCGGGCGTTAGAAAGAAAACTACTTACAGCTACAAACAACAGAAAAAACCAAAGCTAGCCAAAGAGCAAAAAACTACTCATGCTGCAAATAAATTTGAAGGAGATAGGATGTATCAAAAAAGTAACAAAGATATTGAATAACTCTTAAAATTCCAATTATAACAGTATGAAAAAAATTAGGACAAATAAAATAAAAAGTAGCTGTTTCAATGCCAACCAAAACAATAAAATCAGCTTTAGAATATGCAGAACAAACATAGAGATGCCATAGATAAAATAAAATTAGAAAAAGGTAAGCCATGTGCTTAAGTGAAAACAAATCAAACCTTTCCAATAGCAGCAGTGGTGTTCCCTGCAGCATCAAGAGCATCAGTTCTCTCTCGTATTCTATGGCTCATGCCAGCCATTTCAGCAATGCCTCCAGCATTATCACTGATGGGACCATAAGCATCGATAGCCAATCCAGTAGCTATGGTACTCAGCATTCCAAGGGCAGCAACAGCAATGCCATACATAGCAGCAAAGCTGAAACTAACAAAAATACTGATGGCAATAGCAAAAATAGGAATAATGCAAGACTTGTAACCCAATGCAAGACCAAAAATAACATTAGTTGCAGCTCCAGTCCTGCAGGAATCAGCAACATCTTGTACAGGGCTGCAGGAGAATGTAAAGAGAGTGTTACAATCAATTATAACAAAGGATAACGAAAGGAGAAAAACAATATCACCCACATGAGTTACCTGTATGCATTGCTAGTGTAGTACTCAGTTACAAAACCAATAATTAGGCCAGCCCAAAGACCAACAGCAACACATAAGAATAGTTGCCTGAAGAAGAAATTCGATGTTACTCTCATTTAATGCAAGCATATGACTTTTGACATTTCCCAGTAAAAGAAGCACAAAGAGCTTACCAGTTCTTCACAAGTTTCTGATCTCCAAAATTGAAAATGGTAAAGGATGGTGGAAGAGCTATCCAACTAACAACTCCGATTCCAATAGTCATGAGAACAGTGGAGATTATAAGTTGCCTCTTCAATGATGGTTCAATTTCATCAACAGCCTTGATCTCAAAGAAATCAGTTGCAAATAAGGTGGTGATTAAACAAACAATGATACCAACAGAACTGATGATGAGAGGATATAACATTGGAGTCAATTCATGATTCATTCCAAAAGAAGAGATGGAAGCAACAACTAGGGCAGCACAAGATGATTCAGCATAGGACCCAAAAAGATCAGATCCCATTCCAGCAATATCACCAACATTATCCCCAACATTGTCAGCAATCACCTGAAAACAAGGAAGTAACTCAGGGACAACCCTAAAGGAGGAACTATTAAGTATCAGATTAAAAAAAATACCATTACAGATATCCGTAGATGCATGTTACTTACAGCAGGGTTTCTAGGGTCATCCTCGGGAATGTTCCTCTCCACCTTGCCTACAAGATCAGCACCCACATCAGCAGCTTTGGTATAGATTCCTCCACCAACTCTGCCGAAAAGAGCCATGGATGAACCTCCAAGCCCGTAACCAGTGATTGCCTCAAAAAGACCACCCCAGTCATCACCATAGTAGAGCTTGAATACATTGATGGCAATGTAAAGCACCAAAAGGCCATTTGCAGCAAGAAGAAAGCCCATGACAGCACCAGATCTAAATGCAGTAATAAATGCCTTTCCAACTCCCTTTCTTGCCTCAAGGGTGGTTCTAGCATTTGCATAGGTAGCAATTTTCATCCCAAGAAAGCCAGAAACAACTGAAGTGACAGCACCGAGCAAGAATGATAAGGTGCTGAATGCAGCAGTGGCAAGGGCAGGCTTGCACATCCTAGATAGGTCATATGTGCAAGGTTGGCTCTTCATGCTGAAACCCTCTACGGAGCCGAGGAAGAGGAAAATCAAGATTGCAAAAGCAACCATGAAAATGCCAACATACTGATACTCGGTGAAAAGAAATGAGGTTGCACCTGTAAACTCATAAATCAAAATATTAGCTAACTGGGAAGTCTTTCCAAAAATTACCAGCAGAAAAGGCAACAAACAAAACAAGAAGATATAAACTGAATTCTTTGTAGGAAAAGCATATTGTCACGAACATTGTCTATAGAACAAGCCAGAGTGTTCTTATTACCATCCTCATGTAAAGCAATAGAAACAATGACATAACAGACAGAAAAAAGTAGCTCCTCTCGATTAGACAAGTAATTTCATTTTGTTGAGAGCAATTAAAAAAGTATCGTTAAATTTGCATTTTAACAAAAGTAATATTTACCATTTAGATCTCACAAAAAGCAGAAACAAACAGGAAAAATAGCTCAGTATGTTACAACCTTGGAAGCATAGAAAAGATTCAAAAGCAGTCAACTTTCAAATAGTGAAACAAAGTGTTAAGCATATCTATCATGAAACAGTGCATCATTTGCTCAAATCAGCTTTTACTATGACAGCAATTCATGCAAGATAAAATGAAAAAAAGTTACAGCAGTAAAAAAGGAAGGAAACTAAACAAATATTTCAAAGTAAAAAAATCATCCATTTCTATATCTTTGTTAAGTAACTCTTTCAGAGTATACAAACTGAAGAGTTATGGCCACTAGAAACTTAATTCAGGCCCCACATAATTTTTTTAAAAAATTGAAGAGTTCAGACCACTGGGAATTTAAATCAGGCCACATATAAAGTAAAACTTCCAGATCTATGTTTTCAGTTTTTCTTTTTAAATATATCCGGATCTAGTTCAAGTTCAACGGAAGGGGTTGAATTTCATTAATAAATTTAGTTCCTGAACATTCAGTTTTCCATTGAAATCCAAATCTGAAGACTAATTAGTAGGAACAAATTTTCACATAGTAAGCATGCAATTATGAGGAAATGTCCAAAAGTCTTTCAATGCCATTATGGCTTCTGCTACAAAACCTAAAGTTTAAACCCAAAAAGACAAAAGGAAAGAAAAAAGCCTAGGTCTCAATTATGTTCTCAATGTGCAAACAGAAAATCAAGACACAAGCTTAACCATATATTGATTGTAAGATATAATTAATAAATACACGTGGGTCCAAACTCCAAAATTACCCCATCACCGTACACTTCGATCTGAAGAAAACACTCATTGGAGCACACATTTATATATATATATATATAAAAGATAGCTTGCACATGCTGTAGTTTTTCATGGCTTTTGAATACATAAAATGAATATAAGAATATTTTGTTTTTTAAAAATAAAAACTAAAACTTTAACATGGAAAGCATGGTGAAACAGAAAACCTCGTGCTCCAAAACTCATTCTTCTAAGTTAAAAACACATCACCAAAATTTATACAGACAAACCAAGAAATCCAATATCAATAAATAACATAATATAATGTGAAACTGAAGATCTAAACTTTCACAACATAAAAATCGAAATGTCTCACGACAGCGAGAAAAAAACCACGTTTTTTTCTAATACCCGTTACAGCTAAGTAATTCAAACGCGAAAACCAAAAACAAAAACAACATAAGGAAAGACCGAAAGTTTCTCTTTATTTTTTTTTTCAAAATCCCAGATCGAAAAAAGCTTTAAAAAATAAAAAGTGAAGAGGGTACCAACCTTCAGAGATGGCGTTTTGGATTTCAGCACATTTAACAACAACATTATGGTCATTGAGACCTTCTTCTTCTTCAATGAGGTAATCAGCGTAGCCATTTTTACCAGCGGCACCGTTGTTACCGGGGGCACCAGAGTCTCGACCGGGAGAGAGCTTGACCCGGGAAACGAGAATCCATTGAACGAGAGAAAAGGCAATTCCAATCACGGCACAAACCGGGATCAGGATCTCGGTTCCGAGATCTGGCAAAATCGAGGAGGCCCCCATATCAAACCACCTTCCCCAAAAGAGACGAAATGCAAAGCTGAAAGTGAGAGAAAAAAAGTTTGTCAGTGAGGGGAGGGGAAAATGAGAGAGAGGTTATAATAATTATAGACAGGAAAAGTTTGTGGTGAGAATGCCTTTAAATGCTTCGCTGGCCAGAAAGAATGGAAAGGCTAAAGATAGAAAATTCGTTAACGTTTTATTAACTATTTTTTATATTGTCATAAAATGAAGTTTTTAATCTTAATTTTGAAATTAAAAAACTTTTTCTTTTTTGACATAATAATGTTGGTTATAAGAGATATTCAGGTGCAAGAGATGTCACTCATAAAAGTCGCGTGAGAGAGAGAATAACAAGGCATTTGATCGGTTGGACTGACTTTTTTTAATTCCATTCCGCAATAACTACTCGTTGCTCTGTATTGTTGAGAAAATATGAGTGTGATCGGTGCAACTTTTTGCTTCTTTAACAAGCACTGTTACTACAAGAAGAAGAGTGTTTGAAGCTCATGGTGTGGATTAACCATCCCGTCATTAAGAAAACATCCTTCAAATAAAAATGGTTACTTAATTTTTTGTTTTTGTTTTTTCCCTAATTATTTTAGATTTTTGGATGTTTTCATTTTCACATTAACTAGTTGATGACAAAAATAATAATAAGTTAGTAATCACAAAAATTCATAGTTAGGCAACCTCAATTGTAATTTTACCCAAACAAAAACAAGAATAATATCTTGACAATCACATTAAAGCAATCAGACTCAAAAATGACATTAGACCATTTCTTATCTTTTGCCCTTAAGGCCCGTAGTACGAGTTAATGACTCAAAAAGAGCAAGTGAAGTCTTGGAGCGCTTGTTGCCAAACCGTTATCAAGTTAGAGGAAGGCCCTCAAAAATAGAGCGACTGTCAAATTTCCATATATACCAACACATAAGGGCGACCAAGTTTTTAGAACAAAAAGAACAGAAGGTGCGCATAAATGCTTACCCACCAGTCCTCAAAGCTTGAGAAATCCTCTCTCCAAAATCAATAGCTAAAACCCGAAACTCCCTAGACTACCTTGGTGAAGGGACAGAAAAAGAGTGCACACTCAACTATCTCCATTTCCTCCTCACATCTCAAACAATCAGGGTTCACTTCCCTCAATTTCTTAACAAGGTTTTCTTTGGTAGCAACCTCATTGTGACAAGATCTCCAAATAAATCTTTTTTATCTTATGAACCACTTTGAGATTCCATAGATGTTTCCATCTCTTATGAGAAAAGCCATTGCCAACATTGGACACACTTAAATTAAAAAAAAAAATGAATTTATCTCCTAACATTTATCTCTTTTGTCACATTGATCCTAATTTTTTTATCACATTGACACACAATCCTTCAAATGTATCCAAGTTGTTGCCTTCCAGATGAAAATGCTAATTAAACTCCTAAAGTTTTAAAGATATTGACATGGTAGCTTACATGGCAATGTTTTGAATTTTTTTGTTTTTTTTTTTATTTTTATAAAGTACACATGGACTATCACGCAATTTACCAAGTTAATGTCCTTAAAATTTTAGTAGTCTAGTTAGCTTTTCCTTCCAACAAGCAACAATTTAACTAAATTAGAAAGGTTGAGGACTAAAGTGATAAAAAGGTATTAAAGCCAAAGTGACAAAAAGGATAAACATTAGGGCTAAATATGTCACTGTGCCAAAACATAACAAGATCAGGATATGAGTCACTGATACCATTATTAAGCATTGTAGATTCCATCTTTCAAAAAATGCCACGTAAGTTCATCTTAAACACAAGGAGAACCAATAGGGATTTTCTCAATAGATTTTTACTCCTTATAATTGAAAGTCGGTGGAGGGTATTACTTTTCAAAGTGCATAAATTTGAATCAATAAGATCTTTAACCATCATATGATTTGAATCAACTGTTGGATCACTGGTACACCCTATGGCACAGCCAAAAGTTAAATCCGGTGATCACATCTAGGGATCCATGTACAAGGAACGAATCGGGGTAAAACGGATATGAATGATTACCTTTAACTGTCTGAAAAATCGAAGAAGCAGATTACAAAATTGTATGTCGATTCCAAGTGGCTACAAAAATGTTTCAGCCTCTACGTAATCCACTCGGTGTGACAACGAACGATAAATACTCTCTAAAACTTTTTCAGAGAGAAAAATTACTTGACGGCTACTAGACCTCACACATCCCTTATTTCAGGTATATTAGGTTTTTCTCAAAAACCCTATATTCCCTAATTCAGGAATCATTAATATTTTGATATGAATCAAATAATAATAATTAACCAAATATTATAATTATCATAATCATAAAAATGTTTGACCAAAAAATTATAATTACAATAATTATAATAATATTCGATCCTAAATTATAATTACAATAATTATAACAAGGATTTCGGTAAATTATTTTTTAATTAAATTTTATACGAATCAAATATATACTAATTTAACTATATTTTTCAGTATGTATACAACATACTTGTACATATAATTCGCTCGATATATAACTGCTCAATTACATTAATTCTATAATCAATTTAATTCATGTTGACAGCTAAACACAATATCAACTATGTTTGGATTCCGTTTGTTTCAACCATAGGGTGTGACCCTGTAGGTTATTGTAACGTTAGCAGTAATACTAGAACGATTCTAATATTACAAACAATGAGTGGCATCTAGCAATGCATCATTGCTACCTAAGTTACAAGAAGTCATGATTCGACATAACATTTCTGTGATTAACCCTTTATGTATTAAATCATTTTGTCCTTTATATCTAGAATGGATATAAGTCATGGAATAGTCACACTTGCATAGTCCATCAATCCTGAGTAGACTATGAAAAACAAATAAGTATGATATCTCATATCAACTTATTCGAGAATGGTCATGCATTTCTAGTCTCACTCAATGAAGTAGCCTAGGATATTGCTCTCATTATTTAAGAGGGACAAATTCTATATTGATCAACCATATCCCATTACATAGATTGTGGTATATCGAACATCAGCCTTACTCAAGTTAATTCCCTTTTGAATACTTCTCTAAGCCTAAAATGGAGTATTAACATCAAAGACTCCAAACACATAGAGAAAAGAAATCAGATTCCCTTAAGGAGACATGCCAAAAGAGCATTTAGATTAGGAAGACTTCTGCATGATTATTTAGTCAAAAAAGAAATATTAAATTATCTAAAGTCTTTAAATCTCATTCCTCTAGATATCTTAGGATGAGCAAGCTTAAGCCAATTCATCTAATAAATATCTCTATATTTAGCTTCAAAACTATCCATCAACATTTGTTGAGCAAGTTGTTAAGGTATTGATACAAAGTTTTTGTTAACTTGAAGCTTTACTTTATGAAAATTGGAACAACCATGCCAATTGCTTTAAGCAACACTTCTCAGTTTGGCTGCAAAAGAAGTCTCCCTCTTCACACTTTGGTTTAGTTTCTAGTCTTTTCACTAACAAAGTCAAATGCCAATTTCTTATTTCACCCCCAAAGAGATGGAAGCCCCAAATATTTTGAGCCATATTTCATGTCATTAATTCCAACCGTGCCTTTAAGGGTGAATTCACTCTGTACCAAAGTGTTTTCTAAGAGAAGGACACAACTAACTTGCTAAAATTCACCAACTAACTCGTAGGATTCTTGGAAATCTATAAAAGTCTCAAAATTAGAAGTGCAATTTTTTATCTGCACACTAAAAATAAGGAAAACATAAAAAAAAAAAAAGATTAGTTAAATAAGGGCATCAAATATTGATTCTAAACCTTCAAAATGGATCATCTTGCATAACTTTTTAAAAGAGGATAAAAAAGGTGTTGACAACAAATGATTTATAATTAAGTTCTAGCTTTTCAACTATTAATTATAAACTCATTTAGTCATGAAATCATTTCACTATAGTATCGTGACTGAGCTCTCCTTAATGACATACCATTATGAAAGCTACTCGATTAGTACTCATCCAATGACTTTGTCATAAGTGTATTACCCTCATAGGATATCCTTAATCTCCTTGGAATAAATTCGTTCTTCTAATATGATCTTATTTTATCTTATGATAACCACTACATCTTCCTTCATAAAAAGTCAATTACTATTATATAATAATTAAGTCATTCATCACAAAGGTAAACGGCTTGTGGTCATGTTTACCTTTCATCTATCATGTAATGCCAATGAGAGGATATCATTTACCCATATCTTAGACTATGAATTTCACTATTGTGAATGATGTTACATATTGCAGAAGTCGTATACCCAATGCACCAACTTTCGCTTCCTTATCTATTCAAACTCAAGCTTTCGGTTCAATCGTGGTACTATAGTGGAATGATTCCATGACTAAATAATGTTGTAATTATTAGACAAAGAACTTAATTACAAATTATTTGAGTCCTGATTATATATGTCTAACTAGTTCCTCCGCTAGCTTGAGATAACCTGAAATGAATTGCATTTAAAACCAATAAATGGAATGAATGAAGATGATAAAATAAGACAAATACATTGCATGTATCACTATTCGTAGTAAATGCATATTCTTACTAAATACAAAAGATGACTTAGAAATTAATTTAATTTATTTGAATTATTGTTTAATTGATTATAATTAAATAATTAAAGTTTAAAGTGAAAATTAAATTAATTAAGTTATCATAGATTTGTTGAATGAGGCAAATAAATATATTTCATCATAGATTCTAAATAGTGAAGTTGCAATGATTTTAATAGAGTTAAAATTGGGTTCAAGAAACAATTTAATGGGAAATTAAATTTAATTTTAAATTAATTAATTAAATAAATAATATTTTTTGGAAATAGAAAATAGTTATTGAGTTGGATAAATTATAAGTGTTGGATATAAGTTCGAATAACACATGTAATTGTACCCAATACATGAAATTCCTAAATTAGGCCTAGTTAAAATGGTAAGGGCGGCAAGCCCTAGTATTTCTAAGGTCTTGTTGCCTGCACCTTGTATTATACTTGTCATAGAATTTGTATTTTCTATTAAAATATTATTATTTAATTACACATTATCCAAACAGACCTTTTTCACCGTTTCTCTATAAATCGGAACTGTTAACTAACCTATACACATATTATAGAGAGTTGTTATTCTATTAGAAAATGAGTGTAATTTATTTTAAGAATAATTTTTTTTGGTGAAACTTCATAGTTTTTTGTTTATATAGAGAGTTAACTTTCCTATTGAAAGTTAAGAAAAAAATTTCATTCTGTGGACTTGGTTCAATTTATTTGAGCCTGCACTCAAAGTAATTCAAAGTTTGAGAAAAGTGGAAAAGGTTGTTTGATAGAACATCGAGTTCGACTTAAACCACATCATACAAACCACATTTATAGTTTTAGTTAAGGTTTTATTGCTATAAATATCACAATGGTCGGTTTTAAGAAAAATTTGAACTACTTCTATGCTTAAAACAATGTTTTCTAAATCGATTTTTCCAACAATTGGTATCAAAGTCAAGTTGTGCATGTTTACATTATAAACCAATATCAAATTTTCTCTCTTTCTCTCATTGTTTGATTAAATAAGATAAGAAGTGATATTCTTAAATTATACGAATACCTTGAATTATTATGTATGTGAATGAATGTATGACTTATTATATATTTTGTTATAAAGTAATTTTGAGTTAACTATTGTCGAAACCATCTTTTTAGTTTAAAAAACGAGGTCGACTTTTAAAAATGAAAATGGAGTTGCCACCAATCTTTTTAGGTGTGATCGGATCACATTATAAAACATTTTATTTCGAAACATTAATTTTGGCCTACGAAATTCAAGAAAACGGGTTCGGATATCGGTTACGTACGAGGAAGGATTAGCACCCTTGTAACGCCCAAAATTGGTACCGAATTGATTACCTTTTGTCCAAATGTCAAAAATTCGAAAGGATTTTAAAACATGATCTTTTAAAAACTTGAACAATTTAAGTAGAAACTTGAGATTCCTTTGTTTCGAAAGAGTACAAACATCACATCCAGCACGTTAGGACACGATGTTTTAAACCCTCGTAACCAAAATCATCTTATGGTTTACAAAATTCATTAAAAGGATATTTAGTTGTTTAGCCAAACGGAAAATCGAAACCCTGCACGTTAAGGCACTATTTCCTGAATTTCTAAACACAAAACATTGCCTTATTTAAGGAAAACTTTTGAATAAAATGTGGCAATTGCATGCAATATATTTCTTAAAACGATGATTTGTGCAAAATGCAACGTTAATACCTTACAAAACATAAATACTAAAGCAATATATAAATTACATGATATATTAACATTTCATACAAATACAAACAATTAAAAAGAAAAAACAGCAACGCAAAATAAGGATTATAATAAAATAACTATGCTAAAACAAAAAATAAACAAATACATAATTTGAATAGACAAATAAAAAGATATAAAGTAAACCATAACAAATTTAAAAAATACGCGAAATATAAGAACTTAGAAATAAATACAAAATTATAATGAAAATAAGGGTAAAATATCAATGGAAAATAAATGAGGTATTTAAAACGACAAATAGATATTATGATAAAAAAAGATAAAAAATGACAATTTTAAAAGGGTTAATATATATACATATAAAATAATAAATGTATTTTAAATGAACAACATAAAAACTTAGGCTATATAAATATATATATATATATATATATATATATGTAAAAGATAACTTATAATAGATATATATATATATAATATAACAATTTAATATATTATTTTATAAAAAGAAAATATACTTATTTAAAAACGATATAAAAACTTTACATTATTAATAAATTAATTTAAAATATTATAACATACAAATTTTTTTTAAAACAATACGTAATATATAATAGATAACAAAAAATATAAAATAGTACGTAATGAAACTATTTTATATATATAAAATGTTTTAAAATAAATAATATGTATACAAAGTATTAAGATGAATAAATAATAATTTAAAAGAAACTAAGTCAGAATAAAAATAAAAAGGATTAAATTTAAATTTTAATAAAATTTATGGGGTGATTTTAAAAAGAATAGAACTGAATTAGGGCCCTAATTGAAACACGCGTTATAGGTGAGGGACTCATTGGGAAAATATACCCTATTCCCAGAAACGACACCGTTCCAATGCTTGTATTTAGAAGGCCTAGGGACCAAATCGAAACCAGAAAGAGCCTTTAGGGCCGAATTAAAAAATAAAAGAAAATTTGAATTGAATGAAATTATAAATAATAACATTGCGGAAGGACTAAAAGGGAAAATTTCTCTTTTTATAAAAACACGCGGATCCTCCCCGAGTCGGGTCAACGTGCGAATCTTTGCCCTTGAAACGACGTTGTTTTGGTGCTTAATGAGTTAAGCAAAACGGTGTCATTTCTTTGTTGCTATATAAACCAAACATCAGCAAAAAAAACCATTTTAAACCGTTTTCTTTAAAAAAAAACAAATCAGAGCCTAGATACTCTCTCCTTTTTTCGGCCTGAGCTCCGGCAATGGTCATCAGCCAGCGCCTCACGCGCCTCCGTCCTCTCTGCCGTATACAGCGGTCGGAGTCTGAGAAACTCCGTTTTTCAGTGTAAATCAAAAGGTAAACCTCCCTTATTCATTTTCAGGAGTATATTTAATGAAAATGGAATGCTTTGTATGTATAAAAAAATAAAATAATAAAAAACGAAACAAATAGTTTAAAAGAATCACCTCTTCTCTGATTTAAAAATTCTATTTTTTATTGTATATATGTGTGTGTTTTACATCCCCTGTATTCGGGCTTTATAGCCACTGTAAATATACATATTTGGTATTTTTCTTTTTTGATTTCTTGCCATATGTTTGTTTCTCTGGCCTTTCTTTCCTTCTTGTAGGTGAACGCGAAGATCTGGTGACGAGGTCATGTTGATTTGGGCATTGATTGAGGCGCGATACGAGGCTGGTGTTGGCCGTTTGTGGCGCCTAGGGTTTCAAAAACCCCAGGCTTACCGAAACTGTTAACTGATTGGGCCTCTTGGGCCTGGGGCTACTATTGGGTTAGGTCCAGGTGTAATGGGGCATTGGGTTAAGAGTGGTTTGGGTGTAATGGGTTTAGGTCAGTATTGGGCTGCTGTTTAGTGTTGCAATTGGGCTTCGGGTAACATTTGTAATATTGGGCCATGGGTTAATATCGGGCTTTGTAAACTGTAAATGGACTGAACAATTCTGGTTAAAAATTGCTTTTATTTTTATTTTATTTTATTTTTTTGTATAGCCCGGGTAAAAATGGGCTAATATAGCTGCCCCTCTTTGCTCATTGTCGTGTAACGGGAATACAGAAAAGACTATAAAAAGACCAATTTTGCCTGGTCTTGCCAAGTCTTGACCTCTTGGTCCTCATCTTCTTCAAATAGCTTCCATCCAATTGCAATTTCAGGGGAATTGGAACTTCAACTTTACTTCTCTGTAATTGAACTGTAAGTTTGACAGCATCAATCTGCTTCACTGCAACTTCAGGAAGGCAATATCTCCTATCCTTAGTCTTCTCCATTGCAAACTCAAGGAGGCAAGACACGCAACTTCAACCTGCTCCGCTGCAACTTCAGGAAGATAAGGTTCTTAACCTTCAGTCTACTCCACCGCAACTTCAGGGAGATAAGACTTGTAACTTCAACCTGCTCCACTGCAATGTCAGGGAGATAAGGTTAATATCTTTGATCTACTTTCAGGAAGATAAAATCTACAGTCTGCTCCACTGCAACTTCAGGGAGATGGGACTTGCGACTTTAACCTGCTCCACTGCAACTTTAGAGTGATAAGGTTATCTCTGATCTGCTTTCTACAACCTCAGGAAGATAAGATCTTCAGTCTGCTCCACTACAACTTCAGGGAGATAAGACTTATGTCTTTGATCTACTTCACTGTAACTTCAGGAAGGTCAGATCTGTTATCTTTAGTCTACTCCCTGCAACCTCAGGGATGCCAGACTGGTATCTTCGATCTGCTTCACTGCAACTTCAGGAAGGTGAGATCTGTTATCTTCAGTCTGCTCCTTGCAACCTCAAGGATGCCAGACTGGTATCTTCGATCTGCTTCACTGCAACTTCAGGAAGGCGAGATTTGCTATCTTCAGTTTGCTCCCTGCAACCTCAGGGATGCCAGACTGGTATCTTCGATCTGCTTCACTGCAACTTTAGGAAGGCAAGATCTGTTATCTTCAGTCTGCTCCCTGCAACCTCAGGGATGCCAGACCAATAACTTCAATTTGTCCTCTAGAGGACATAACCTGTAGACTGAATATATGCTTATGCCTAATGATTAAGATGCCTTGATCGAAATGAGTCAAATGCTCCTAATTAGACATGCTATGATATATGAATGTAGAAATGTTATGAGAATGATACCTATTTAAGGTGTCATCACCCATCAAGGTTTCTACTTGAAGTATTAATCACATTCTGCTTGGATAACTTGCCCCATAGTAGTCTCAGGGCTTACTCCACTTGATCATTGGGATACAAGGCCTGTACCACCTTCAAACCATCCCACATCGATTTAGTTTGGAAACCTTTTAATCCCTTCCTATTGCAATCTAAAGGTAAAGGATCTGTTCCAACTTCAATTCATTCTACCATAATTCAACGGTTTTGCATCTTTTCACACCAACTTGGTCTATCATATTGCTCCCCGTAGGCGATGACCCAATGAGAATGCTTGTAAACATAATGCTCTCTTAGGATTAATATTGTCCAACCATCACTTAGACAAAAGAAATAGTCTTAATTTAGACTTTTCTCAAGTACCTCCGACCCTTACACATGGGAATTCTTAAACAATTGTCTTGTTTTAGTTTCTTGTATTATCTAGAAATTTCCAGACTAATATGCAAAACTTCTTTTGTGAAAATATTATTAGTTCATCAATCATTATTTCAATGCAACATGCTTATGAATAATAGACAACAAATAAATTGATCTTGGAAACAATTTAGAGTCGAATAAAAAATACAAAGGAAATAAACTCGAAACATATCTTTGAGAAGAAAAAGAAACCAAAGATAGTAAATTTAACATGAATAGGACAACAACCAAGCGCCCTAGATATCGCAGCTTGGGCTTTTATATACAAACTCCATGAAGACTACTCTGAGCTTAACATGTGTTTAGAAGATCCAAAGTATTTCGTTGATGCCCCAATATGTAACACACTTCGTCTCTTGTTAATTCAGCCATAGCAAGATCACTGCATGCCCTTCCAAATTTGAGCCGCCCTTTTCAGGTTTTCAACTCAAAATCCCTTTGGTCTCAAGGCGCCCTTTGCGAGTTTTCGCCTTGACCTCTCCGTTTTTCTTTTTTTTTTAAGAAGTCTCAAAGCGCCCTTTGCGGGTTTTCACCTTGGCCTCTTCTCCTTTCAAGCAAAATATTTCTTGACTGAATCCGAATTCACAGGATTGGGTAAGCTTTTCCTATCTATCTCGGTCAAAATCAGTGCACCTCTAGAGAAAGCCTTCTTCACCACATATGGTCCCTCCCAATTCGGCATCCATTTTCCTCTGAAATCCTTTTATATGGGAAGATCTTTTTTAGTACAAGGTCCCCCTCATGAAATTCTCTTGGATGAACTTTTCTGTATTAAGTTCACATTATTCGCTTCTGATACATCTGACCATGATAAATAGCTCTTAGCCTCTTTTCTTCAATCAAGTTCAACTGATCATATCGCGACTGAATCCATTCGGCTTCATCCAATTTTATTTCTAACAAAACCCAAAGGGAAGATATCTCCACTTCAATAGGTAGAACTGCCTCCATCCTGTAGACCAATGAGAAAGGAGTTGCCCTAGTAGAGGTTTTGACGGACGTTCGATAGGCATAGAGTGTAAATGGTAATTTTTCATGCCAATCCCTGTAGGTCACTGTCATCTTCCTTACTATCTTCTTAATGTTTTTATTGGTCGCTTCCACTGCTCCATTCATTTTTGGACGATACGGAGATGAGTTGTGGTGTTTGATCTTGAATTAACTACAGACTTTGGCTATCATGCTGTTATTCAAGTTCAGCGCATTGTCTGATATGATCCGCTCAGGCATTCTATATCGACATATAATCTCCTTATTCAGGAACTGACTCACTGCCAACTTAGTAACACTAGCGTACGAAGTAGTCTCTACCTATTTCGTGAAGTAATCGATAACCACAAAGATGAATTGATGCCCATTCGAAGCTTTCGGTTAGATCGGCCCAATGACAT
The DNA here is from genome assembly GCA_020496765.1 of Gossypium stocksii. NCBI lineage: Eukaryota > Viridiplantae > Streptophyta > Magnoliopsida > Malvales > Malvaceae > Gossypium > Gossypium stocksii. Next base: position 40,226,328 of record CM035623.1, read on the forward strand.
CTATGCCCCACATGGAAAAAGGCCATGGAGACGTCATAACATGCAAAGGTGAAGGCGATACGTGAATTTTGTCACCATAAATCTGGCATTTATGACATCTCTTGGCATAGTCGATACAGTCTCCTTCCATGGTAGACCAATAGTATCCAAACCTCATGATTTGTCTAGCCATCGTGAAACTATTGGTGTGTATCCCACAAACACCTTCATGTACTTCTTCCAAAATTTTTCTAGCTTCCACTACGTCAACACATCTCAAGAGCACCTGATCTTTCTTTCTTTTGTACAAGATATCCTCATCCAAAACATAGTTATAGGCTAATCTCCTTAATATCCTTTTATCATTCTCAGTTGCACGCTTAGGGTATTCACGATTTCTTATGTATCGCAATATATCCTGATACCAAGGGTGGTCATCCTTTTCCTCTTCATCCATGTTGCAATAATAAGCTGGAACCTCAAAAATACTCATCTAAATAGGTCTCACATCTTCTTGTTTGTTTACTTTGATCATGGAAGCCAGAGTTGCCAAGGCATCGGCCATTTGGTTTTCATCTCGAGGGAGATAATTAAAGGTGATGTCGTCAAATTCTTCAATCAATCCCAAAACTATTTTTTGGTAATCAATCAGTTTGGGGTCTCTTGTCTCTCATTCTCCTTTAGTTTGGTAAATTACCAATGCAGAATCTCCATATACTTCTAACACTTTGATTTACGTTCTACAGCTACCTGAATTCCCATGATGCACGCCTCATATCCTGCCATATTGTTTGTGCAGTCAAAATCTAATTTGCATGTAAATGGATAATGATCTCCATTTAGGGACACCAAAACTGTCCCAATTCCATTTCCTACAGCATTTGATGCTCCATCAAAGTTTAACTTCCACGGATACTCTTTAGTAGTTGCCACATACATTAATTCTTTATTGGGGAAATCAAAGCTTAAAGATTCATAATCCTCTAGAGCTCTGCTAGCCAGAAATTCTGCTATTGTGCTCCCTTTTACAGCTTTTTGATTCACATAGACTATATCAAACTCAGAAAGCAATATCTGCCACCTTGCCATCCTTCTATTCAGAGCAGTTAACTCTATCATATACTTTAATGGGTCGAGTTTCAAAATTAGCCAGGTTGTATGATATAACATATATTGCTTCAATCTTCGAGTTGTCCAAATCAAGGCACAACACAACTTCTCAATCGGCCAAAATCTCATTTCACACTCAGTGAATTTCTTGGTGAGGTAATATATCACCCTCTCTCTTCTTCTTGTCTCATCATGTTGACCCAGCACACATCCCATAGAGTTACTAAACACTCACAAATACTGTATTAACGGTCTATCTGGACTAGGCGGAGATAGTACTGGAGCATTTGACAAATATTGCTTGACTTTATCAAAAACATCCTGGCATTCAGCATCCCAAGTGCCTTGGTTGTGCTTCTTAAGAAGGCGAAATATGGGGTCACATTTCTCAATTAATTGTGAAATGAATCAAGCAATGTAATTTAACATTCCCAGAAAACCTCGAACTTCTTTCTGAGTGCGCGGTGGAGGCAATTCTTGTATAGCTTTGACCTTATCTGAGTCAACCTCTATTCCTCTTTCGCTGACTACAAAACCCAATAGCTTTCCCGACCTAGCTCCTAAGGTACACTTTGTCGGGTTGAGCTTTAATTGGAATTTCCTCAATCTCAAGAACAACTTTTTCAAGACTTGGATATGTTCCTTTTCTGTTCGAGATTTGGTGATCATGTCATCCACATACACTTTAATTTTTTTGTGCATCATGTCATGGAATAAGGTCACCATAGCTCTTTGATATGTTGCCCCTACATTCTTTAGCCCGAATGGTATCACCTTATAACAAAAGGTACCCCACAGTGTTATGAAGGTAGTTTTCTCCATATCCTCAGGATGCATCTTTATCTAATTGTATCCCAAAAAGCCATCCATGAAAGAAAACAATCAGTATCCCGCCGTATTATCTACTAAAGTGTCAATATGAGGCAAGGAAAAATTGTCCTTCGGGCTGGCCTTATTCAAATCCCTATAGTCGGCACGCATCTGAACCTTTCCATCTTTCTTAGGGACAGGAACAATATTGGCAACCTACTCTGAATATTTGACCACTTATAGAAAACCAGCATCAAATTGTTTCTTGACTTCCTCCTTTATCTTTAGTACCACATCAGGCCTCATCCTTCGCAATTTTTGCTGGACTGGCTTGCATTCTTCTCTTATGGGAAGGTGATGCACCACAATATCAGGACTTAACCCAGGCATATCTTGGTATGACCATGCAAAGACGTCTTTGAACTCCCGCAATAACTCAAGGAGATCTTGCTTTGTCTCTTCAGCGATGTGCGTTCCAATTTTCACTACCTTCCCTTCCTCTAAGGTCACATTCTCTACCACCTTTTCATAAGGTAAAATTTGTTTCTTTCTTGCTTTACCATTCTTAACAAATCTGAAGACAAGTCACAACCTCTGTCACCTTCAAAATCCTGAGATTCTAAACACATGTCTCACTCAAAAGAGAATTTAAGATCTGTAGTATCGTTGCTCATGTCATTGATATCTAAGGACCTGTGGTAGGCACAAAAGAATGTACAAAGAACAAATGAATTTGATAACAACTATTTACATGGTATGAATGAGAATAAAAAATTTCGAAGGAAATTATAAGATCGAAAGTATAAAAGATATGAAAGAATATTTGCTCGAATTGATCATCAAAAGATGTTTTTATTAAAACAAAGATGATTGAACATGAGCCTATTTCACAAATGAAACCTTATTATTTCTAGGCTTTAAAACAACAAGTCTATTCTGAACATTACTCTGTATAATTTCTAAAAACTACAGGAAGTTCCTCTGCAGTCCAGTTGTTCAAAACACTCCCAGGTTCATAAGGATGAATGCCCAACAGGTTCCTTTGTCCAATCTCTTCCTCGTGTATAGCATTGATGTGAAGGTTTTCATTTCTCAGCAACCCTCTCTCAGGGTGAATTATCCCTCTAAATACGAAAGTTTGGGATATGTGAGGGAATTTCATCAACTCCCACTTGACTTCTTCTCCACTCAGCCGTGCCCTTCTTCTCTCTTGCTTTTTCTCTATTTCCTTCTTTCTTTGTCTAGGATCTGGCCTGAAGCCCAAGCCAAAACGTTCCCTTTTCTCTTTTAGTATTGGAACTTGAACCCCTCATTGGAGATTTCTACCCAATCCTTTTCCTGGTAAAGCTCATTTCCCCATTGTCATTTGCAAGCCCATTCTCGTGGTTCTAGATATCTTGGACACTGGTACCTCATTCCTTTCTAAAATGAATGTTACGTTGACAAATTCTAAGGATCGAAAGGAGCATTCAACTGCCTCCTCATTTGCCTCTATGTAGGGTGCGTCATTAGTAATAGTCGCTATGATATCCTCTTCCGCATTTATAGTAACCAACCGTCCTTCTATTACTAATTTCAATTTTTGGTGCAAAGATGAGGGCACCGCCCCTGCCGAATGTATCCAGGGCCTCCCCAACAAGCAATTATAGAAGGGCTTGATGTCCATTACCAAAAAATCTACTTCGTATATGTTTGGTCCAATCAATAATGGTATGTCAATCATTCCCATCACTTTTCTCTCCGTGCCATCAAATGCTCTCACTATGTTATGACATGTTTTCATGTGAGAACTGTCTATAGGTAATCTGTTCAATGTAGACAATGGTAAGACGTTCAGCGCAGATCCATTATCAATTAGCACACTGGGTAGAGTATATCCTTTGCAGTGAGTAGTGATGTGCAGAGCCTTGGTCGATCCCATGCCCGTAGGTGAAATTTCATCATCATTAAAGTAGATGAAGTTGTCAGCATTTATGTTACTAACCAGACGTTCCACCTTGTTGACGGATATATCGTTAGTAACATAGGTTTCATTCAGCACTTTCATTAATGCCTCACGATGCATTTTTGAACCTAGAAGTAATGCTAACACTGATATGCGAGCTGATTGTTTACGCAGCTGCTCTACCACGCTATATTCATTGTGCTTTAAGAATTTTAGAAACTCTTTAGCTTCTTCCTCCTTCACCGGTTTATTGATAAGAGCCTCAACCCCTTTCTCTTACTCAACTACCAAGGTCTTTGCTTCCACAGGCTCAGTTTTGACGTTTCCCACATCATAACGCCTTCCACTACGTGTGTAAGATCCTTCACTTCGGCCCTCCTTGGAAGTATTAACTAGATTTTCCCCTCCTAGTATTGCCACATTGCAGTCGTATTCCAAGGTACCATTTTGTTATCCTTGTAAGGAAAGGAAACAGGTTTTTGGATTACGACTTTTGGCGCTACTTGTGCTCCACCCTCAGTGTTTCTTGGTCGAGAAATGATGATCCTCAGGTAATTGACTTTTTGATTCATCAACTCTCCTTCCGTCACGCATATATTTCCTTCCCCTGAGACTTCTTCATGAAACTCCATCTCTTTATTGTCCATGAGGCTTTACACCAAGACCCTAAACTCTATGCATTCCTGGATCTCATGCCCCTCTACCTTGTGGAACTCACAGTAGTCCTTTACTCCTTCATATCCTTCCTCAGAATCTAATGTTATTATTCCGCTTCCCACCATTTCTTTCCAAACCGTTTTCAATGGGGTTCTTACTTCAGCGATATCTTCCTTAATCCTTCGCATGATATTTTCCCCAATTGTATTTACCCCATTGTCTTCATGGTTAGGTAACGGGTTTTCTACATTTAGGGTATCATCAAATTTTACAATCCCCATCTTAATGAGTCTTTCCACTATTTTCTTGAAAGTAGTGCAATTTTCTATTGAATGTCCCGATATTCCCGCATGGTAGTCACATTGAGTGTTTGAGTCATACCATTTGGGATATGGGGGCTGCAATGGTTTTAGATAAAATGAGGACACCACGTGTGCGTCAAACAAACTTTGATATAGCTATTTATACGTCATTGGGATGGGCGTAAATTGGAGCTTTTCAAAGTTTTGCCTTGTGCCAGATTCATGCCTTTGCGAACCCTGTTGCCCAGTAGTAGTCAGTTTTGGTTGACTAACGGTAATTGACTTCGAGTTGTATGTACTCGCATTATTCACCTTGTTATCTTTCCTTTTCGGGGTTGACCTCTTAGAAGTTTCCCCTTCAATCTTACCGCCTTTTATGGCATTTTCAATCATTTCTCCTGCCATGACTATATCAGCAAAGCTCTTAGTAGTACTCCCTATCGTATGAGTAATGAATAGAGCCTTCAAAGTATTGATAAAGAGCATTGTAGTCTCCTTTTCTAGGAGTAGTGGCTGAACTTGCATGGCAACTTCCCTCCACCTTTGCGCATACTGCTTGAAGCTTTCATTTGTCTTCTTTTCCATATTTTGTAGGATGATTCTGTTCGGCGTCATGTCTGTCACATGATTGTATTGCTTCATGAAAGCTTGCGCTAGGTCTCTCTAAGAGCTAATCCTAGCACGAATTAGCTGATTGTACCACCTAAATGCTGCCCCAACCAAACTATCTTGAAAACAATGGATCAATAGCTGATCATTGTTAACATAGCCAGTCATCTGTTTACAAAACATGCTGATATGGGCTTCAGGGCAACTAGTCCCATTGTACTTCTTGAATTCGAGCATCTTGAACTTATGAAGAAGCACCAAATCTGGGACCAATCTCAAGTCTTTAGCATCAATTCCATGATGACTATTAGCATTCTCTAAAGCCTTGAACTTTTCTTCTAACCATCTGCAATGGTCCTCTAGCTGCCTTGAGGATTCATTTCTCATTCCTTCCCTCTCGGCTATGTCTAAATTGAGGATGACAGGATTGGTGGGGTTATCTCCTGGGTTAGATCCTTAGCCAACTTGGAAATTCATGGGCACTCCAGTATCAGCTTGCCCTTGTTGAGGCCTAATTGTAACAGATGGCCTTCGGGGATGCACCTTAGGTTGTGTTTGTGTATGTGGTGGGGTAAAACCCGGAGGATAATCCTCATTATCTTCTCCAGTATTGGTCATGGGACCCTTTCCTTTGTCCATTGCCCCACTTAGTAGCTGGGCCTTTTGAGCCATCATGTTTCTTTGGGCCTCCAACATTTGATCTCTTATCTCTTGTTGAAGCTTTGCCAACTGCTCTTGCATCTGATCTTGCATGTCTCTTTGGAATTGTTCAAGTCTCTGATCCATAGTTTTCATCTTGGTGCATGTACCGTAATGGTGTGTGGTTTCCAGGTTAACTTTATATTTCTCTCTCTCTCTCTCTTTGTAATAACTACAACTAATTAGGGTCCTTCTATGGATTTAAATGCATATGATGCGATGTAATGCAAATGCATGAATGCAAAAAGAGTATCGATTCGAATTCAGTTTCATCTAGAAAATTTTATTTAGAAAATAAAATTCTTTACACAAAATGAATTACAAATACGCTTTTGCCCTAAGGCCCAAAGCTTTAACCCTTCCAAACAACACAGCTAACTCTCGACCCCTATCTGATTCTAACTCATACTTTACACTTAACATATCAGCCAGAACTGCCAAAGCTTGTAAATGATTGGCCACTTCACGAATTTGGACTATGGCTTCACCCATGAGGTAATCCCTATTTCTAACTTGATCTTGAGAATGGTGAAGCTCTTCCTTCCAATGCCCTTCTCTTACTTCAAGATGCTCGATCTGGAGTTCACAGTTTTGCAATGCCGACTCAACCCTTAAATCTTACCCTTCATTTCCTCGATCTTGTTCAGACTTGACTTTAACTCGATTGTAGAATTACGACTTCGAAGGTGATGAAGAGACCGTCCAAGTTCTTCGACTTTAGCCTTTAATCCACATTTCTCCTTCTGACTCTCCGCCAAGCTCCTTTCTAAGGCCTCATTTTTTGCCTGAATTTCTTGGAACTTCCTCTCCCATCGATCAGGTTTAGCTTTTTCCTCTCGAATCTCTTGTTGCCACTGTTCCGAAGTCTTCCCCAATCCGGCTCTTTTTATTAACAGCTGTATCTTCTTATATTCTGTCTTCAAATCATCACGGTCTTTCTCAACCTTCCTCTTTTCTTTTTTTACCTTTTCGGCCTCCAATTTCTGAACATCCACATCTAACCTCAAGTACATTTTCTCTTCCTCCAACTTCTCTATCCTCTTTGCAAGCTCGAGACTCTTCTTTTCAAAATCTTATTTTATAATCTCCAACTCTAATGGAACCACTCGTAAGTACTCCTCTATTGATTGAGCACCCTCCAAACTTGGCCCCGGGATGTTATCATTGATCCTCTTGTTCAGCCACCCCTTGTATTCAAGGGTCGTCATCGGTCCTGTAGTCAAAATTTTCATAGAACAAGTTCGCTTCCAAGCCTCAGAAATTTCTCGAATCTTCTTCTTATAATTATCCCCTTTATATGAGAATTCACATTGAGCTAGCCCGTGTGTTGCTGGTATGAACTGCTTGGCTTTGTATTGCCTTAGTACGAGCAATGGTGTGTATCCAATAGCTCTCCAAATTTCAGGTAGAGGTATGCAATCAAAATTTCCACACTGATAGAGGACCTCGTTGGGAACCATCCAAGGGGCTTTCCACTCAACATCTTTCTCTAGGAGGTTTTGAAGAATTGCCATCCACCTTTCCTCTGATATATCATCCCTCCTTGGTATAGCTGCTGTTTCCTTTAAAGGGGAATAATTTTCGAAGAACACTCAGCAAGGAACCTTGTCAACCCTCCAAAAATGACTATGGAACCAAACCATCAATAACTGTGCGCATCCAATGAATCTACCTTCACCAGCCCTCCGACATGCACTCAAGGATCTGAAATTCTCAGCTAGAATTGTAGGTACAACTGTCACTTGTTTTCTAAGTCGATCAAATAAATCAGTGACTGCTTCATCTACATGCCTTAGCGCTTTTGGAAAAATCACTAAACCATAAGTACTTAAGGCCAAAACATCAACTTTCCTCTACACGTTTGGGTGAGCTAGTATCAGTTCCCTCAAACTAGCCCAAAGAATGCATTTACCATCACCCTTTTTTTGGATTCGAGCTGCGACCCACTGTTCACTCATCCCCGTAATATTCATTAATTTCTTCACAAAAGTTGGGATATTAGCAGCCCTAAAGTAAGCTTTGTTACCTCGAATATTTGGACAGCGAAGCAAGGTCGTATACTCCTCCATAATAGGTATTAAATCCACCTTCCCAAAAGTGAAACAATTATAGGTTGGGTTCCAAAACTGAGTCATAGCCCGAAAAAAATGCTTATCCACCTTAACATCAAGTAAGTAAGGTAGATCACCATAATTATGGTAGAACAGCTGCTTAGTCTCATCATTCCATTATGCCCATATATCTTTCAACTCCTGGAGCTCATTCTGCGCAGCACTGATGTGAGTGAAGTCCCGCAATTCCGATGTATATCCCTCAATAATACTATCTCCTTTTGCTAACTAGGTATTCTTTGACCATGCATGGACTGTAGCTTTGTCCTCCACTTTATCAAGAAATTCATTTTCCATAACAAAACTTTCTAATTTACAAATCGAATCGTGAATCGACACCTTTTTAAATGACATGCAATGATAACAAAATAAAACTAGTCAGTGTCATGTATAAAAAATATAATTCAAAAAAAGTATAAAATAAACAAACACCTATATAGGTAGCTACTATGGGTTATCATCGTATTACCTAGGGCGAGCTCTTAGAGTTCCCTATATATGTTTTTGGTTCTAGGGAAAGGGTACCTGAATCAGCGGATTCCTCGATCCTCACCCATTATAGGCTATATGGACCAAGTTCAGTTCAGAGGGACACATTTCCCTATGGCCATGCGGAGATGAAAATCTCACGGAGACATAGGTACGAATGTATCCCGAAAGCGATCCACTAGCCCATGCGGATGTGAAAACCTCGCGAAAGCGTAGCTTCTCACTCCCACTTAAAGGGTGTGACCATAACGGTCATGCAATACAATGCGGAAATATTTACAAAACCAACCAAATGCAATAAAAAAACATGATTTCAAATCAATTTTTTCTAAATTTCAGCATTAGGACAAAAATGATCAATTTTACGGCTTGACTCTCTTATAGTCCCCAGTAGAGTCGCCAAGCTGTCGAAACCATCTTTTTAGTTTAAAAAATGGGGTCGACTTTTAAAACTGAAAATGGAGTCGCCACCAATCTTTTTTGGTGCGATCGGATCACCTTATAAAACATTTTATTTCGAAAAATTAATTTTGGCCTACGAAATTCAAGAAAACGAGTTCGGGAATTGGTTACGTACGAGGAAGGATTAGCACCCCCGTAACACCCAAAATTGGTACTGAATTGATTACCTTTTGTCCAAATGTCGAAAATTTGAAAAGATTTTAAAACATGATCTTTTAAAAACTTGAACAATTTGAGTAGAAACTTGAGATTCCTTTGTTTCGAAAGAGTACAAACATCAAATCCAGCACGTTAGGACGCGATGTTTTAAACTCTCGTAACCAAAATCATCTCATGGTTTACAAAATTCATTAAAAGGATATTTAGTTGTTTAGCCAAATGGAAAATCGAAACCCCGCACGTTAGGGCACTATTTCCCGAATTTCGAAACACAAAACATTGCCTTATTTAAAGAAAACTTTTGAATAAAATGTGGCAATTGCATGCAATATATTTCTTAAAACGATGATTTGTGCAAAATGTAATGTTAATACCTTACAAAACATAAATACTAAAGCAATATATAAATTACATGATATATTAACATTTTATACAAATACAAACAATGAAAAAGAAAAAACAACAACACAAAATAAGGATTATAATAAAATAACTATGCTAAAGCAAAAATAAACAAATACATAATTTGAATAGACAAATAAAAAGATATAAAGTAAACCATAACAAATTTAAAAAAATACACGAAATATAAAAACTTAGAAATAAATACAAAACTATAATGAAAATAAGGGTAAAATATCAATAGAAAATAAATGAGGTATTTAAAACGACAAATAGATATTATGATAAAAAAAGATAAAAAAATGACAATTTTAAAAGGGTTAACATATATACATATAAAATAATAAATGTATTTTAAATGAACAACATAAAAACTTAAGCTATATAATATATATATATATATATATATATAAAAGATAACTTATAACAGATATATATAATATAACAATTTAATATATTATTTTATAAAAAGATAATATACTTATTTAAAAACGATATAAAAACTTTACATTATTAATAAATTAATTTAAAATATTATAACATACAAATTTTTTTTAAAACAATACATAATATATAATAGATAACAAACAATATAAAATAGTACGTAATTAAACAATTTTATATATATAAAAGGTTTTAAAATAAATAATATGTATACAAAGTATTAAGATGAATAAATAATAATTTAAAAGAAACTAAGTCAGAATAAAAATAAAAAGGATTAAATTTAAATTTTAATAAAATTTATGGGTGATTTTAAAAAGAATAGAACTGAATTAGGGCCCTAATTGAAATGTGCGTTTTAGGTGAGGGACTCATTGGGAAAATATAACCTATTACTAAAAACGACACCGTTCCAATGCTTGTATTTAGAAGGCCTAGGGACCAAATCGAAACCAGAAAGAGCCTTTAGGGCCGAATTAAAAAATAAAAGAAAATTTGAATTGAATGAAATTATAAATAATAACATTACAGAAGGACTAAAAGGGAAAATTTTCCTTTTTATAAAAACGCGCGGATCCTCCCCGGGTCGGGTCAAAGCGCAGATCTTTGCCCTTGAAAAGACGTCATTTTGGTGCTTAATGAGTTAAGCAAAACGGTGTCGTTTCTTTGTTGCTATATAAACCAAATATCAGCAAAAAAAACCATTTTAAACCGTTTTCTTTAAAAAAAAAACAAATCAGAGCCTCAATACTCTCTCCCTTTTTCGGCCTGAGCTCCGGTAATGGTCATCGGCCATCGCCTCATGCGTCTCCGTCCTCTCTACCGTATACGGCGGCCGGAGTCTGAGAAACTCCATTTTTCAGTGTAAATCAGAAGGTAAACCTCCCTTATTCATTTTCAAGAGTATATTGTATGAAAATGGAATGCTTTGTATGTATAAATAAAATAAAATAATAAAAAACGAAACAAACAGTTTAAAAGAATCACCTCTTCTCTAATTTAAAAATACTGTTTTTTATTGTATATATGTGTGTGTTTTACCCTGTATTCGGGCTTTATAGCCACTGTAAATATACATATTTGGTATTTTTCTTTTTTGATTTCTTGCCATATGTTTGTTTCTCTGGCCTTTCTTTCCTTCTTGTAGGTGAATGCGAAGATCCGGTGACGAGGGCATGCTGATTTGCGTGTTGATTGCAGCGCGATACAAGGCTGGTGTTGGCCGTTTGCGGTGCCTAGGGTTTCAGAAACCCTAGGCTTACCGAAACTGTTAACTGATTGGGCCTCTTGGGCCTGGGGCTGCTATTAGGTTAGGTCCGAGTGTAATGGGGTATTGGGTTAAGAGTGGTTTGGGTGTAATGGGTTTAGGTTAGTATTGGGCTGCTGTTTAGTGTTGCAATTGGGCTTCGGGTAACATTTGTAATATTGGGCCATGGGTTAATATCGGGCTTTGTAAACTGTAAATGGACTGAACAATTTTGGTTAAAAATTGCTTTTATTTTTATTTTATTTTATTTTTTATGTATAGCCTGGGCAAAAATGGGCTAATACAACTATCATCTCATTTTAGGAATTCTAATTTTATTTTCGTAAAATTAGAAAATTCATGTGAGCTGGAAATTGACTAGGTATTTTTGTAACCTAAAATCTTCGACGAAATCTAGAAAAGCGACACAATCAATGAGAATTGAACTGAATGAGGCAGTGCAAACTCGACCGATGGCGGCTGACGGTAGAGACATAAATGTGACTGACTGGTCTGGCAGTACATTCGATAAGACCCAAGTAGAATAGATTGTAGACCTATTTGTGAAATTATTCACTTGTGAAATTTATAGTGTGACATGCTTTAATCTTGAGTCGATGATGGACTTGTTGAAAAAAACGAATTTGGAAAATGTAGCAGAAATAAATTTAGGAAAAAAACCAGAGTTTTAAAAATTTTTCCAAAACAAGAACTTGGTTGTGATATCTAAAGTAATAAACACTTAATCAAAATTGTAACTTTTTGATTCATCTAGGATGAACACATCGACCGAGTAGTCTTCTCCGCTATCCTTAAGTTCATATCTGCTGAGTGTGGGCTCACTTCGAATCATAAAATTTTTCACAAATATTATCAGTGGGATAATTTTTCAATTTCTTTAAACTTTTGGATCAAGTTGTAAATTAGAAAAATATCTCTAGAAAATTTCTAGAATAATCTCTTCAGAGGATTTTCTCTCTACAACTTTCTCTTGAATTCAAAAATGTGTAAATAATGACCCAAGACTCTTTTTATGTAAGAAAAATATAGAGAGTTCGACTATGATTAAACTTAATCACTTTAATATTAAATTAATTAATATTTATCAAAATAAATATTTGATTAAATTTAATATTAAATCTTATTAAAATAATAGAATGTTCATTTAGAAGATAAACATTAAATTAAATTAAAGATTAAGATAATCACTTTAATATTAAATTAATAAAATACCATTAAGATAAGTATTAAATTTAATTTAATATTAAACTATTATAATAATATATTTTTTGGAATAATTAATCTTAAATCAAATTCTCTAGTAGAGACCCAGTAGGAGTGTAACTCTTCCACTGCTCAACCATCGATAACCAACTGCCATCTGCCATCGGGACGCCACCGTCGTAACAACCGGCACGTCGTGTTTGGTGATGCAAGTGCGACACCCTTACGGTACCCCGAGCCAGTTCGGATAAGGTCAGTGACGACTCAATCGGTCCAGCCTATCCACCGGTTGGACTATCGGTTCGATTTCACATTTCAGACCCGGTTCGACCAGTTTTTGGGTCTTAGTATGGGTTTTGGGCTCCCAGGCCCAATTTACGATCTTAGATCCAATTTTTAAGTTCAATTACCCATTAGGCCAATTGTCTGACTTGAAAATTAACTTCCAAAAATATCATATTAATTTTACTTGATTTGATTAATTTAATTTTACTTGATCAAAATTAATTTTTCCAATCACTTAGATTTTTCAAATTAATTTTTCAAGAAAATTCTTTAATCAAATTCTCTAGTTGAACAATTCTCACGACCACCTAATTTAATTTCACATCGAATAAATTGACTCAATTAAATTATTCCCAAAGTTGTAGAATATTATTTTGATTCAAATAATGTTTGATCGAGCTTTTGTTGAGTTAGTGGAGGGACCAATCAGACATATACAATTAGGCTGTAGTGATTGTAATTATATCTAGAAGCATCATTCCGATAATTCGCAATTACATAATTATGGAGTCAGTCCACAAGAAGTATCATGATTGAAAACTCCTTATTGTATACTCTTTGCGAAAGCAATTTATCCAACTACTTTGTCTAATGATCTCGTCATGTGTGTGTTACCCTCATATGATATCATTGATTCCTTTGAGTTAAATCCGTTCACTCAATACAACTCATGTGTGTCTTCTGAATGATTAATATGATCACTGTCAACAAATGACTATGATAAATTGCTTGTTAGACAACAAGCAACCTGTAGCAGCGTCCCATATTTATAAATCTACACAATGTCAATGAGAAGTTATCATTAACTCTTTAATTAAGCTATTAATGCCACTATTGCTAGTAAAGCCATACCATACACAATTCATGTACCCAACATATCGGCTATATGCTCGATCATTTTTAGAGCATAAGCTTCCACTTATACCAAAGCACATGAGTTGCATACGCATGGTCAATGATTAACTCAAGATTTAGGTAAATTACGTCATGAACGTCATAAGTGAATTAATTCACAAACAGATTCAGAATTAATTCATCTCAGGTCCAGTCCAATGTATCATTCTACCAATGAATACATTTATGCCTCTACTCGTGGAGTCAACTGCTCCAATAGCCAAGACTAGCCATCTCCCCAATTGGAATTGTGGACGACATAATAATCAAATGCTCACTTTAATTGTTTTACTAGATTATGGACTCATTTAGATTATCTACTGAAGAAAGTTGTCTTTCTCGCAATGTAAACGTTCTTTACAATGCCACTTATCTTTAGTTTAAACTTTAGACAATCAATGGGCTAATTTTTGTTTGTCACAATTTTGCTATGCATGCAAAATATAAAAGACAGAAAATAAAAGACATAATAGTGAAATGTGAAATTAACTTTATTTATTTATTTATTCATCATTCAAATAAATAGAAAACAGTTAAATGTTTTGATACGATCCTGACCTCGTGATTGATTTCGAGTCGTATTTGTTTTGCCCGATCGTCGATGAAGAAGTATCATTGGTTCTAACAAAAGGGGCGCCTTGGATAAATATGGGTAAATGCAGACAAATCGGTTCAAAGTTAGGTTAAATATGGATATTATAAGTTTGGCTAGAAGAAAATAAAAATTTGGAGGATATTTGAATGGCTCGGTTTAACAAGGAAGTTGGATAGATGATTTGATAGATGGTGGAGATGAAAAGTAACGAACTTAGAAAACAAGCTGAACGAACACTAGAGAATGTTGTCCCGGGAATTAGTTGACTCTAAGGTGGTAAGAATGAAGGAAAAGACCTCGACCCACTATCTAGGAAGATAGGAACCTCGGTATAATGGTCGAACGCCACACTATTGAAAGTGATAAGTTCAGAATATTTAAAAGAACAGGTTGACGCCACTAGCTTTGTAGATAAGCTAACAAGTCTATTCACGAAATCGGAGATAAGAGTTCTCACCAAAATGACAGAATTTCATTAATAAAGTCTCAAAAGTGTCTTCAACAAAGCTGATTACACATATTTATAAGGCTAGAAAAGGCTAGCTAGATGGTCACAAGTATTCATCTTAAAAGCTGAAATAAAGCTCAAGTCTCTTGGAATTCTTGAACCAAATAACTCCAACATTTAATTTACTTCAAATCAACTAATTCATTGACCTTGAATGGTTGAAAAATGACTCTTGAAATGTCCTTTGGTTAGCCGAATAGTCACCAGCACTTTAATGGTGTTCTGAATGCTTGAATTAATTCTTTTGAAGTAGCAAAAACAGTTGGTAGTTGGAAAGCTTGCTGCAAAAATTTTAAGAAGAAATAATCCTCTCTTTAAACTCTTTTAAATGATGTTTAAAACCTTCTTTGTAATAGCCCACTTGCTTGTAATCGAAATCACTTGAAAAGTCACTTCATTGAATATGTAACTGCCTTGAAATGTAACGGTTGTTAGTTGAAATGACACCTGCAATAAACATATTAAAATGAACTTATTAAACACATTTAAACACTAATTAAACTCAAACACATTAAACACTTAACTTTAATAAATGAACTTGAAACAAATGCATCAATTAATTCAGTAACTAGTTTAATTAAAAGAAGCAAAATTAATTTAACTTAAACTCATGCTTCAATAAATTATCCTAGTAACTAGATTAATTAAAGAAGCATCTTATTAAATGAAATTCAATAAAACTCAATTATTAAAGCTAAGATGAGTTGAATTAATGACCAGCAACTCATTTATTAATCTAAGATGAGTTTATTAAAAATCAAATTCAACTTGCAATAAATTGCAAGTGACGCTTATTGGGTTAATCCATGCATGACTAATGGATTCGGCTTCTTGCTCTCCCCAAACCCGATCCACATAGCTTGCTAATGCATCTTGAAATTTCTTAGCTCGTGACCGAGTTATAGGCCCTCGTGGTAGCTCAATGGATTCGGTAGTGATGCCCTGGGCTAAGATCGTATCATGTTTAATACAATATAGGCACATTTCCCAACAATCTCCCACTTACCCTAGTGAAGTAAATGTGTCATGTTTCATATTCCCATATCCTCAACATGTTTGTTAAAACTCCTGGTTACAACAGTCTTAGTAACAGATTCGTAAGGTTATTTTTAGAAGCTATTTTCATCACATCTACAATTCCTTCGATTACTGCTTATCGTATTTAGTGATACTCTCGATCAATGTGTTTCATCTTCTCATGACTTGTAACACCCTTAACCCGTATCCGTCGCTAGAATAGGGTTACGAAGCATTACTAGAGTTTACAGAACAAATACAAATAATTCATGTCATTTACTATTCATATCCAAAACTAATCATATTATCTCTTAATTGGACCCTCGAGGCCTAATTTAAGCATTAGAAACAAGCTGGGACTAAATGGGGGTCTTAGAAGTTTTTTCGCAAAATTTCAAAACTTTTCTTATATACAGAGGTCATATGCCCGTGTGGTCAAGCAGTGTGGCTCATACAGCCAAGTGACATGCCCATGTCACAGACCGTGGTATATGCTAACTGAAATTTCATATAACTTTTACAACACATGTATTTTACAAAATTCAGAATTTTTCCATAACTTTTACATCTTTACAAATTAATCCCTAAATCATAATTTCATCAAAATTCACTTTGTAAATGTTGTTCATCTATCAACAACCTTTCATTTTCTACCATAAATTTTAAATTTTCAGCATATTCACCCATGGAAAAACTTCTATACTTTGATAACTTTTCAAATTAATCCCCAAAATAGATAGATTAAGCTATTCTGATCTCAAAAATATAAAAATTACTAAAAATGGGATAAGAATTCATACCTAATTAAGCCAAGAAAGCTTGCTTTCTCTTTCCTAGGGTTTCTATATATATTTTGGGGAAGATGATGAAGATTAAAATGATATTATCTATTTAAGTCTTTATCATCCATTAATTTTTCTACTTTTCAATTTAATCCTTGCCTTTTTCTCATTTTCCATGGGTGATTCATAAAAAATATCTACTAACTTTTCTTTAATGGTCTAATTACTATATAAGGACATCAAGTTTTGAATTCCATAGCTATTCGATACTTATAGCTATTAGAATCCAACTTTTGCATTTTATGCAATTTGGTCCTTTCCATAATTAAACACATAATCGGTAAAATTTTCTTATTAGAGTTTTCATATATCTTTCCTATCATAATGTTAATCATGAAATAATATTAAAATAAAATTTCTTTTCGGCTCAGATTTGTAGTTACGAAACCATTATTCTGATTTCACTGAAAATGGGCTGTTATATGACTTCTCATTTCCTTGGTATTTGCTATTGCAGCACTATTATCACAATATAGTGTTATAGTTTTTCCATACCAAGAATAACTTTAAGTTTGGTTAAGAACTTTTGAAGCTATATTGCTTCTTTCATTTTCTTAGAAGCAGCCACATACTCGGCCTCCATAGTAGAGTTAGCAGTGCAAGTTTGTTTTACACTCCTCCATATCATGGCTTTACGGTCTAGAATGAATACATTTCCCGATGTCGATTTCCTTGAATCTTTACAAGTTTGGAAGTCTAAGCCTGTGTATCTAACAAAAGTAATATCCTCCCCATAATACACAAGCATATAATCTTTGGTTCTTTTAAGATACCTTTATATTTGCTTTACAGCTTGCCAATGCCTAAGACTTGGATTTGCTTGATATCGACTAACCATTCCTATTACAAAATAGATATCTGGACGTATGCAAAGCATTGCATACATAAGGCTTGCAACTGCCGAAGCATATGAAACCTTACTTATATGCTCTCTTTCTTTCATTGTCTTAGGACAGTCATATAAAGAAAGATGAAAACCTAATGTAGTCGGCTGAATGCATGACTTCGTATCGGTCATTGCAAAACATTTCAGTACCTTATTGATGTATAAAGCTTGAGATAGAGCTATCGTTTTATTCTTTCAGTTCCTAAGGATTCAAATCCCAATAATATAATTAGCTTCACCCAAGTCCTTCATGCTAAATTGTTGAGCTAACCATAGTTTAACTGATGACAATTCTCTTACATCATTTTCGATAAGTAAAATATCATCAACATATAAAATGTGGAATACCATATTTTTGTCCTTTATACGCTTATAAACACAAGGTTCATCAGTATTTTGCTCAAATCTAAAAGTCTTGATCGTTTGATCAAATCTTTTATTCCATGAGCAGGACGTTTGCTTAAGTCCATAAATGAATCTTATCAGTTTGTAAACTTTCTACTCCTTTCCTTTGACAACATAGCCAATGGGTTGAGCCATGTAAATGGTCTCATCAAGAAAGCTATTCAAGAATGTTGTCTTGACATCCATTTGCTAGATCTCATAATCGAGAGCAGTGACAATGGATAAGAGTATGCACATAGGCTTGAGTATGGCTACTAGAGAAAAGGTCTCATCATAATCTATGCATTCTTTTTGTATGTAGTCTTTCCCTACAAGTCTAGCTTTGCATGTTTCTATTTTCCCTTCCTTCTTGTAGATCCACTTACACCCTATAAGTTTAATCCCAATTGGTAAGTCTACAAGTTCCCACACCGTATTGGACTTCATAGAATCCATCTTGGTTGATTGTCTGTAGGTTTTTCTACAACTTTCTCGAGAATTGAACTTAGTGATTATTCTACCACTCCCGAAAGTTCCTCAAGTACCACTTTACTTTGAGGCTTAAAGTTATCTATGTAGCTTTCCTCGAGGAAAGTAGCATGAGTAAAAACTTTAATCATATTATCTTTCATATTATAGAATAATCCTCTTTTTGTTCCTTTTGGATATCCTACAAATATGCACAATTCTATCCGTGCATCCAACTTCTTTACATCCTTATCCAGAACATGTGCTGGACAACCCCATATTCTAAAGTAATTTAGAGCGAGATTCTTTCCATGCCACAATTCATAAGGTGTTTTATAAGAAGACTTGGTTGACACATCATTCAGAATATAACAAGCTGTTTGTATCACATATCCCCAGAAGGAAGTAAGAAGTTTTGAATAGCTTAACATTGAACAAACCATGTCAAGCAAGGTTCTATTCCTTCTCTCAGCTACGCCATTCTGCTGTAGAGTGTCCGACACAGTCAATTGGGATAAAATCCAGTTCTGTATGAGGTATCCCAAGAACTCATCAGATAAGTATTCCCCACCTCGGTCAAACTAAAGATTTTTTATGGATAAACTTTATTGCTTTTCCACTTTTGCACGAAACTCTTGAAATTTATCAAAGGTGTAGCTTCTCAACACGGCCTAAACAGTAGACTCGAGCTAGGAAGATTACATTCAAGATCGAGGTGGCTCGATCTTTTTACAAATTAATTTTCAATACTAAACCTATTTTATACAAGTGATTACCTCAATTTTATGAATTTAAAACTAACACTAATTTCAGCAGCGAAAAATATATCAATAATCTTTTGTATAATAAATTAACCTGTTTAAAACACTTAATAATTAAACAACACTCTAAAATCACTGTCAATAATAAATATTAGGTATAAACTATTACATCTATATAAATTCCCTATTCATAATAATTAATGAAATGCATCCTAAGTGATGTAATTAAAATATTATCCCATATCACGGTTTAAAATAAGATTAATAAAATAATAATAACTAATAACAATCTATTTGTGAGAATAAGCCGAGACCCTCTACATGTTGAGTCCGCGTCCTAGTCCGTTGGGTTAACTGAAAAGAAGGAAAATAAAGGGAGTAAGTTATGGAAGTTCAGTGTGAGTCCCTTTACAATAAACCAATTCAATATTCAAATCTGTACAGTAATATCAAACAATTTCACATATCAATATATTCAGTACAATGACAAACAGTTTCACATATCAATCAATTTAACATGATAACAAACAGTCTCACATATCAATCAATTCAATATGGTAAAATGGGTTTGCTACTTCAAGTAAGAAACCATTAACAATCAATCATAATTAGTCAGATGAATTAAATTATCACATCAATATGTTTTTCACAATTGACATAACAGTTCAGTAAATTTGTTATGCACCTTTCATGAGTATGCACAATATGTCATGCAGCAATCAATTTGTTTATTAGCCAATAGTCCTACCCCCAACTGTACACACCACAATAGGGGTTCCCTAGAACTCCTTTCTCCAATCACACCAGGTTATGAACTTAATACCACTAATAATTTGTAGTTTCCACTGCCACTGGCTGTGGACACACAACAAACGGATGTAGTTGGGATTTGCTTTAGTTGTGGGTACACAACACACAAATACAATGCAGATAAAACTTGCCAATGGCCTTGGAAACACAACATACTCACAGATAAAAGCTATCAGAGGGTTATGCTTTCATGGTAAAATGGACACAGTTGGAATCTGCTTTTACGTGGATACAGAACACACAATTAAATGCAGTTATATTGCCATAAACTTCCTCTTTTCAGATCGTCCCCCCATGCAAATGCAAATGCAACGCAATGCAATTATAATGCAATTAATCAATATCATTATCAACATTCTATCTCATTGCAAGAATAGACAATTCATAAATCAATCATTAAAACATGTGAGACATTTATTCGACATGTATAGCATTAATAAATATATATAATCATTCACGAATTTAATCAAACAATCAAAAGATATTATATCATAAAAGCAATTATAAAATCATTCACAGATTTATGCCATCAATCATAAGCAATTAAATCATAAATTCTTGTATTCACTCATTCTATTCCTAATTCAGGACCTAATTGTATAAACTAGTTCTCTAGATGCCATTAAAAATCTATTCAGGGACTAATTTGCATAAAATAATAAAGGTTATAGTAAAATTGTAATTTTTTAAGAAAAGTGGCAAAATTGTAAAATCTGGAAAACCAATGGAAAAACTGTAAAATTTGAAAAAAATAGTGGTAGAACTGTAAAATCTGAAAAAACAGTGGCAAAATTGTAAAATCAAAAAATGTAGTGGCAAAACTGTAAAATCTGTAAAATGGTGGTGCATGGTCATGTGGGTCTAAACCTAAACACAGTTTGACTCAGTTTCTCATAAAAAACACACACCTAACTTTTTCGAGGTCTCGGGTGATTACCCTTCATTCAAACTCGATCCAATCACCTACAAGGGTCGACCTTGATAAAAACACAATGATTTACTGACTCAGAATTCAAAAAATTTGGAGAAGAACAATTGATGAGGACTTGATTGAATTTTCAAAAACTTAAAAAATATTTTTCAACAAAATTTAAAAGCTTAAAAGAGTTTTGAAACAAAGAATTTTGAGAGAAAGCTAGGATATATAGAGAGAGAGTTTAGGGTTTTAATCTAATAAAATTACAAATGGAGAATAATAAATAATAATTAGAAATAGGAAAGATAAATTCTATTAGGATTTGAAAAGGAGTAATTTGAATTTCAAATTAAGATAAGTAGTTAAAAAGATAATAGGATTTTAATTCTATTTGAATTTTGAAAAAAAGATAAGATATTATTTCAAATTAGAATAGGAAGATAAAAAGATAAAAAGATATAGAATTTTAATTTTATAAAAATGGTTTGAATAAAAGATAATATTTGATTTTTTTTCGATATTAAAAATTCTAACCCTTTAATTTTTTAGATGATACAAAAAGTTTTGTTTTTGCGGTGTATTAGATACACATTGTAACACCCCGACCAGACCTAGACATTATGGCCAAATCCGGCGATGTCACATCAAAGAGATTGTTCCAAAACAATTTTATGAAATTGAGAATATGTTTGATAGGAAATTTACCTGGTTAAAATTTAAGTTTGAGATTTAGAAATTCAAGTCCATGTTAAGCCCAAAATGGAAGCCCATGTTTAAACAAAAACGCCCAAATAATAAAATTATTTAAAAACCACGTTTAACTTGAGTAGGTTATCTAAGTAAAAATAAGAACCAAGCAGTCAAAACATTGATAAACTCTAAATACAGTCACCTCGGAGACACAAGGCCTTTTTACATCAAATGAAAACAAAATAACAAAACTAAAGTAATTGAAAGAAATAATTTATTTAAAATCCCTAAGTAACTTGCAGTATGGCCACCTCCGAGTCCTCTCTCACGTCGAGCCGCCTACTAAGGATTACCTGAAACATTTAATTTAAGGGTGTGAGTTTCGAAACTCAGTGTGTACAACCCTTGGCAATCAAATCAATTCACTATACAAATATCACATTGGGCCTAAGCCCTAACAATATCAGTGGTCTGGGCCTTAGCCCACGTTGACCTCATATCATATCAGAATCACATTAATGCAATGCTCCCACCCCGAATCCCACCCTGTACTCCATCCGTACCAACCCTACACTCCTGTGGGGATATAAATATCAACCCACCCATCCCTACACTCCAAAGATAGCACTGGTTGCGGCACTACTCAAACGTTGTAACGAGCTGCTCGTGGCTCAAAAGCCTTGGTTGGGTCCACAGTCGTCAAGCAACCGTGTGACCCTCATATACACTTCCTCCAATCAAAACCCAACCCACATGCAACATAATATCTCATGAATGCATCATCGTCACATACAACATACACCAGTCATACTCATAACACATAGGGGTATTTTAGTCATGTCACTACCCAGGGGTATTTTGGTAATTTCTTCCTTACAAGGGTGTCTCGGTAACTCTACCCTTCGAGGGCATAATCGTAATTCTAACCTATAGGGTTATTTTCGTAATTTCCTAAGGTACAGGTTTTAATTATGGATTTTGGCCCATCAACAAGTCCTTGCAACTAAAGTGGACGGACACTATGCACCAGGTAGGATTCAAGAGAAGAGGAGGTGGGTCACTCGGACCGCTTAAGTACCAAGCTCTTCCTAGATCCAATCCTAGACATGCACACATCTATTGCTACACCTTAGTCTAACGACTTGTCCACGGACATGTTTAATTATTTAATTAAGTCTTATGTTAAATTTGAGAGATCAGAACAAGGCCTAAAGTCTAAAAAAACCCTAGCATGCATTTCTACAGTCCCATAAGGCCCACTAGGCCCAATCATATCCATAAAACCCATTAAGTTCCAAACATGTTTATGTAGCCCATTAGGCCCGATCACAATCCAATCATACATTCATGCATGTCAATTCATCATACAATTTCATATCATAACTTTGCCACTTTGGGCCCATAAGATCGTCAGGCCCATTCAGGATTTCGAGATTTTGGCTTTTACCGATTTTCATGTGTGTAGTGTATGTACACACCTGATTGACGACCCGCACTACACTATCCTCAGCCTTGACCTACAACCAAAACCATCTTCGAATCAATTCTATACCTTAAACTACAACTTTATCAAATCCCGAAGCCTTATCGTAACCTTATTATTTCTGAATATCCTTAGATCTACACTAATACACACATATTATCAACATCAAGTGACTCGTATTGCACACGAGTTACCCCTATCAACCACATTTACATTTGGCCACCTATGAAACCGAAGTTGAGAGTGAGTACACTTACCACTTGCTAGGGATCCTTACCATGCTTGAAATCTTTGAACCCTACCCCTTGTTAATATAGGGTTAACGACAAGAAAAAGATTAGATAGCCCTTCGGCTTTTATCAAAATGCACTAAAATATGGTTAACTAAGTACTTACTGAAACTAGTCTCTGATCTTACGGCCTAGATATCTACTGAGTGTGATCGGCTTTTAAAATCTTGATTAAAGGTTGTAAATAACAAAAACAAATTTGTGATAGAGGAAAGCAAAAGAAACCGGCAAAAGGGATATGGGTATTCGGCTTTTAAGAGATTAATGAAAGAAATCGGTAAGGGGATATAGGTATTCGGTTTTTAAGAGATTAAGGATGGTATTCGACTTTTGAGAGAAAAAGAAACACAACGCTTAATGGAAATTTCGACAAAAAGATGGTGGGTTATTCGGCAGTAGAATGAGAGGGAGAAGAGAATTCGGCAATTAGGGAGAAGAAGAAAAGTAATGAGAAGCCTAAAGAACCCCTCAAAGGAATTTGACACCTTTAAATAGCCACAAGCCGAACCTAGCTTCACCTAAAGTCCCATTCGACACCATCACCTCGCCTCCTCAATCTCCTATTTCTCTCCATTATCCTTACCTTAAATTTCTCTCCTGAACACTCCCTTCCAGAGTCCACTCCAATGCCACTACCTCCCTTTCACGGTGTAAAAATAAAGTCCCCAAATTTACCATCCTAAGCCTCGAACCTTGGACCTCTTTAACTGATAGTGACGCCACCTATAACTCTCTAAGTGGCACTACCTTGCCACTGAGCCACAGGCCCACTTGCGTCCTATTTTCCCCTTAATTTGTTTAAGAGGCCTAATACTTGAGACTAGGGTTTCCCTAAGGCAAAAATTAAAAATTTTGCTAAAGCCCTGGATCGAGCCCAGGACTTTTCCCACACTACCAATCCTTCATATTTCACTTAAATATTAAACTAAACGTGAAATTTTAAAATTTTCACACGCATCTAAATTATTTAAGCCGCCTCCTAACCAATCCCAAACTCAAGGCCCAATACTTCTAGGCCCAAAATTCGGGGTGTTACACACATATCCATATCGAGAACATGTAATAATTATAACTTCCTCAGGCACTGATGGTCATGGGACCACATACATCAGTGTACACAAGTTCTAAAGGTTGGTTGGCC
Organism: Gossypium stocksii; assembly: GCA_020496765.1. Classification (NCBI taxonomy): domain Eukaryota; kingdom Viridiplantae; phylum Streptophyta; class Magnoliopsida; order Malvales; family Malvaceae; genus Gossypium; species Gossypium stocksii. The sequence continues at coordinate 40,250,946 of CM035623.1, forward strand.
CTTGTACCTTTCACATTAAAAGATCTTTTAGTCATTTTACCTTCCAAGCATGTTTAGGTTGTCTAAAGGTTGGTTCCTTTCACATTAAAAGCCCACTTAGTCATTTTAATTAGTTTGCTCATTTCTGATTAGACTGAGGACATGTTTAGGTTGTCTACTAATACAAGTTGTCTTTCTGTACTATGATCCAACCATATAATATCGCTTAGTATTAGCTAAACATTAGACAACCATGAACAATATTTGTTTCCATTTTACTTTGCGTGCAAAAAAGCATTGTGAGGAAAATTATACAAAGTATATTAATGTAATTAATGAAATTATTTTATTAACCAATTTCTTTGAAAAAATTACAAGTGTATATTGACAAAAATACTACACTTAGGGCACCAGATCCAACAAAAGTATAGGGGTAACAAGCCTAGTTAATAATACTAGGGTTTGTCGTCCCTCCCTTTTAACATATGGGGCTTTTGAGCCTCTCTCATATCAGGTCAAATTACAAATACTTCTTGAACTTTTAACTCGGTACTTTATAATTCGATCCAACACAATATTTTTTTTTCTATTTCCCAAAATAAAACATCTCAAATAAATTAATTTCTTAATTAAATAATCTTCTCAACCCAATTCTAATTCCATTAAAATCATGATGACTTGAATTTAAAAAATTTATGAGAAATATATTTAATAGTTCTGCATTCAATGGGTTTATTATGACTTAATGATTTATTTCCATTTTCAAACTTCATTTAATTCAAAAACCATAAATTCATTTCCTTGTCATTTTCATTTTTCTTTTTCTTTTTCATTTGGAGAAAACCACATCCATTTCCAAATGTTTTCTATTTCTCTATTTTCACCATTTATATCCATTTTTGTTCATTTGATTTAACATGCAAATCATTTATGGATTCAATGAGCTAGTGAAGGGATCGATTGGACACATGGGATTAGGGCACAAATAATTTAATTAAGTTCTATCTTTTCTCTTTTTAATTATAAACTCATTTAGTCACGAAGTCTTCACATCATAGTATTGTGACTGAGCTCTCCCCAACGACATGCCATTATCAAAGCAACCCGACCAGTGCTCGTCCAATGACCTTATCATAAATGTATTACCCTCATAGGTTATACTTAATCTTTTTGAGATAAATTCGGTCTCCTAGTATCATCCTATTTTATCTCATGGTAGCCATTACATATTCCTTCATAAAAAGTCAATTACTATCAAATAGTAATCAAGTCATTCATTTAAAAAATGATAGATCCATGGTCACGTTTACTTTTCATCAATCATGTAATGCCAATGAATTTCACTATTTACCCATGTCTTGGGCTATGAATTCCACTATTTCGAATGACACTACATACTACAAAAGTTGTATACCTAACGCACTAGCTTTTGGTTCCTTACCTATTTAAACTTAATATTTTACTTACATTATAATATACGAGTAAGACATACATAGTTTGTCATCCACTCAAGATTTAGGTATGTCACACTATGAATGTCACAAGTGAATAAATCCATAAACTATTTTATGATCTATTCTTCTTGGGTTCAATTAGTTACATCTATGTCTCTATCTTCTAGGAGTCATCCACTCCAATGTCCAAGACAAGGCATCTTCCCATTTGGACTTGATAGACAACATATTAGTCTTTCAATCGGGTTACTTATTTTCGATTAAACTAAGGATATGTTTAGGTTCATCTACTATTATAAGTTGTCTTTCCATATTATGATCCGACCACATAATCCCGCTTAGTATTAATTTAAACATTAGACAACCAATGAGCCAATATTTGCTTCTATTTTACTTTGCATGCAAAAACCACATAAGGACAATCATGCAAAGTATATTAATGTAATCAATGAATTGTTTTATTAACCAATTTGTTTGAAAAATTACAAGTGTACATAGACAAAAATACTACACTCAGAGTATTAGATCCAACACAATTCATATAGGATTGTGTTGAGCTAGCGAAGTGATAGATTAATCATATATAATTAAAGCTTAAATAATTTATAATTAAGTTATAACTCTTTGTCTATTAATTACAATATTATTTAGTCTTAGTGTCGGTTCACTAAAAGTACCATAACTGAACTCCCCATTATAGACCATTACGAAAGCAACTCTGATTTATACTTTGTCCAATTGCCTTGTCATAAGCGCATTACCCGCATAGAATATCCTTAATCACTTTGGGTTAAATTTGTTCATCCAATATAATCCTATTTTATCTCATGATTACCATTACATCTTCCACAATGAAAAAATTACTAACAAATAGTAATAACAACCATTCATTATTGACGAATGACCCATGTGTTGGGATCTAGTGACCTTAGTGTTGTGATATTTTGTCTATGTACTTATAACTTTTTGAAAAAATTGGTTTAATAAAAATCCATCAATATCATTAATATCTTTTGTAAAATGTCTTTAATGGTTTTTGCTCGCAAAGTAAAATGAAAGCAAATATCGACTCTCTGATTATCTAGCATTGAAACTAATATTAAGCGACATTATGTGGTTGGATCATAATGCGAGAAGACAACTTATATTAGTAGATAATTTAAACTCGTCTTACTCTAATTGAAAGTGATACAATTGATTGAAAAGCTAATATGTCGTCAATCAAGTCCAATTAAGGAGATACCTTGTCTTGGGTATAAAACCGGATAACTCCTAGAAAATAGAAACATAGATGTGATCGGCTAGCCTAATAGTACATTGGACAAGATCCAAGTAGAATAGATCCAAGGATCCAAGTAGAATATATCCAAGATTCGTTTATAGATTTATGCACTTGTGACATTCATAGTGTGGCATACATTAATCCTGAGTGGATGATGGACTATGTATGTGTAACTCGTATATTTTGATGTAAATGGGGGCCTAAGTTCAAATAGATAAGGAACTGAAAGTTTGTACGTTAGGTAGATAACATCTATATGATGTAGCACCATTCCACAAAAGTGGAATTCATATCCCAACAAAGGGTAAATAACGTCCTCTCATCGGCATTACATGATAAATGAAAAGTAACGTGGTCACATGTCATTTTTCTTAGAGATAAATGATTTAATTACTATTTGCTAGTAATTGACTATTCATGAAAGAAGATGTAATGGTTACCGTGAGATAAAATAGGATAACATTAGGAGAATGAATTTATTCAAAAGATATTAAGGACATCCTATGAGGGTAACACACACATATGATAAGGTCATTGGACGAGCACTTTGATAAGTAGCTTTCATAATGGCATATAATAGGGTGAGCTCAGTCATGATACATTAATGGAATATCTTCATGACTAATAATATTGTAATGAATAGACGAAGAGTTGAAACTTAATTAAAAATTATTTGAGCCCTAATTATGTATCCAGTCTGTAACATCCTAGAACCTTCACCTGTCACCGGAATATGGTTACTAGGTGTTACCTAACAAAATACAATCTTTAAACATTCAATTAGACTTTACATATACATTCACTCATGATGTATATAGCTAATGAATCAAGATTTCTTTAACTTAGGTACTATGGTGATCTATAAAATAAAACATTAACCACAAAAACAAAGATTCATTTCTCATATTTAATAACTTAAATATGCATACAACTACCAAATATGCAAATTATATATACAGATATGCCAATCCGAATATACCATTATCACTAAAACTTTCACAACCAATAATTCAACTATATGACTTTACTGAACAAAAAAAAAAAAAAAGAATAAGCCATTCTCGCATAGCTTGGTTTCACATACATATATTCAAGCACAGCTTGGTTCAAAAGAGAAAAGAGTTAAGCCTATACATGCCATTAACCAAAACATAAAGTCTTTAAAGATACCAAAAAAATCAAGTTTAGATAGTGTGGATGACTTCGACTGAATCCCTGAGCTCGTGGTTGAAGTCAAAGATCTATAAAACAGAGAAATGAAACAAACGGGGTAAGCTTCCGTAAGCTTAATAAGTCTTAAATAAAACAATTAACTTCACTGAATTAAACATTTGGTCGAACATATCTTAATCACATAGTTAATCTTAATATTGATTCATATATATACACATTTCATTTCATACCTATGGTTCAATCCAAAGCAAACTTAATTATAAGTGTAGGACACATACTTGACAGACTTAAGGTATTAAATCATTTCAAATATCATTTCATCGCGAAGTCACAAAATCTTAGTCTTTTATCAAGTCACCTGTCATATGTTGACTTGTGATCATATAATCACATCATCTAATATCAAGATGTCAGTCATTTATTCAACTCAATAGAGTTAATCTAGAGCTCCATAAAAATTTACAATTTCAATGATCACATCACATAGGTATCACATATACTTTTATATCCTTGCTAAACGGTATATCACATATAGCCAAATATACACACTCGATATCATCTCATGTATAATCTCACATTTAACCATTAGTCACAAATTCGGTATAAACTTACACTTAGCCGAATACTTAATTTTCATTTATCAAACTTATTTACTTATGCCATAAATAACCAAAAGTTTTATCACATTTTCATAAACTAATTTCCACAAGGCACAATTTGTTCAATTACAAACGAATATACAACCATAATTTAAACACATTTTAACATGATTCAAGGTCTCACGATAGAAACATATTCTTACCTTATTACAAGTTAGTAAAATTAGAACTCATACCTTGCTTTACTATTAGTATTAACTTTGTAATAATACATAATTTCAAAATCTTGGATTAATAACCCGACTTGTTATTCGCTAAGTACCAATTTGATTTGATTTCACCGGCAACTATGCTTGCTATTCTTAAAACCCGAGAATAACCACCAGTTTTTTTTTAGACAACTGCCCCAACATAAAATATAGATTGCACCACAAGCTTTCACTTACAGTTAAACATTTACTTTCAAATTTCCAATATCCTACGAATATATATATATATATATATATATAACAAGAGCTTAATATTATTTAAGCATAGTAACAAATAATATCTTATTAGACATCATGCATTGCCATTTGGTCAAAACACTTATTAACATCTCACCATCATGTTCGGCATAATATACACATATATAAATATAATATAGATCACTTTTGTTCATGATATACTATGATCTAACACATTTTAATCACTTAAAACATAGCATGCTGTTCTTAATTCAACTATTCACACTAAATTTGTAAATACGTACTTATATGTAACATTTATTCACATACTAAATTCCAATATATAAGTATACAACCGATTCTCATTTACTTTTCATTTCACATTTATAATTCGAATCACATTATCATCATAAACAATAACACATAATGCGTACCTGAGCCACTTAATGCATCATCGAGCTCAGTAGCTATTTTAGCACGAATTCACATGGCCTTAAATCCCTTTTTAATCCACCAGCAAATTTATTTACACGTATAGGACACATATGGCTCATGGCCAACCTTTATTCGCTTTCAGAAATTACCAAATTTAGAAGTTCATATCCCATTTGGCTTTCCCATATAGTAATTAATATCATGTATAAGTATAATTACCTTTAACTTTTTACTAATCACCACTTGTGATAAACTCTTTTATTTCACATATGACATAATATTTATAACCATTAAAGTACTCATTAGTCACCTCACTGTACACATCCAATTCAATATATATGTAATTATATTTAATAACTATCCTCGGATAATAGTTTCCATTCCAATCTCATTCGGCTTATTAATTAAATAACGACAATATTCTTTTAGCTACTTTCATTTAACGATTAAGCATAATGAATCAAATCAAGCTCTTCAGAACTTACCTGTCTGATGTCGAATGATTTTGGATACGCTATTCAACCAACTTTGATTTCCCCTTTGTCCAAAATTTGCCTCCCTTTGTTCTTGAGCTAAAGGTAAGACATATTAACTTACAAAATTACTTAAGTATAATACTTTCCATACGACAATGAGGTAAAAGAATTCAAGAATCTATTCATATATATGTAAACTCCAATCGGCCATACTATCAAGCATCGAATAACTCATTTACTCATTAATAACTTATTCGGATCTATAAATAACAAACTTAACACATATATATACTTTCCTTTTTGCCAACTAATCCTAAGTTAGCTCATAATTTAACTTCAACCGACTAACATATAAAATTTATAAGGTATTTTCATTTCTACCTTACATTCATTAAACTAGACCATAAGTAAATCATAAGCCCATTCGGCCATTATGGAAACAACTATGTTTAACATCAAACTTTAGCTTTTACCAACCATCATATAATCGAAATTAACCAAAAGAATAATTATGATCTTTACAAGACATTATTTTAAACCTTAAACATTTTCCAAGTATATAACACACATATGACTTATGAATTACTTCTTTCGCCAATTAAGTCCACATTCGGCAATTGCTCACATATATATTAAAAATTCAACATTCAAACTTTAATTCTCCTTATAACCGAGTATCTTTTTATTTAATAAAAGTAGCCCTTTAACCAAATAACATTCAACCAAAAATTCAATTATATACTATGTACTTGAAAGCATTAATCATGCCTAACTAAACCAAAATTCAAGGATTAATTCACATCGAATATTTAAGCATGAAGTACTATAACCGAATTTGCTCTATTCACTAATATACTCATAATTATTTAAGCTTAACAAATTTAGCTCTTCTCCATACTTTTTCAAGCATTATAAATCTATATCAAAATTAGTCCCACAAATTTAGTCTAATATTTTAACTATGAACAATTTATTTTTTTCCTATTAACAACATCAAGGCCGAATGTTCATTTCAAGAAGATTGAACCATACAAAGCTTACATTCACGATTTAACATCAAATTACTTAACAATGTCACAAATTTCAAATTCGGTAACTATGAATAAAATTTAAACACACAAGCCAATTCTAAACTATTCTTGAATCCACATAAAAAAAAACACATACAATTAGCTCAACTTCAACCAAACTCCATTACTTATCAAAACATGAAAAACATAACTATTTCCAACTCCCCTTTCATGGCCGAATGCAAACATGAGCTCAAACTCTCAAATTTTTACATGGGTTATGCTAGAAGCTTAGCATACATCTCAATTTCATAAAAATCATAAAATTTGACATGAAAAACCAACCTTAATTGAGCATGGAACGGACCGAACATCACCCTTCTCTTTTTCCTTTAACAATCGGCTAAAACAAGAACAAATGAATGTCACCTTGTTCTCATCACCCACTCACTTTTATTTTATTCATGTTATGTAATAAAACTTAAATTAAACCTTTATTTTTAATCATTAAAGTATGCACATGTTGACTCTCATGATTTTCCACTCCCGGGAAAAATAAAAGATGGCTAAATTACCATGCAAGCCTCCACATTTGTAAACCACAATTATTCGGTCACTTCAAATAACTCACACATATTTACAAAGTTTCACAATCAAATCCAATTTAAAGAAATAAGCATACCTTTACTCAAATTCCAATATCAAGCTATCACATGCAAGATTTCACGTATATTAAACACAAAATATATTATCTACGAATTTTTCTGACTCGGTTTAGTGGTTCCGAAACCACTTCCTGACTGAGGCCTATTTAGGGCTGTCACACAGTCGATCGCTCTACTAGCTCAATATAACCTTAAGGATTTGTATTAATTGATGAAATGGAATTTAATGAAACTATGAACTAGAGAAATATATTGCATGTATCACTATCCGCAGTAAGTTTATTTTCTTGCTATAAAAAAATAACTTGAGAATTAATTAATGACTTCAAATTATTATTTTATTAAATATTGAAGTTCAAAGTGAAAATTAATTAATTAAGTCATCATAGTTTCATAAGAACACGCCAGTTAAATTATTTTTCTCATATATTCCAATATAGGAAAGTTGTCATAACTTTAACGAAATTAGAATTGGGCTTAGAAAATAAAAAATTAGTTTAATTAATCATTCAATTAATGAAAAGAAAAAAATAATATTTTAGGTATAACAAAAATATTTATTGGGTTAGAAAAGTATATGAGTTAGCTTAAAAATCATATAACACATGCAATTGACTCGATAAATGAAAAGACCTAAATAGGCCTGGTGTAGAAGGGATGGGTTGAAAACGCTAATCTCATAAGGGGCTAATCGTCGCCCACCCTACAACACTCCCTATAGAAGTTGTTTTTCCTATTAAAATATTGTTATTCAGTTAATAACTTATTCAAACTCATGTTATTTTCTCTACATATAAAGACTAAAGGCTAGGCCAAATATACTATATATAGACGTCAACATTCTGTCAAAATAATGAAAAAAATATTCCCATTATATTTAGTTTTCGATTTGTAGCTCATAAATTTCACTTTAAAGTTTTTGTAACGCCTAAAAAATTCGAGTGTTGTTTTTTGATAGAATTAAGTCTCTGTGTCTGTGGCTAAGTGCTCCGCTTGTGTGTTAAAGGTCAGGTGTTCAAATATCATTTTTGAGATTTTTTGTTGTTTTTATTAATTTGACCATTATCTTTGAATGTTGGAATTAAGTTTATTTCTATGTGAATCTGTGTCAAGAGTGAGCCTATTGGTTCAATGGTTAAGTTTATGTTTAACCTGTGGTCTTAAGTTTGAGTCTCTATGTAAGTGAAGATATGTTTTTGTACTTTACAGGACTAGTTAGTTTTGGTTTAGAAATAAATCTTTTATTTTTATTTTGTTATGTTAACGTAACTTTCTTCCTCCCTCCCTTGTTCCCTTTCCTTTTCATTTCTTCTTTTCAATTTTCATCGCTTATTTTTCAAATTCTGCCTGTTAAATTTTGTTGTGGTGGTCGAGCAAGTTTTGTTTTCTGTTGTTGCTTTATTAGAAGTCAATTCTATAAGTTCTGGTGTTAAATTTCTGCTAACGTTTGTTATCATTTGTTTTTGGTCAAAATTTGGTTTTCTGAGTAAATTGCTTGATTTCTCTGTCTAAACATTCAATTGGTGTTCGTTAAGAGAAGGTCTCGAGGAAAATGGTTCCCTAGATGCCTTAGGCTCATGAATTTTCATATCGTGCGAAGATAACAGTTGTTTTTGAGTTGGGGGTTTGCGTCGAAGTTTTTAACATGTTTTAGTTGATTGTTTAATTAGTCTTGTAAGTATGATTAAATCTTGTAATTAAACAATAGTTAGTTGTTTTTAAGTTTTGGAGTGTTCTTTGTTGCTTCTACATCAAATTGACAGTAGGTGTATATCAAAAACCCAATTCTTTACAATTTTTGAATGCCGAAAAATATGGTTGTCAATGCCACATGGCCGTGTGGACACACACAGCCATGTGCCAGGCTGTGTAACTTACTGTTTCTAATTTAAAGTCACACAGGCCAGGGACACGGATGTGTATCCAGGCCGTGTAACTCACTATTTGTGATTTAGAGTCACAAGGGCTAGGGACACAGGTGTGTGTCCAGGCCGTGTAACTCACTATTTGTGATTTAGAGTCACAAGGGCTAGGGACACAGGTGTGTGTCCAGGCCGTGTAACTCACTAGTTGTGATTTAGAGTCACATGGGCAAGGGACACGGTCTTGTGTCCAGACTATGTAATTCATTATTTGTGATTTAAGGTTACACGGGTCAGGGACACGGGCTTGTGTCTAGGCTATATAACTCACTGTTTGTGATTTAGGATCACACGGACTAGGGACACAGGCGTGTGTCCAGACCATGTAGCTCATTGTTTGTGATTTAAAGTCACACAGGCCAAGGACGCGGGTGTGTATCCAGGCCATCTAACTCATTATTTTTTATTTAAAGTCATATAGGTCTAGGACATAGGTAAGTGTACAGGCTGTGTATGGTATTAAGAGGGCCACAAGGGCATGTGCTGGGCCGTGTGGACGACACAGGCCAGACGCCTAGGCCGTGTGAATCCACAAATTTATATGTGGTTCTGGCGATTTATCATGTACTGATTTCACAGCTAGTCTGTAACCATTCTAAAATTTGTATACCGACACTAATTGGTGTGTAGGGATGGCTAGAGATGGTGTGTAGCAGATGGGGTAAAAAATTGTATCTATATCTGATTTGTTCTGGATATATATTGAATCTATTCTGCATCTAGAAGTGATATGTTCTGCATCTTACCTAAACGGTTACAATATTACTGAGTGTTATCTATTTTTTATTCTGTCTCTAAAATTAGGTAATTACTATCTTATCTTTATTGTGGTTTTGCCTATATATCGATTACACACGTTGAGTTATAAACTCATTTTATTTTTTGAATGTTTTAGAGGTATCCCAAAAAGTTAGGAGGCTTAGCGTGTCGGAAGCTCAGTCATCTTTCCTTACTAGATATTTTACTATTTGCCTAACTTTGAATTAACATATGTTTTATTTTGGATTTTAGTTTGTAAGTTTGGATTTCCATGTTGATTTGACTGGCTTGGTGTTTTCTAAACGACTAACTTTAAATTCCTTTAATGTTGGTTTTCTTAAACGTTTTCATGTAGCCTCCAGACTTGGTCTTAATGTCTAGGCTGAGTATGGGGCGTTACATTTAGTGGTATTAGAGTAAAGATTATAAAACTCGAGCTGTGTTTTTGGGCTCCTATTTTTGATAAAATGTGTTTTTGAAAAAAAATTATTCGAGTAACTCTGAAAATTGATTTTATAAAAGACAGAGTCTGCAGCGCTGAACTTGTAAGTATTTCTGCTTTAGCTAGATTATTTTGCTAGGAACCTATTGTAATGATTGAACTTGTGCTTTTAGTTAGAGACTATGATATGAATTGTGAAATAAGATATTTGATGAGAATTCTAAAATGATCTACGAATTTTTGGTATTATAGATAAGGAGATTTAATGAGTTCACACGGTAGTCGTGGACGTATTCCCGTGGGTGTCGTGGACTCTGATAAGGAGCTCAAACAAAGTCATCCTCTATAGGTAGTATGTCCAATCTAGAGACCAGTAAGACCATCGTACTCCTACAGTTGAGATTAGGTCTCAGGTACCGATAATTGGGGATGACGTATTATCCCAAGCTAAGTTACGTGTGTTGGATAGGGTCACTGTGACCCAATTTGGATCTGAAGGCCGATGGTCGGTTACTAAATAGTTCTAGTCGAATGGTGCTGAGCTATTCAGGGGTGTCACTGGAGTCGCCCCTACCGTGACTGAAGATTGGTTAGAGGCTATTGAGTGTATTATGAACGACATCGACTACACTCCTACTCAGAAATTGAGGGGAGCCGTGTCCTTGCTTTGCGACGAGGCTTACCAATGGTTGCTGATAGTTAAGTAAAGCGCTCAGCCGAAATAGGTTTCTTGGGATTTCTTCAAGAACACCTTCTAGACCAAATATATGGAGGCAAGTTATGTGAAGGCTCATAGACGTGAGTTTATGAGCTTAGTTCAGAGTGAGAGGTTTGTGGCCGAATATGAGGCTGAGATTCTGAGGTTGAGCATGTATGCTCACCTTTTGGTTTTGAATGATTATAAGAGAAGTTTTTAGTTCGAGGAGGGATTAAGATACAACTTGAGAGTTCTGATAACTCCTTATAGGGAGTGGGTATTTGCAACCTTAGTTGACAATATGAAAATAGTGGAAGAGGTGAAGTGCACTGAGTGAGAGAGGAGAGATCAGGAGCGAGGTGTAATGCCCTAATTTTTTGTACTTTCAACTTTTGTGAGTTTGTGGCATGAAAATTTTTTGAATATTTTTTTGCAATAATTTGACATAAATATGTGTCTACTTTAGTGGTTATGTGCTCTGGGTGTGTTGGAGAGGTCCCAAGTTCAAGTCAAGACTTGGGTTGAATTTTGGGTTTCTATTAAGGAAAGCCTTACTCTTGGTAATTTGGCTTTTAAGTAAAAGCTGGTTAAAATATGACAGAATAGGCCTGTTGGTCTGGTGGTTAAGTGGAGTGGGGATATGTAAGAGATCTTGTGTTCGAGTCGTTATTGGGACTTTATTTTTTTGCTATTGGTGCCGTGTAAGTGTTTGGGTTGGACTGGAATACTGTCACTGGAGTGTTTAGTGGAGCGCATTAGGGGGTTTGGGAGTTACCCAAATTTTCTGTGCACTCCTTCTTCTACCGAAATTCTCTAGAAAATCTCCCCTCTCCACCTTTGGTTTTCTCTTTTTCGTTTAGTCAAAAGTTCCCCTATTTGCTGCTGTGTTTTCCCCTTCCTATTACTAAGTTTTTGCTTTTCTTCTTCGCCATTGTTAGTCTCTGCGTTTGGTGTGAATCTGGTAAGTGTAAGGTTACGTTTTGCTTCGATTTTATAAGGGTTGGGTTAATAAATGTCTAAATGGTGACTTGGTTGCTAAGCAGGAGTCGTCTAGGAAGCTAAAATCATCGATTTATCTAGTTGATTTCGGGATAGTGATCGTTTGGAAGCGGTAAGTTGAGTCCCCGTTAGATTCCTAATTGTTGAATCGATTTATTAATCTGCTAAATCAGTGTTGGGTTCACTTATATTAGGCGTTGGAGTGCTCGGAAGTGGTTAGGCATCGAAAATGAACCAAGTATGTACTTTGATTGCACTGAAATCATGTTTCGGTAAAAGCCGAAAATGGAGCTGTCGACACTACACGGGCGTGTGGACTTCATGTGTAGAGGCCGTGTGGCGAGACACAACCGTGTGATCAATGAAGCAGGCCGTGTGCGCTTAACACGGGTACAACGGACACGGCCGTGTGAGGCTGGTGAGGTCATGTACGAGACACGAGCTCGGCCAATTGGACTGTGTGGGCCACACGGGCATGTGGGTCCATATGGGTGAACCACACAAGCGTGTGGGATTTTGGGCTAGGCCATGTGATCCATACGGCCAGGGCTAATTTGGGCTGTGTGGGCCGACATGGACAGGCCACATGGGCATGTGAGCCCATTTTTTCGAATTGATCTGTAAGGTTGCACGGGTTGCCCTAGTTGACTGTGACCTATCGTAGGGTTGGTAAGGATATCTTAGACCCCGATTCTGTTAATTGATATTGATGTATGTATTCACACGTTGCTTATAGCATGTATATCCGATCTGATCTGTTCTGATTATGTGAGTATGATTTGTGTATCTGCATAATAGCATGCCATATCTGTATGTTGCATCACATTGGGGTGGGATGTTGTTAAAGTGAAGGAAGTCTGAAAGGTTATTAGCCTGTTATTTGGCAGCTAAGTTGCATATATCTAATATGTGTTGTTTCAAAGTACTTTACGGTATAACCCAAAAACGTATTCGACTCATTTTAACTATCCAAATTTCATTAACATTATCATACTAGGCCTCAACCTTTCAAACGAGATAATTAATACATTTTCGTAAACAATTTTTTTTATATGGCCGAATACCCACATAACTATTTTAACAAATCAATCTCTAAAAACAAATAGTTATAATAAAACTATACACACATATTCTTGAATACGTAAATTTGAACATCATAATATGTCAACACTTACATATGTTATCTATGTACCGAATATACATGGTCACACATATACACATAGTTAAGAATCATTTCATTGATACTCAAACTATCTAATCACAAAGCCGAATACACATACCATTCTCACATATATTCATCATTAGCATTACACATGATTATAACAATTATCAAGTTATAAACTTACCTTATTACTAGTAGCCAACAAGCTAATTAATACCTGGACATTTAGCTCGTTTTACACATCCATACCCGATTTACCTTTTCCTGATGAACCATTCGGAATTGGATAGGACACTCAGATAATCACACATATCGTACAATGCCAAAGTCCCAGACATGGTCTTACATATATCACATATCGATGCCACTGTCCCAAATAGGGCCATACTGGTACTTATATATCAAAGTCACATATCGAAGCCATGGTCTTAATCGCACACATATATCGAAATCCTATGTCATAACATATGTATCCTAATTATTCCCTAGGGTTCATACGGGGCTTTCGGACATTGTAAGTCGGTCGAAACAAATTCAGAAATATAGTAGCCAAGCTTGTTCATATTCGGCTATAGCTTATGTAAATTCATATATTGCTTTTCAGCACATATATTTAGCATTTAATTAAAATTAGGTACGTCTATTTTCTTATAAACTTACCTCGGACGATATGAAACAGAACGGAACAGCTAGTCGACAACTTTCGTTTTCCCCCGGTCCAAATCCGAGTTTCTTGGTTCTTGATCTAAACATATTCAAATTAAGCTCATTCAAACATATTTTCATTCAATTTAGTCCAAAAACACATAAATGGGCAAATTACCATTTTACCCGTGACATTTACACTTTTTACAATTTAGTCCCTATTATTAGGCCGAATGTTCCTAGTGTCCATACAAGTCCATATATTTCATTTATTTCACATTTTAGTCCCTCAAATTATTATTTTTGCAATTTAATCCTAATTACTCAAAATCATCAAAAACTTCTATACAAAATATGTTAATCTAAAACATATCTTTCATATTTTATCATCAAAAAACAAAAATCACAAGCTCTCAACAATGGCATAACCCAAAATATTCACCAAAATAAAAAATTCAAGCACGGGTTTACTAGTATTCGAAGCAACGATCTCAAAAACGTAAAAATTATCAAAAACTGACTAAGAACGAACCTTGAATTGAGCTTGGAAATGGTCGAACCTTAAAAATCTTCTCTTTTCTTTCTTGTTTAGCTATTTCGACAAGAACATGATAATATAAAACCATATAATAAGCTTTATGTTTTATTATACATATATTATTAACCATTTTACATTTTTACCCTTTTAAATTAAATTAATAAACTGCATATAACATGCCCATTACCGTCCACCTATAAACCAATGGTATAATTGCATTATAAGTGCCTCCACTAGTAAAGACAACAACAATTAAGCACTTTCACATTTAACCATCAAGTTTTTATTTTACGCGATTAAGTCCTTTTATTTAATCGGACACCCAAACGACAAATTAAAACACGAAAATTTCACAGATATAAATTCACACATAATAAACATAGAAAATAATTTTAAAATATTTTTCTAACTCAGATTCGTGGTCTCGAAACCATCGTTCTGATTAGGGTCTAAATTAGGCTGTTACATGATATACGATATTCTGATTTGTTATGTATTTTGTATCTGTATGGGCTAAGGCCTGATTATATCTAATTCTGATCTAAGTGGGCTAAGGCCTACATTGATTCTGTAATGGGCTTAGGTCCAAATTATGACTATTATCTATTTTTGTTAATTATATGTATACATGATATACTGTGGGGATGTACACACTGAGTTTATGAAAACTCACCCCTTTATTATTTTATTTGACAGGTAATCCCTAACTGTAGATGGGTCGGTGCAGCGAAGGGCTCGACGGTGACCACTGCTAGATACACTTTGATTTTCACGGTTTTACTACTTTACTATTTTTAATCATTTTGAGATTAAATGTAATTTTGGACTTGGACTATTTTTTATTCTTATTTATGGATTTTTAAACTGCTATGCCACAAAAGCCTCGTTTTTCTAAAAATTAACTAAGAGCTTCCACGTAAAAAATGGGTTTAAGCAATTAAGTTGATTCGCGATTTTCTGACTTGCGAAGACATTTACAAAAGCACTCTTATATGATGCCGCCAGATTCGGCCATAATGTCTAGGCCGGGTTTAGGGTGTTACATAAGGTCAAAGTAAGGTTAAGACAGATTTGGGTACTTCTAGTTGAGCTAAGCACCAAAAGAAACGGGCTAGGTTTGGTGAACCTCTGAGGATTGAGGCTTCAGCTACATTGATTGAGATTCAGACCTGTACTGATTGTGGGAGACACTAGTCGGGTGAGTGTTGGAGGAAGTTGAGGGCTTGTCTTCGATGCAGATCGATGGAGCACCATATTTGGGATTGCTCCCAATAATCTGATCAAGTTGAAGCTTTTGCATAGACTCTGGCTCTAAATCCTATTCCACCACCAAAAGCCACTCAGCAACCACTTAGGGGCCTTGGTATGGTCAGGGGTGGTAAAGGTTTTTATAGAGGTCTGAGAGCACCGAGCAAAGGTGCGATTTAGATTGAGGCATGACAACCTAATGTAATGTATGCGGCAAGGTGCCATTAGGATAGAGACAATGTCGATGTTAGAGTGGGTATGTTCTTTTTTCATACTGTTCCATACTTTGCATTGATTGATTTGGGTCTACACATTCATATGTATCTAGTGTTGTATCTGTAAATTGGGTATATCTACTAAGTGTACTGTTAGAGAGATTTTTACAATTAGTCCCTTGGGTCAATCAGTTTGTGTGGATAAGATTTATAGATAGGTTTTGTTAGAGATTCAGGGTATTGTGTTTCTTACTAACCTGGTGGAATTATCATTTAGGGAGTTCGATTTGATTCTGGGAATTGATTGGCTTGTGGAACATCGAGTTAGTTTAGAATATGCTTCTAAGCGGGTTACTTTGAGATTGGATGAGGATTATGAGACCAATATGATCGGTAAGTGTCGAGATTACCTTTCTAATATGATATATGCTCTTGTGGTTGAAAAGCTTGTTTCAAAAGGTTCAAGACATACCTAGCCTTTGTATCTGATTTTGGTTCTACAACGCTTTCTAGTAAGGATGTTAAAACTTGAAAGACTTCCCAGACATTTTCTTTGATGAATTTTCGAGAGTCCCTTTGGATAGAAAAGTTGAATTCGGTATTGAACTGTTACTAGGTATTGTCCCGGTGTCCATTATTCCTTATCGCATGGCACTAAAGGAACTTATGAAATTGAAAGCCCAGCTTCTAAAACATCTCAACCGAAGGTTCATTTGACCTAGTGTGTCCTTGTGGAGAGCACCAGTTCTATTTGTCAAGAAAAAGGATGGCACGATGAGGATGTACATGGATTATTGTCAGTTGAATAAGTTGATGATAAAGAACAGGTATTCACTTCTGAGGATTGATGATCTGTTCAATCAGTTCCATAGGGCATTTGTATTCTCCAAAATTGATTTCATTCTAGTTACCATCAGCTCAAGGTTAAGGAGATTGATGCATATAAAATTACTTTTAGGACTCGTTATGGGCACTACGAGTTCTTAGTTGTGCCTTTCGGATTAACTAATGTTCCCATTGTGTTCATAGATCTAACAAATCGAGTATTTCAGCCTTATCTAGATCAATTTTTCGTAGTCTTCATTGATGACATTTTGATTTATTCTAAAACTGAGATTGAGCATGATGAGCATCTTAAGATATTTCTACAGATACTCCATAAGAAAAAGTTGTGTGCTAAGTTTAGTAAGTGTGAGTTCTAGTTGCAAGAGCTTACTTATTTGGGCCATGTTGTATCTGCTGAGGGGATTCGAGTTGATCCTAAGAAAGTGGAGGTTGTAATAGAATGGAAATAGACGAAGAATGTATCTGATATTCGAAGTTTTCTTGGCTTGTTAGGGTATTACCGTAGGTTTGTTGAGGGGTTCTCGCTTATCATAACTTCCCTAGATAAACTATTACGTAAGAATACTTTGTTTGTGTGGCCTAACGAGTAGTAGGCAAGCTTTGAGAAACTTAAGTCTGTTCTAATGCAGACACCTGTTCTGGTATATCCTATATCAGGTAGGGAGTTTATTATCTATAGCAATTCTTTAAATGTCAGGTTAATATGCATTCTTATGCAAGATGGTAAGGTGGTGGCTTATGCATTTCGATAGCTTAAGTTACATAAGGGCAATTATCCCACGCGCAACCTTAAGTTGGCTGTAGTATTCTTCGCTCTAAAAATATGGAGGCACTACCTATATGGTGAGAGGTGTATCATCTACACCGATCATAAGAGCCTCAAGTATCTGCTAACTCAAAAGGAGTTAAACCTTAGACAACGTAAATGTGTGGAGTTGCTTAAGGATTATGACTACACGATAGAGTATCATCCTGGTAAGACTGATGTAGTGGCTGATGCTTTTAGTCGTAGAGTGATGATAGATCTGAGAGCGATGTTTGCTCATCTGAGTTTGTTCAATAATGGTGATTTTCTAGCTGATCTACATGTAAAACCAATTTGGCTTGATCAAATTCGAGGCAAAAAGTTTAGTGACAAGTCTTTGATTTTGCGTTTTCGTCAAGTTGAAGTGGGTGAAACTTTTAATTTTGGGTTGAACAATGATAGGGTTTTGTGTTTTAGGGGCCGGATCTATGTGGCTAATAATATAAAACTAAAGCAATTGATTCTACAAGAAGCACATAGTAGTCCTTATGCTATGCACCTTGGTGGGAATAAAATGTATAGGGATCTTTGAGAGCTTTACTGGTGGCTCGGTTTAAAGCGAGATGTTATTGCTTTTGTTTATCATTTTTTAACGTGTCAAAAGGTTAAAGTTGAGCATTAGTTACCTTCTGGTCTGCTACAACCGGTTAAGATTCCCCTTTGGAAGTGAGAGCGTGTGACTATGGACTTTGTTAGTAGGTTGCCCTTGACACCCACTAAGAAGGATTCGGTTTGGGTCATCATTGATAGATTGACTAAGTCTGCTCCCTTTCTTCTGATCAGGACTGATTATTCACTTTAAAAATTGGCTAAGTTGTATGTCTCTGAAATCGTAAGACTACACAAGTTTCGATTTCGTTCATTTTTTATAGAGATCTATGTTTTACTTCTCGGTTTTGGAAGAAGCTTCACGAGGCTTTGGGTACCCGATTGGAAGAAGCTTCAAGAAGCTTCACGAGATCGTCTTAAGGTAATTTCTAATCGACAAAAATTATCATATGTCGATCTTAAGAGAAAACATATTGAGTATTTTGTGGGTGATAAGATGTTTTTGAAGGTTTCTCTGTGGAAAAAGGTTCTTCAGTTCGGACGTTAGGGCAAGTTGAGCCCAAGGTTCATTAAACCTTACTGTATTTTAAAATGCATCAGACTTGTCACTTATCAGTTAGAGTTACCTCTTGATTTACATCGGATTCATGATGTGTTCTATACCTGAATGTTTAAATGGTATAGGTCTGACCTTTCTCACATCGTCCCTGTAAAGGAGATTGATGTGAGATCAAATCTGACTTTTGAGGAATAACCTGTTCAAATTCTGGATGGAGAAGTTAAGATCTTGAGGAGAAGAACCATTCCTCTGATTAAGGTTCTGTGACGAAATCATGGCATGGAGTAAGCTACTCGGGAACCTAAGGACGTAATTCATCAGCAATACCCCTATCTGTTTAAGTCAAGTAAATTTTGATGTCAAAATTTCTTTTAGGGGAGAGAGTTGTAACACCCCAAAAATTTGAGTGTTGTTTGTTAAATTATGATATAATTAAGTCTCTACATTTATGGCTAAGTGTTTCGCTTGTGTGTTAGAGGTCAGGGGTTCAAATATCACTTTTGGGAGTTTTGGTTGTTTTGCTTAATTTGACCCTTATCCTTGAATGTTGGACTTAAGTTTATTTTTATGTGAATTTGTGTCAAGAATGAGCTTGCTGGTTCGATGGTTAAGCTTCTATTTGCCCTGTGGTCTTGAGTTCAAGTCTCTACGTAAGTGAAGCGAAGATATGTTTTTGTACTTTGTGGGATTAGTTAGTTTTGCTTTTGAAATAAATCTTTTATTTTTATTTTTTTATGTCAACATAACTTTCTTCCTCCCTCTCTCCCTCCTTTTTCCCTTTCTTTTTCTTTTCTTCTTTTCAATTTCCGTCGCTTAGTTCTCAAATTCTACCAGTTGAATTTTGTTGATGTGGTTGAGAAAGTTTCGTTTGTCGTTATTCTTTTACTGGAAGTCATTTCTATAAGTTCTGTTGTTAAATTTCTGTTAACGTTCATTATCATTCGTTTTGGTCAAAAATTGGTTTTCTAAGCAAATTGCTCGATTTCTCTGTCTAAACACTCAATTAGTGTTCGTTAGGAGAAGGTCTTGAGGAAAACAGTTCCCTAGATGTCTTAGGCTTGTGAATTGTCGTATTGTGCAAAGGTAACGATCATTTTTGAGTTGGGGGTTTGCGTCGACATTTTCGACATGTTTTGGTTAATTATTTAATTAATCTTGTAAGTCCGATTAAATCGTGTAATTAGACAATTGTTGGTTATTTTTAGGTTTCAGAGTGTTGCTTCTATGTCAAATTTATAGCAGGTGTGTACGAAAAACTTGATTTTTTATGATTTTCTAAAGCCAAAATGTAACACCCCTTACCCGAGACCGTCGCCGGAGTCGAGCACGAGGCACTACCGGACTTTACTTACTAAAACGGGCATAAAAATTTACTTTTTAAAATAATTTATTTTCATTTGTTCAATACGTCCCTAAAAAGGGGTCATCAAAACCCTAAATCATGGTATTGAAATAGTTCAGGACCAAACCGGGATCAATCAAATATTACCGGTTACTTAAACGAGCCAAAATGAATTATTTCTCTATTCCTTATAAAACTGTCCAACTGTATCACGGTTACAAAAATAATCATATCTCG
Organism: Gossypium stocksii; assembly: GCA_020496765.1. Taxonomy (NCBI): domain Eukaryota; kingdom Viridiplantae; phylum Streptophyta; class Magnoliopsida; order Malvales; family Malvaceae; genus Gossypium; species Gossypium stocksii. The sequence goes on from CM035623.1 coordinate 40,271,430, forward strand.
AGTTACGAAACTCAAAATCAAGATCCGTAAATTTTTGCTGAATCTAGACTCATGTATCTATTTACTAATTTTTTTCTAGAATTTTTGGTTTAGCCAATTAGTACAGTTTATTAGTTAAAATCTCCCCTGTTGCACAGTCCAACTACTCTGACCTCTATTCACTACAAATAAAGTTTCTCTCTGTAAAAAATTCAAATAGTCATGAATTTTGTTTCATTAAAAACTAGACTCAATAATAAATCTATGCATATAAATTATAACACCTAATTATTTATGTACAATTTATGGTGAATTTTTAAATTCAGAACAGGGGATCATAGAGTCAGTCTAGAGTAGTCTCACTCAAGTGCCAATAACTCATAATATACTACTCTTTTGCTTACTCTGTTTCTTCTACATGAAAATAGACTCATTAAGCTTTAATTTCATGCCTCATTCACCTTTTAATTCCATTTCTACTATTTTTAGTGATTTTTAAAACTCACATCATTGCTGCTGTTTGAATCTGTTTTTAAATTACTTTCACCTTTTTCATAGTTTCCTTGTAATAGTTACCATTCAAGCATACATACTATTAAACATGTATATGATTAGCCATTCCATTAGCTATTCATTAACAAGTATTTATACACCATTCATTGCACTTATCATACCAAAAGAAGCCAAGTCTCTATACATGCCATACACGAAATGAGACATCTAACTGTACCAAAATGATTCCTTCGATAGTGTGACCGGATCTCCGACGTTCCTTTCGATTCCCGAGTGAGCTTGGAAATAACTATAAAAAGAAGGAAAATAAAGAGAGTAAGCACTAGGCTTACTAAGTTTACAAGCAAATAAATTACAATAGTCATCATAAACGATAATTATTTAATAAATCACCTAGCATCATAAGCTTTCTTTACACCTCATTTCCTACCTTCTTCCTTATTCACTTGTCTTCTTTCTTACCTAATCTTTTCAGTACTCATGAATATAACTTACCTTTCCCTTGCTGATAAATTTTCCATAATTTAACTTGTACAATAGCCCGTTGAACCGCTCGAAATACTAGGGATATTCGGGTTTTCTTGTCTGATAATAATCTGCCATTGCCATGTCCTTGACATGGACTTACATGAAATGTTCCTGTCTTTCCAAAGCCATATATTTGATATAGACTTACATGGATTATTCCTGTCTCCAAAGCCATATATCTGATATGGGCTTACATGGCTCATTCCTGTCCTGTCCTGTCAACCCCAAATGTCATGACATTTGTATCCCTATATTTCTAAAGTTCAACGGGACCTTTCGATACTCTTTCTCTGTCATCTCGTCTATTATTCGACTTTGAATATTTACGTAAAATAAATGTATAAATGCTGGAAATTAACAACATTAATGTAAAATAATGAAATATTGCATTTATTTACCGTAAACTTACCTCAATACAAAATATGACTAAACTTAACAATTTAGTCCTTTACTTTCTCTTTTCCCCGATGTACTCCCGAATTTCGTTCTTCTTGATCTATAATAGAAAATTTAGCTTATTTAATACTCACATTTATCAAAACAGTCCCTGACTCCAACTTTGGCAAAATTATATTTTTGCCCCTAAACTTTTCCATATTTACACTTTTACCCCAAGGCTCGGAAATCAAACTTTATCACAAATTCTTATGTTTTAAGACATGCTGATCATTTATTTACCAACAACAACCTCAAATTCCTACTATAACATGTACTTATGAACAATAGGTATTTTTACCGATTAAGCCTTTTTACTCGTTTTTACCTAAAACCGAGTAGCCCAAGTTGTCTAGCATAATTTAAAACATCATATTCTATCATAAAATATCAAAATAAACACTTTTCACCTATGGTTATTTTTCCAAATATGAACCCTAGCTTAAATTATAGCTAGCATAAGCTTTATCGAGCTACCGGGATTCCAAAAATGTAAAGAACATTAAAAACGGGGCTTGGAATCACTTACTATGGAGCTTGGAAGCTTGAAACAAACCCTAGCTATGGAGAACCCTCGAAATTTCGTGCTAATGAAGAAGATGGACATATTTGCCATCTTTTTCCCTTTTTTAATCTTTTAATTACCAAATGACTAAAATACCCTTCATGCCTTTCTTTGAAAATTTTTCATGTACAAGCCCATTTTTGTCCAAAATTTTAGAAATTGGTCAAATTCTATTCAAGACCTCCTAATTAATATTCCAAAGCAATTTCATACTAAAAGCTTATAGAATGCAAGTTTTGCAACTTATTCGATTTAGTCCCTAATTTCGAATTAAGCATTTTATGCATAAAATTTCTTCACGAAATCTTCACACCATCATGAAATCATATCATAAACATCAAAATAATTATAAAATAATTATTTCTATCTCAGATTTGTGGTCACGAAACTACTGTTCCATTTAGGCCCTATTTTGGGATGTTACACAAAAAACATGGCTGTCAATGCCACACGCCCTGTGCCAAGTCATGTGACAGGTCATATAACTCACTATTTGTGATTTAGAGTCACACGAGCCAGGGAAACGGGCATGTGTCCAGGTCGTATAACTCACTATTTGTGATTTAGGGTCACACGGGCGTATGTCCAGTCCATGTAACTCATTATTTATGATTTAAGGTCACACGAGCCAAGGACGCGGGCATGTGTATAGGCTGTGTAACTCATTATTTTTTCTTTAGGGTCATATAGGCCAGGGCACAGTTGTGTATGGAATTAAGAAGGCTATATGGGCGTGTATTGGGTCGTGTGGACTACACGGGCCAGACACCTAAGCCGTGTAAATCCACATGGGCGTGTGGGCCAAAATATTAAAATTTTTCCTAGGGTTGTAAGTGATATTCAAATCGAACGTAGGGCTTCCATAGGGTCTTTATGCTCTGAATGATACTGTATAATTGATATCCAATACTCTAAGGTTAAATAATCAATTATCTGTACATATAATTGATGTGATAACTATTAAATGGTAATGATATGTAACATCTGACTGTGATTTACATGTGAATAATTGTATGTGCATCATTTATATCTGATATCTGTGAACTGTATCTGCATTGGGTGAGAATGATATAAAAAAGTATGTTCTTACAGTTAAATGATCTGCTAAATTGAGTGGTTAAGCCACAAATCTATATTTGGTTCTAGCAATTTATTGCGTATTGATTTGGAAGCTAGTCTATGGTCATTCTAAAATGTGTCATATCGACACTAATTGGTGTGTAGGGCTAGATGGATACTTAATACCTTATATGGTGTGTTGAGATGGTCAGAGATGGTGTGTAGTGGATGGGGGTAGGAAACTGCATCTGTGTTTGATCTGTTCTGCATCTGTATCGAATCTGTTCTGCATCTTACTTGGACGATTACGATATTATTGAGTGTCATCTGTTTCTGATTCTGTATCTAAAATTGGGCAATTATTATCATAACTTTATTATTGTTTTTCCTATATATCGGTTGCACACGTTGAGTTATAAACTCATTTTCTTTGTTGACTGCTTTGCAAGTAACCCACAAAGTTAGGAGGCTCGGTGTACCGGGAGCTCGGTCATCTTTCCTTACTAGACATTTTACTGTTTGCTTAACTTTGAATTTCCAAGTTGGTTTAACTGGTTTGGTGTTTTCTACATGACTAACTTTAAATTCCTTTAATGTTGGTTTTCTTAAACATTTTGCTGTAGCCTCCAAATTTGATCTTAACGTTTAGGCCGAGTATAGGGTGTTACAATTTTCGTATATTTGTTGTTAGAGCCCAAACTCTAGCAAACCGAGGACAAGGATAGTGGAGAAGGTAGATTGGTAGAAAGGTAGGAATGATCCATTCTGCCTCAAAGAAAACTTAGGTATAATCCTAGTAAATGGGTTTATTGTCATAAACATCACAACTGGTCAGTTTTGAAATATATTTTTTTAAAATTTTGTTGTGCACTATTTCGTTGTTTTCAAACTGATTTTTCCAACACCTTAGTCACGTTTTCTTTTCATAATTCGTACAATGCCTGTGATAGGATACCATTTACTCTTTAACTGAGTTATGAATTTCATGGTTGTAAGTGAAGTTATGTACATAAGTTATATACCCAACATACTAGCTTTTGACTTTAATATACCAACTGAGTACATGCTTTCAATATGCCAAAGTATATGAGTTATATACAGATAGTCACTCACTTATTTAGGATTGAGGTGGATGTCATAGGTGAATAAATTCATAAATGGATCCAGAGTAAATTCAACTTGGCTATTGTCTGATGTATTGTCAATCCAAACAATTACACTTATGTCTTTATTTTTCTAGGAGTCATCTACTCCAATGCCCAAGACAAGGTATTTGTGCAATTGAACTTGATAAACAACATAATAGCCTCTTGAATCAATTGTTCAATTTTTATTCCTTAGACTATGAACATTTTAGATTACATACTAATATAAGTTATATTCTTACATCATAATTCAATCCTATGATGCAACTTAATATTAATTAAACCTTAGATAATCAATGAGCTAATATTTACTTTGTTCATTTTATTTTTCTTGCAAAAACCAATAAAGACAATTATACAAAATATAATAATTTGACTATAAAATTTTATTAGCCAATTTATTCGAAAAGTTACAAGCATAAATGACGAAATAGCCGTACCAACGCATAAAATCCCGAACACCTTACATACCTTAAACCTCCATCATTAGTCATTCTCTGCACTACGCACGATATAAACTATCATGGTAAATTTCTTTGAACACTTTATATAATTCAATTTGAATTAGTTTTTTAGTGGGAAAATGATGAATAGCGAATTGTTGGGAAAAAAGTGTGCAGGTAACTATGAAAAATATGTGATTTAAAATAAAGCAAAAATATGAGGCGACTCACTGCGGATGATGCTGTTAAATGGAAGGAGAAAAGGATTTGGTGCTCTAATAATGGTTTTGCTAATATTTGATCCGTCCATCCTAATTTTATCGATATTACAATTAACCAAATAAAAATACAGTAATAATTTAAAAGGATCATGTTCAAATATAGTTTCTTTAAAATTCTGGTATCAACAAAAACAAGACTTTTATCTTAATGGAAGTGATAAACATGGAAGAAAAGATAGGAAAATTCCATTTGGATACAACCACCAAACCCAAAGTTGCTTATCCAAATACCAAATTCATGTTCTCGGGCTTATTTGTCAATTCCCAAATTTAAGGGTTTTGGATTAAAATACTGGTGAAAATATGCTCTTATGTTTGTACATTTGCTTTATTTTATTTTATTCTTTGATTTAATTGTTAAATATAACGCGAATTTTTTATTACATATCTATTAAATAAATATTTTTTATGTTAAAATGTCACATTAATAAATTTTAAAAAATTAAAAACATTAATAATTATATTTGAATTTTGAAATTTGAAAAAGTAAATATTTGAATTAAAAAAATTAAAACAAACTAATCACTCATTCAAACGTTTAAGTCTAGTATGATTTTCAATCATATTGTATGAACTCTTTTTTACTTTAAAATTGAATTTGTGTTATTTTAATTTTTTTTCTCAATTAAATCATTCTAATTAAATTAATTATTCAAATTCGTCATTGTCATTAAAATTTTTATTAATCTATTAATAAATTGTTGACGAAACACATTAACCAATTGAATGAAAACATGTGATTTTTTTTAATTTTTAACTAAAATTTAGGGACTTATTTATAATTATTCCAAAAACTTTTTTTTTCTTCCTATACCTCGGACACTTTTTTTTTTCCCCAAAATTCGGCTTTTGCTTATTTGCTTGATAGCATTTTGTTGGCATGTTTTCTTTTTACGATTCTTTTTCCTCTATTTGATTTAATTTCTTAGGGTCATAATTGGGTTCTCCTTATTTTTCGCATGTGATCCTTGTTTTTATTTTTCTTTTGTGTGGATTGGATTTTTAATGTTTGTTCGAGGGATGGCTCATATTGGTATGCTAATTTCTTTTCTGGGTTTTCTGGAATCTTTCAACGTCCTCTAGCAGCTGCTGCTGTGGTGGCCGTGGCTTCTCTCTCTACCGATTTGTGTAAGCTTCCATCGTGGGATATTATTAATTAATATGGCATGTCAACAATTTATTAATAGATTAATAAAAGTTTTAATAATAGTGATTATTTAAATAATTATTTTAGTTAAAATAATTAAATTTAAAAAATATTTATTTAGAATGATCAAAATAAAAGAAACCCTATCTTAGAATATGAGTATAATTTACCTAAATAAATATTATATGATATTCTAAACTTATTAAAATAACTAAAAATTTAATATTAAATAATATATTTTAGTTAATACATAGGGAAGACTTAGGTTTATATGTGCGATTCATTTATAGATAAGATGTGAAATTTACATTTAAGAGAATAATTTTTATAAAATATATGCTCTATTTTTTTTTTTTTGTATTCTTTCATATATTTGAAATTTATTTTTTATTTTTATTTTAAAAAATTTAATACTTTTAATATTTTAAAATTTCGATCCAATTGTTAACACCGTTAAAAAATTTTTTATTAAATAGTTTGGTGTGACATATTAAAATAATTAAAAAACTCATTTGATAGTCATATAACTGTCGAAACCATTTTTTTGAAAAAATAGGGGAATCGACTTTGGGTTTTGAAAATGAAAATTAAAACGGGAGTTGCCACCGATCCATTTTTATTAAGGTGTGATCGGGTCACCTTGAAAAAGTGGTTGTTTTCAATAAACAGTTTAATTTATCAAAACAACTTATTTTGGTCTAAGAAATCCAGAAAACGGGTTCGGGAGTCGGTTACGCACAAGGAAGGATTAGCACCATCGATACGTCCAAAATTGGTACCTAGTTGAGTAATTACTGTCTTAGTGTCGAATATTTGAAAACTTAAAAGAATTTTAAAATACGATCCCTTTTGGTTTTAAAGAATGCTTGATTAAATTGAAACAAAATGTTAAACCCACTTTCGCCTCGAAGCAATAAAATGTCACGTCCAGTAAGTTAGGAGGTAACACTTAGAACCTTTGAGAACGAGCGTGCCTTTTATTTAAAGTTCAAAAAGGATATTCGGTTATTTAGTTTAGACGAGGAAAAATTGAAACCTAGTAAGTTGGGGTGTGATTTCACAAATTTCCAAACACTGAATATTGTATTTATTTGCAAAAGATCTTATCTCGAGACAAACAAGACATCATATTCAGTAAGTTAGAACACGACATTTCGAGTCTCCAAGAATAAGTTTTTATTTCAAAACTTGTATCACGATTTTAAAATGATATTCCGTTGTTCAAGCTAAATGAGAAAAATTGAAACTCAATAAGTTAGAGCACGATTACCTCGGGTTTCCAAACACGGAATTTTGTTTTTATAAAAGACTTTATTTTGGGTAGAAAAACGGTTAATATAACATGGATTTGTAATAGGACACAAAAAATAGGTTATGATGACAATATATACAAATGAAATAATATCAATGTAATATCCCGAATTAGGGCCTAATCGGAATAGTGGTTTCGTGACCACAAATCCGAGGTAGAAATAATTATTTTATAATTATTTTGATGTTTATGATACAATTTTATGATGGTGTGAAAATTTCGTGAAGAAATTCCAAGCGTAAAGTGCTTAATTTGAAGTTAGGGATTAAATCGAATAAGTTGAAAAACTTGCATTCTAGAAGTTTTTAGTATGAAATTGCTTTGAAATATTAATTAGGAGGTCTTAAATGGTAATTAGACCAATTTTAAGTTCATGGACAAAATTAGGACATGGAAGGAATTTTTGAAAGTTTAGTAAGGAGGGGCATTTTGGTCATTTGGATATTTAATGAAATAAAAAGGGAAAAATAACACAAAATTAGTTGTCATCTTCCTTGGTTGCTGCCGAATTCTCCCTCTCTCCATAGCTAGGGTTTCTTCAACTTTCAAGCTTCATAATCAAGAAAGACGTGGAATCGACCTCAATCGAGGAAAAGAAAAGATTGCGGACTAAATTGTAAAATCTTTGTATTTTGGTACTAAGGTAAGTTCATGTGTAAATAATGTAACATAATCATTATTTTTAAGTTAATTGATGTTATTTATATGATATGCTGATTTTTATCATGAAATATATGTTGTGGTTATTATCAAATAATATGCAAGTTATGTGTGCTACTTGTTAAATATAAATTGCTACCGAGTATTGGTTTCGGCATTCTGTGGAAGACGGCAAGGATATGTGATTGAGGAAAATCCCGTTTGAACCTTGGGAATAGATTAGGATACAAGTGACATGTCACTAGGATGGTTGGGCATCCGAGCTCGTTGAGTTGAGTCTGAGTTCACTTATGGATGCGAATATCTGAACTCGTTGAGTTGAGTCCGAGTTCGTGAGATGTAACTAGGCATCCGAGCTCATTGAGTTGAGTTCGAGTTCACTTATGGATGCGAACGCCCGAGCTCGTTGAGTTGAGTCCGAGTTCACTTATGGGCGGGTTACATGATTGATTGATTACATATGTGGCACTTATGTGCAAATGATCCGTGTATCCGAGTTATATTCCAATGTGTTCAACGGGTAAAATTCAAGTGAAATGGAAAAGCACTCAAGATGTAAGTGACAATTCGGTAATGTTGAGAAATGGCCATATTGGACAGGTATGTACTTAACCCTCGGGTTGAAACTCGACACAACAACAAAAATGTGGTAAGATGAAGTATGATGATGAGAATTGTGACATATGTTTTGGTGATGCTATGCTAATGTTGTTTGCCATAATGACTTTGTTATGTTACTTGTTATTTGCATGTGAACTTACTAAGCATCTATGCTTACTCCCTCCTTTTCATTCATTGTAGTTTTGGACAAGTCGGCTCGAGAATCGGGATAGGTCGAAGGCTCGATCACACTATCCGAAGGACTTTTTGGTAAATGGCTTGTAAAACTTAGTATGGCATGTATAGCAATATACCTACTTTGTGTAAATAATCTTGTGATATGGTGGTGTTTTGGTTGAGGAAATGCTTGATAATGATGAGTCATTGAAATGGCTAATATAGATTATGTTTGATGTCATGGAAGGATAATAGGTTATCTAGTACATGAAAGCTTTTATGAAAATGAAATTAACCATAAAACAGAACATTGTAGCAACACTGACGTGAGTTTGAAAATTTACTAAAAATCATAGAAATCGTATTTGGTGATGGATTAGTTATGAAATTGAAGCTTATTATGTCTACTTTCAAATGAAAGAAGCGAAATAGGTGAAGGGATTATATTTATAAGATATTTGAGTTTTAGTGAGACAGGGCCAGAACGATTTCTGGATCCCCTGTTCTAACTTTGAAAATTCACTATAAATTGTACAAAAATATTTAAGAGGTGTACTTTATATGTATAGAATCCTGAGTTAGTCTAGTTTCAAGATAAGGAAACAGCATAATCATATGAATTTTTTACGGAGAGAAAAGTGGTTCGTAGTAGACAGAGGTCAGTGCAGTCAAGTCCTGAAACAGGGGTAACTTTAACTAATAAACTGTACAAATCAGCCCAACCAAAAATTCTAGAAAAAAAATTAGTGAATAGATATATGAGTCTAGATTCAGGGAAAATTTACGGATCTTGATTTCAAGTTTCGTAACTCGAAATATGATTTTTAAAGCGACCATGATGCAGAGATTCTGCATATTCCGAAAATTAAAATAAATGATGTGAAGTTGGTCTAATGATAAATTAAGTTTAGTAACACCTCAAACTCAACTCCGGCGACAGTCTCGGGCGTGGGGACGTTACAATCAAAGACAAAAACGAGTGAATTAACTAGCATACGAACAAATTGCAGATTAGAAATAACGAAAGAAAATTGAAACATAAGTAAATGACATGTGCATGAATAAATAATGCAAACAATGATACAGATAATGAAAAATATTAGAATATAATAAGATAATATTAAAATAATAATATTTACTATAAAAAGAAAATAATAAAAATAATATGCTAACAATATAGTGGGAATAATAATACAC